>JAHWFO010036886.1:3559960-3577608 GCA_023313115.1 Rhysida immarginata
ATCTAGATTAAGTGAACCAATCTAGATTTCAAACAGAAGTGCGAACAGTGAGTGGACAATCAATATCTAGATTAAAAAAGTTAAAACTAGATAATCTCAATCCAATTCTATAAACTAGATGAGCTGGCTATCCAGGTTAATTTCATTCCCAGCATGCCATCATTTCTTATTCGCACTTCACACCTAAAAAATGGCTGCTACCTCTACTGCAACACGTGCGAAAAAAGAAAACTGGAAAGATAATAAAATTAATTTGTTGATTGCTGCATGGGAAGAAAACATAGACGACTTGAGAAAGACGAAGAGAAATCGAGTGGTCTATCAACATTTTGTTAAATTACATGGATCGAGTAATTGATGATAACTGGAATTTAAGATTATCTATCTCCCAATCTTCTGGAGACTGGGCAGTGCAAACAGTCTGGATAACAAATATCCAGATAAACAAGAACTAGATTTACTTAATCTGGATCTTGACAATCTAGATATTGCAGTGCGAACATAGTATTCGGCCAATAAAAATTTCATGAAGAAGCAGAACCTCTCAGAAAGTAGGACAACTCCAATAAAAAATGATTTTTTTTATTATAATTACTTCACTTGTCACTTGATCATGCTGGCGATAGCAGAAAGAATTGAAAAATTTCGATAGAAAATAGAAGAAGAATATAAAATATATTCTTTTGGATAGAAAACAGAATATGCAGTAGTTTCAGGGGACCACATTATCTGAAAGTGTAAAGGAAAAGTGTCTCTAGAGACAACAAGTAGGCCGATAAGATCCCTGGATGTAGCTCGGTATGTGGGAACGATTTTTTATTGATGGTTAGAAAAAAATCAAACAAACAAGTGGCTTGATTGTCGACTTTCTGTGATGTATAAACAATCCACTGTTTTCATTAACCTTTCTCTAGGAGGCAGTATCTTAAAGGCACGTTGAAGTCATGATGCTGTAATTATTTTTCCTCCTCCTTATGAAATTCTTGATTGCATCGACTTGTGAGTACTGAAGTGGCACATTGGTTCGGTTCCTGATATTACAGCACTCAAGTCTTTCAGTGCATCTCTTCTAGGGAAAATAATTTGTCCCCTTCATAATGGACGAGATGTCTAACGAGATATTTCGATAATAATGCCACAGGTATAAATAGCACGGATAATAATGGCACAGATAAAAATAGTACAGGTAAAAAGAGTATAAATGGAAGAGAAAAAAAAAACAAAAAAGAAATGAGACAACTAAAATAAATAATTTATTAAAAGAAAGCATCAACTTAATTTCAATACATTACAAATTTATATTTGCAAATGAAAGTGAAACCTCTTATCTATTATATAGACGGCCCAAGATGACCTCTAATCTGTTAACTTACAAGACACTCCAGTTCATCCCAAACATGTTTAATATGGTTGAAGTCTGGATTTTGGGCGGACGGGTTGTGAACTGCCCTTCTCTGAACTGCTGCCACAACATATGAAGAATTTAGCTTATTATGTAAAGTGGGTAAAATTATAATCACCTTTTAATAGGGACATTACATTTGTAACAAACAGACCCTGAGTGGCAATGTGGATAATTAAAGAAGGCAAATAGATAAATTGAAATGAGAAAAATTTGTATATAGCAAGTATGGCCTAAAGTTTATTACAAAAATTTTTAAGGCCAAAAATGCACGAGAGGAACTATCAGAGCATTTTGTAAATGTTTACTATTGCATCGTGTGTTATTTTTTATTGTATTTATTTATTTTTATAATATTTTAAAATAAAACCAGGAGGCTTTATGAATCTGAGGCTATGACGCTATGGTCGAAACGAGAAGAAAATCTCGGCAATGTTAAGAATACTGTATAAGAACATGCATGTAAATTGTTCAGTTCCACAATGTTCGAACAACAATGTTAAAAACAAAAATCTCAAGTTTCATGGATTTCCTACAGATCGAAAAATTCAGTGAAGTTAAATGAGATGTCGTAGCCTAGCCCAATATTTAGCATCGTCACTTTCGTAAATCGTAATTCATTATAAAATTTGCTCGCAGTTAGTCAATACTTGTTTATTTCCGTCAGTTTTCGCTCCTATTAACTGAAGCTTTTCTTTCAAGTCTTTAACTTTCATCTTCACTAAACTTTTGTAAATAAACTAGAACAAAATTCATAAACCGTAGGGGATGCCATCTGGCGGATAGATTTGGCATTTAAATCAACCTATTCACGCATACGCACAAAGGTTCAAGGTCGGTTCATGCAAGCAAGCGCGATCCAAATCCATCAGGTTTTCGCAAAAAAAAATTAGGTCGGATACTTTTCTCACAGGCCTCGTATACACAGATTGTGATTATATACCACTATATCCGTCCGAGGCCAACAAAGAAAGTTACAACAATCCGTCCGAAGCCAGGGATTGTTGTTGTTTAAGATAATACTTAGCCTTTGTTGTGAATTAATAAATAAACTGAAAAATGTTTTATGCAGATGAACAGTATATTAACTTATGCTCCACTTTCATTTCTTTACTCTTCAACCTTACGGTTGACACCCGTCATGTGACGGGTGGATTTCTAGTATATCATTAAAATGCATTTTAATAATGCATTTCACTGTCATTTTAGAATACACAGGTAAAGTAGGATCTTTCATGTCTTATACGATCACTAATGGGCCTCATTAATAAAATGTAATTTTGGAATTCATTTCACTCCTTTCGTATAAGGTCAACATCCTGAACGGTGCTCTTAAATTAAATTTCTAGCCAACTCAACGTGTTTAATGCACTCCTCGATCTATGGAAACAGCGCCTGCTTACTTGTCACTGTGTAGGCTACTCGTTGCGTCACTTTGGGCCATCGATCACTTTGGGAGGTTTATTGCCACAATAAAAGGGTAGAGGAGGCATTGAACGTCTCATGTTTCCGGCAAACGGGAAAGAGGGCCCATATGATTCTCTCCCCACACTGTTATTATTCACTTTACAAGGAAAATTAGACCCAGGCCAGTTATACATTTAGAAGGACAACTTAAGGATAATGGAGTTAGGAAGGAAGAATAAATGATGATGAAAACGGCTCCACTCCCGCTCCACCTCATGACTCCCTCCTTCTGTGATATTAATGACCGACGTCATTTGATACTTCCAGACTTTCTTTCATTAATTACCTTAATTCGGTACTCTGTCCCATCAATCAGTCACACAATTTGCATCACTTAAAAAAAAAAAGATCTCGATGAATGTTGAAATTTGACCTCTTTAATTCACTTTATTGGTCCGTTCACTCTGATTATTTCGCAAAATTCCAATATTTAGACTAATGGTATCTATTATATTTCTGTAATTACGAGGTGTAATTTCCTCCTAAAATTATATTATTCATCCCAGACTCTACATACAATAATATTCTAATAAACCCTTCCTTATTTATTGTTATTAGATAAGCGTAATAAATAATTAGCTTATATAATTGGCGAAAGAGTTAATAAAATGAAGATTATGAAAGTATAATATGAATGGTCTTTAAAGGTATTAAATTCGCAATCTATATTAAACCCATGTTGTTAAAATGCCCTTAGTCCTGTATTGATATGCGCCTCGACTTTAAGATACGAAAGGACAACAAGCTCGAGCGTTACTGAAAAGCTGTTGCTCTACAACGTTTTGCCAATACACACGAACTAGCGCGAAGACGCAATTATAACAAACGACTAATCAAAGCGGCCGAAGCAATAAAAATGTAACAAATATAACTTCACTCGCCTGTCGTAAAATCCCGACGAAAACTGGCAAGGGTTTGAAGAAAGACTTCACAGTTAGCCAAATCAAGCATTCCATAAATATAAGTAAGACTTAAAAGACTATGGAAGTTAATTGTGGTAAACGATAAATAAAATCTTGCAAACTTTCCAAGAAGGAGCTTTAGCTGTGACTCAGAAGTATTATTATTAATGCATAATGAGCATTAAAGCAATCGTACCTCGGCAAGGAGATCGCCACGTGCGCGTGCTCACGTCAACAATCCTTAAAAGATAAACATAAAATAACATTTTATTAGGAGCTTTAACTAAGAGATACTTATAAGAATGCACGGTTGGTCTATACGTTTATCCATCCGGCCGGCCGCCGTTTGCACGATAATTTGAAAACAGATTAATTTTTTCAAATTCTGCTTTCCACAGTATCTTCATTAAGGTCTTAGCTCGGCTGTATCAACTTTTCAGGCTTTATCTTGGACCTCTTTAAGTTGATCGCACGTGCTCTATCAGTGACCGTTAAGAATACCAAGATAATAACATGTCATGTAACAATCGATTCGTCAAGATTGAATACACTCTTACTTTCTCTTTATCTTTTAAACATTGTTGACATGGGCACGCGCACGTGACGATTGCTTTGTCGAGGTACGATTGCTTCAGCTTGAAATGCTTGCAATATTTTATTCATTGCTGACTCCTCACTACGAATCGATTCTTATATGACATGCCGTTCTCTTGTTATTCTTAACGGTCACTGACAGAGCCGGGCAATTGACTTGAAGGGGTCAACGAAAAAGCCCGAAGAGTTTATATAGCCGAGCTAAGACCTTGATGATGATACTGTCGAAAGCAGAATATGAAATAATTAATCCGTTTTCAAGTTATCGTGCAAACGTACAGGGTGTTGCAGACAACTACAGGGTAGTATAACGGGAAGCCTACCCGCTCGATTGCAGGGGCTGGCTCGGTCGATTGGCAGAATGGAAGAAGATGAAGGTGGCCTGCAGCAGCCAGCAATTTCCACTGTCGAGGAGGGGGGAGGGTGAACGTCAAAACTCTCATGGTAATTACCCAATTATCATTTGATGTGAGCTGGCCCCTGCAATCGAGCGGGTAGGCTTCCCGTTATACTGCCCTGTAGTTATCTGCAACACCCTGTACAAGCAAGCGTGCATTCTTATAAGTAACTTTTAGCTAAAGCTCCTAATATAAAGAATAATTCATTAATGGTCAATGAGGGTTTTATCGTACGCCTACCGCAGCTGTTCATATTAATGATGAAATATAAGAAAGAAAATTCCACAGCCTGGATTCGAACAAGGAACCTTTGGCTCAGACCGCCAACGCGCCAACCAATTGCGCCACTGCGGACATGAAAGCTAACCGCTATTTACATGACCTTAGGGCTTGGTTAGAGCAGTTACCTAGTCCGCAGGCTGAGGTAATTTGAACAGCTGAGGTAGGCATACGATAAAACCCTCACTGAACATTAATGAATTATTCTTTAATGAATATTACGCCTTAGGAAAGATAGTCCCAGCTTGCGGAATTTTCTTTCCTATTTTTCATCATTAATCTTAATATAATCTTGCAAACATTCCGAGAGGGAACTTTACGAGGCCTACTAGAGAGACAAGCCCTGAAACTCAAAAGTATCCTTTACTGTTTCTATCTTGGATTTTAATAATCAGTATTTTTTCCTTTGTTGGAAACAATGAAGTTACATCATACATTGTTACATCATCAAAAGTCGACCAAATTTTGGGCTTATTATTGGTAGAAATACGATTAACAATAGCCGCTTGATGATAATGTAACAATGTATACACCTTTTGTCCGCAGGTCTTCTGTCTAGGAGGTGTTAAAAAATATAAACGGTCATCGAGCTCCACTGAAAAATATAGCTAAAGTTTCTAACTCCCGATAGGAAGTTTGGCGCTGCAAGTACAATCGGCCCAACTGCGCCTGCAGTGCCGCCCTATCGGGAGATAAAAACTTTAGTTTCCTTTTCAATTTCAATGAAATACCTCCATCGTAGATCACGGACGGCCCTAATGTGGCGCCTGGCGAGATCTGATTTCCTTAGCTTCTCGAAACAATGGAAAATGTCGGAAGCTCGATGACCATTAATATCTATAGACCGTGCTTTCTTTCTAGGAGGTGTTGCTTCAGGGCCTGTTTATCCAAAGCCACCTACTGACTTCATCATCAAACCTGGGCCGACCATCCACTTTCATTGTTTACGACAAACAATAAAACCTGACCTAACCTCCTCCCGCCGTTTGCACGATAACTTGAAAACGGATTAACTTTTTCAAATTCTGTTTTCAGAAATATAACCATCAAAGTCTTAGCTCGGCCGTATCAACTTTTCAGAATTTTTCGTGGACCCCTTCAAGTCGAATTCACGTGCTAAAACAGTGAGTGTAATGAATATCAAGATAACGGCATGTCATATAACAATCGATTTGTCAAGAAGGAATACATTGTGACTTTCTGTTCATCTTTTAAGCATTACTGACATCGGCGCGCGCACGTGAAATCGCTTTGTCGACGCAAGTGCTCATAATCTATATTATTAAACAGCGGAAGAATGGAGCTACTTATTGGTTTTATAATGTCAGTCCGTCCCCTTCATAATTTCTACTTTTTTTGAGGTAGAAGGTTAAAATTCGGAATGTAGTTTACTATGGGCATATCCATCTGCACTATTTAGTTTTGCTTTGATTGGTACACCGGGGTCGGAATTACGGTGGTGGGATTCAGAGAGGGCAACATATCTATGTGCTATTTAGGTATGTAAAGGCGTGAAATTCAGTATCCAGATTCCTCTAGGCAAGATCTACATTACTAAAAGTTTAGGCCCAATTGTTCAAGTCCGCATGCTCACGTCAACAATGCTTAAAAGATAAACAGAAAGTAACATGTTATTCATTGTTGACTTCTCCTACGAATCGATTATTTCACGCACAATATCTGTTAGTCGTTGTTGACGGTCACTGCTAGAGCACGTTCAATTGACTTGAAGGGGTCCACGAAAAGCCTGAAAAGTCGATATATCCGAGCTAAGACATTGATCTTCATATTGTCGAAAACGGAATTTGAAGAAGTTAATCCGTTTTCAAGTTATCGTGCAAACGGCGGCCGGCCGAATAAACGTACAGACCAAGCGTGCATACATATTAGAAGCAAAACGCTTAAGCTCCTAAGAAAACTATTACAATAGCAATATGAACACGGGGAATGTTTATGCGGTTCATGTTTAAGTTCCTTATCCAACAATTGGATTTTATTTTTCCTGTGAATGACCTTCAGCTTTCAATATTCACTAATTCGCCTTCTCCGCAGGAGTGGAATTTCGCTTGCTTGAATTCAATCTACGTTGATGACACGTAACTCATCCTTAGAAGGCATCAAATATTCTCAGTCCACAATCTGTGAGTTCCACATTTCAACTTTACTCTTCTATTTCGAATTTTTTTATGAAAAGTTTTCTCTTAAAATTTTGATCAGTTTCCAACAGCTTTATAGACTATCCAGTCACTGTAATAGACCAACCAGACTCGTACATATCATTTAGAAATATCCACGTTTAGGGCACGAAAATGTCAATTCGGTCGAAAGTTATAGCCGAAGGAATACCGTCCGTCGAGAATTAGTTAAAAATTAAGAATTAGTTAGGACATCTGTCGTGTTGATGGGTTTAGTATAAAAATGCGTATCACCTTAATTGGTTTTAATTTTGCTGCAATTATCGTCTTGTACTTTCTTTGGTTACTTTTTGTTGGTTACTTTTTCTCCTAAAGGAAGAAAGTAAAAGATTGTGAGCATCATAGAGTAATTTGCCTTTACATTTAAAAAAAAATCTTAGATTAGCCCAAGATACCGGCTCTCATTGGACACTCCTTTTGACTTGATGCGCTAAACATCAGATTTTTTGGCTAGATTACCGAATAGCCTAACTTATTGTATATCCAGGTACTTGTTTAAGGTATTTGTCTATACTTCTATTTAACTTAAGCAAGACTTAACGCCCTCTAATTGGACAAGGCAAGTCTCTCGTGCATGAATGTTTTTTTTTTGTTTTGTTAATAGCAAACGACAGATTTGTTTTTTTTTACTTTTAAACTTTAGATTTGTGCTTTATTTTATGAAAATACAAGATAGCCCTCATTATTCCTAATGTTGAATATCTTCTCTCTATCTGATCATGTAGCATACAGCCCTCTCTTCATTCCTTTTTTTATTTCTTTTGAGTTTCACTATTTTTTTAAGATGATAAGACTATCTCTTTATCATCTTCTATATGTCAACTTTTTCTCGCCACGTCTCTCATTTTTTTCAATCTGTATCCTTCTCTGGCTCCATCTGTACTTTCTTATTTCTTCATATCATATCTTCTCTTTCTCTCATGTTGCATGATCTAAAAGATAAGCTCAAATTATATTCCACTCTGCCAGTCAACTCTTGGAATTTATGCTCTCCAACGATCCAGAAATGAGACTTTTTGCACTCTGTACTTTGGTAAATACCACATGGACCACATATCCCAGGACGGTATTTGATCAACCTTAGAATCCATGCCACGCGTTAACGAATGCATCGCTCAACTTGGTAGTCTTACTACTTACTAAATCCTATGGAACTTTTACAAATGACTACAGCGATTGGACAAAATCGCCGTGGATTTGGCAGATTAGTGTTCAAGGAGTCGCGAACTTGGCGGACCACCATCCTGTTGAAAGATGAAGTCCGTTTGAAATCCATTAAAATCGGTGGTTGCTTAGTTCACTCTCATGATCTAATATCTTTTGAGTATATGGTTAAAACTGACATTGAGGAAGAGCTTAGTTAAACTGTATGTGATTTAGTCATTGTAACTGTGGCATGAGCAATATATTTGGTCTCGACACTTTTTTTCCGTTTATACTTGTAACGTGTCGATGCTCGTTGTTTATGGCTGTTTGATTCTTTAATTCATTACTGTTTCATGATGATACATGTTTGTTTTATTTAGGTACTTTTTACCAACCAGTACTCCGTAACTTACCCATTATGGTACTGTGTATTATGGTTTAGTTTGGTTATTTTATTTATATTGTCTAATATTTATAGCTATGTTATTTATTGTATGATATTCATGTTATTTTTATTTTTAACCTTCTAACCTGTTTTGTAATTATTACAATAGGCCTCTGGGACCTAACTCGTCGGTCTTTGACCATATAGGTCCCAGTTGGGTGTCGCATTAATCTTTAACAAATAAATAAATAAATAAATATTCAAGCATCTAAACGTGCATCTTGTCGCATTTTCTTCAGTAAAAAAAAAAGTGGCCATAAATTTTGAAGTTTCAGATGGCGTACAACAAAAATAAAATTTAAAGTTATGCTGCTTATCTTACTTAAACAAACATCATCAGCACGATGTTAATGAACGGCTGCAAGTAATTCATGAAACGGCTGCAAGTAATTCATGAAACGGCTGCAATTATTTATAACACACCTTATATAGACTACACAGCCACTGTGAATGTGCAGTTGTTTTGAAATTAAAATTCTTTATAGCGTACTTTTCTATACAAGGTGAGTCCGTTGATCGGATTTTGGAAAAACGTTTTTTTTTCGTTTTGTTCGGAAATTTTTGTCTATCTCTTCATATGACTTGCATTTGTCCTAATTTGCATAGTTGAACTCAATCGGAGTATACCATCAGAAAGGTCACCCTCAACTTCCTATTCATTGCCTTTAGTGAAATTTACATATCCATGCTTGGTAACAGACTTTTCACTCAACCAGTCTGTGTGATTTTTCTGTGTCAGGTTTGTTTGTGCTAAGGGGGTAACAAACCAACTAACGACATTTCCTTACCTTTGTTTTTAAAAGCATGGCATGTTTTTCTTTGACCTTAACTATTAATCACATGTAATCTTTTTCAATGCAATACACTGCATACCAATGCTCATTTCATTTTATAGTGCTAGGACAGCGACTGTGTCAGAGCAGAATTTGCTTGACTGCATAACAAATGTGATGTAATTGCATGTGATAAACGTAAGAAATCCATCCCAGGATAATATCTATTTAGAATGAAGAATTGATAAGTATTAATAGTGATTAACTTTTGAATGATTAGAGATAGAGCATTCTTTTTCAATTAATTTACTTTTAAGAAATGTGAACGTATATTTGTGAACAAAAAGTCAGTTGAATGATACTCCTGTAGCCGTGAGAAACAACCGAGAGAAGGAAAGGGAAAAGTAGCTCTTGTTCCATTCGCTGAATAATTGGCTCATTTTCCTTTGATTCTGCGTGGCCGTGCCGCGCTCTTCCACATAGAAAAAATGGGCAGGTGATAGATAGATGATTACCGACATACTATAGCATTATTAGCTCCGAATTTGTTGAATCTATTTAATAAATTTCGGATATAACAGGCAGACTGCTATCTTTTGCCGGTTTTTCTTCAAGTTAGATATTGTTCAGTATTTCCCCATTTTGTAGACCGCTCGAGCATTTCTCGGTTAGCAAAATCTATTTGCATAATCTAATTGTGTAAGTTTAACGGAAATCAGATTGAATTTGTTTCACAGACTATTAGTTTTTCATAGGTGCTATTTATTTCGGATATTTTGAAATTCATTTGAATTTAATTTTATTCCGTAATTAATGTGTTAAATCGAGGAATTTCTGTAATCTTAACCAATAATTAAAGCTTAAAAAGGTCACAAAATTTCTGTGATTTGGGTAAACTCCAAAAGCGTTAAATGGACCGCGTAAATATAATTTCATTTTCTACGGTCTTACGGTTATAACTGGGGAAGGGACGAGTGGTCGGAGAGTTATGCTCACGGTTAAGGTGTCACGTGATTTGACTTCGGAAACGTGTCAGAGTGATAAGGAGAGAGGGATACGCACAAATGAATTTTGAAATTGTTTAATTGAGACATGCTTGTAAAATGACAGCTGAAATAATTCAAAATATAATAAATTAATCAGTTTCGAATCCGACTTCTTCGGAATGCGAACTTCCTTCGATGGATAAATTAATGTCCTGAGGCTCCAAGGTGGGGTACAACGGCTGGAGGACGGAATCTTGCGTAGATATACAATCTTCTAATTCGGGTTCTTTGGAAGTGACAGGTATGTGAGGTACCGCAAACTGAGAAAGCGGAGACCTTAAAAAGGTTTGTCGACCGTAGGACAGCTTCTAAAACAAACAGAAATGAAGAGATTAGAAATTAATCAAGTCGGTTATGTAACTCAGTCCGTCAATCTTTAATTTTAAACATTTATAAATAGCACTTAAAGTTCTAGCTTTATACCTTAGAAGTTTTCCCCCTCACATGAATACGGAATCCCCCCAGGGCACCCAGCGAGAGTTTCGTTTAATGATGTAGGAGGTATGCTGGTTTCTAAGGTGACGTGGTCCAACGGGAAAGGAAATTCGTTCGTTCCTGCTGCTAGTTCGTTCTTCGTGGTGCTCCGCAATTATGTCTGCAACTGACAGCGGGGTGGCTTCCAATGTTGAAATGCCTGCTCCAGGACCGCTCGTACACTCCACGTCGTGGTCCGAAGATTTAGAATGAGATTGACATGAAAATACGATAATATATCGGTAATCACTTCCACATCTGTTTTGTTGTGGGCAGGCCGTTGCTGCTCCTCGATGTAACTCGTCTCTGTCTTAGATTGGAAACGCTCGTTTCTGAAGCCCAGATGCGTCGAGAATTTTTATTCGTCCGGCGAACTGTATTTCTTGCTTCGTACCATCAGGGAAATCGTGGCATTACGGCGTTCCATCGTCTATTCGTAATTACATCTGCAGTCGGTCGAGAACCATGCACTTTCTGATTTACAAATTCGCGGCCTTTCGTTTTATTCCATCTGAGAGGATTCTGAGGCGCATCTGCGCACTCTGTCCTCCAATTGAATGTCTTCAATCTTCCTTCTCTTTTTTGCTCATTTCATTTTCGGCGGAGAATTCTGTCGTGCCGGCGATCTCAACTGTCGGCGTGATGCCAACCTCTCGGCCTCGGCAAGCTCGTCAGACTTCTTCGTCCGATGGCTTGACATAAAGCTACGGCCACACAGAGCGCGACATGGCCTGACGCTACGCGTCCAAAAAAGATGCGCTCCGTATGGCCGTAGCTTTAGCTGCAGGCGATGAACACATCACCACTGCTGAATTGCCAGCCAGGTGGTCGAGAGGGCTAGGGCGTAGGCTTTCTAGTTCTCGAGTCCGCCTGGCCGTGGGTTCGAATCCCGGGCTGCGTACAGATATAACTTGTGGCAAAGGCGCAAAATGACCTAAGTAGTCGACGCCTAAATTTCTAAAACCCTCCCCCCATTGCTGAATTACTGCGTATGCCCGTCCACGACTGACGTTTCGGACCTCCAGAAAATATTTGCGCAGATAAAATGTCCAGAACGTGGCGTTCGTGGCGTCTGCAGCTCTGTGTGGCCACTTAAGTTATATCTGTATGTCCGACGATTACTCGAGAACGCTTTAACTTTTTTAAATTCTGCTTTCGCTCTTCGATAGAGACACTTCCTGAGCTCACCTGATTAGTTTGTGATTGAAATCGGTCTAAAAGTCACGTGACTATTGACACCCAAACCCCCCCATTAAATTTTTTTATTGGCAATATACGGCATGTAATATGTCATTCGAACGAGAATGATGAGCACAAGATGAATACGTCATTCTTTTCGATTTTCGAAATGCTACGTCCGAGAAAATGACCCCCAAAAAGTACTTCAATGATCCCTTATTATGAGCTTTAGCTAAAGCTATATATAAGAATACAAGCTTAATCAGTACCTTTATGTGCACGGCCAGCCATCGTTTGCACGAAAACATGAAAATGGAAGAACTTAACTGCGATATATCAACTTTTTGATGAGCTCTCGTGGACCCCTTCAAGCACGTGCACTAATGATAAGAATATGAACTTAGGGCATGTAATATATCAATCGAATCCTACTGACGAGTCATAAGTGAATATAATGTTACTTTTTGTTTATCATTTAAGCATTGTTGATGGCAGCTTGGAGCACGTGCCTGTTATGAAGATTTCTTGATGCACGTGCTCATTTCATTTTAAAATTCAGTGCTGTTAGGCCTATTGTTAAATGTGTTGATTAATGTTAGGGCGATTGTTAAAAATGGCTAAATAATGTTAGGCCTATTGTTAAAATGGCTAATTAATGTTAGGCCTATTGTGAAAAATGGCTAATTAATGTTAGGCCTATAGTTAAAATGACTATATAATGTTAGGCCTATTGTGAAAAATGGCTAATTAATGTTAGGCCTATTGTTAAAAATGGCTAATTAATGTTAGGCCTAAGTTAAAATGACTATATAATGTTAGGCCTATTGTTAAAAATGGCTAATTAATGTTAGGCCTATTGTTAAAAATGGCTAATTAATGTTAGGCCTAAGTTAAAATGACTATATAATGTTAGGCCTATTGTGAAAAATGGCTAATTAATGTTAGGCCTATAGTTAAAAATAGCTAATTAATGTTAGGCCTATAGTCAAAAATGGCTAATTAATGTTAGGCCTATAGTTAAAAATGGCTAATTAATGTTAGGCCTATAGTCAAAAATGGCTAATTAATGTTAGGCCTACAGTTAAAATGACTAAATAATGTTAGGCCTATTGTGAAAAATGGCTAATTTATGTTAGGCCTATAGTTAAAAATGACTAATTAATATTAGGCCTATTGTTAAAATAGCTAATTGAAGTTAGGTCTATATTTAAAAATGGTGTGAATGCGTTTTGAATCAAAGATATTTCCACTGTTTATTTAAACCAAGTGCAAGTAAACGTGAGATATTCAAATTTAAAATTATATCTGCGTCACAGCTAAAGCTCCTTGGAATGCTTAAAAGATTTTTCCCGACGGTGCTTTGAAACAATGATTTTTCTCTCCTGACGTTTATGGTAACTTTGATCTAGCAGTGGAAAGAACATTTCTCATTTCGCGCGTTTGGAAAGATTCGTGTGAGCGCTGCAATCGAATACGTAAATTTACATGCAGTTTTCGCCATTGCTCTAAATAAAAATATTACTGTATATAATACTAAACAACAAATTTTTATAGTCTACTTTTCAGCATATTTGAAAATCGTTTTACGAGTTATATTCTTGTCTTAATATTTGGCATTGTAAAGCCTCAGTCCATATCGTTCCGAAATACTATGAAATAAAAAAAAACATTTGGCTTAATTATAATTGTAATAAACATTGTTTCTTTACGTAAATCTTCAATAAGCAATGAAATAAACAGATGTGTATACAAATCAGAGCGAAAATAGCATCCGTCGCGTCCGTCGCGTAGCGCTGTATCTGGCCACCCTATTTTGTCCATCGCGTCCGTCGCGTAGCGCTCTGTGCGGCCGTACGTTAAGGGTTCTTCCACCGTTTTCTCGAAATTCCCTGCCGGTTCTAAAATAGTTCAGAACCGTATTTGCTCAAGGAAAAAATAAGTATTTTTAAAATAACAAACATATTCGTGAATATTCTCGTAATGATTACAAATTACACGGGGAGACAGCCAAAATAATTGCAATAAAATAATACTTACGTACGCCTTTCTCACTAACACCACCGAAATTGAAGAAGAGACTTGAAAATAGCATACAGTCAGTTTCAAATGTTTGGGATATCAAATGCATTCTAAGCAAATTCAAAGAATTCACACAACAATGTTGACCAAAATAACTCATGAAATTTTTTCAGCTTCAAAATGGTTATCTCTTTAGAAAGTATCAAAACAGAATATGTAATAAATACATGGGAATTAATCTTTTGAAAACACTTGTTTTCAGTTACAAAAATATGGGATAGTATAAAATTTATTGATTAAAACTCCAAATATGCAAATTTTCGAGCAACGAAAATTACTATATAGAATTACTCGACATTAATATATTATAGTGCATTTTTCATCAGTAGAGGAATCACTAATTAAATAAACAGTCATACATATTTGAGTGTTATAGATAATCAAAAGCAATTTACTAAAATGGGTAAAAACCCACAATTCTCAGAAAGAGAACGAGTTTACCTCAAAAAAGTGTGGTCGTCTTATAATCAAGTAAATACAGCAAATGTCCTGGAATAACTAGGAAATTCACCATCGAAAACACTGAAAATGTCGTTAACAATGGAAGGGATGTACCACACTTTAGTTCACCCGGTATATCAACATTTAAATATAAAGGGACGTCAGCAGCGTTTATAGAAAGGCCATAAAGCATTATCAATTTGATAAAAAAAGTAAATAAGATTAATGTGATTCTCTTCTTTATTACGAACGACCATCTAAGAACAAAGTTTCATCAACAGAAAGATTGAAAAATCTGTGGAATGTAAAAGATCCTATGATCTAAAAAAAAAAAAAAAAAAAAAAAAAAAGCAAGGCCAAATCAGCAGGAATACACGTGTAAATGCATGATTCCTTATATTACTTTATATTTTAAATACTTTTATTAAAAAGACATAAATACTTCTTTATATATTTCATTTTAAAAATTAATTTTCATGCGGTAGCTATATAAATTCGTTGAGCTTCTTTTTACAGAACATACAGTAAATATCTTTTAAGGTATTACTCAAGAATTGTGTACCTTACGCCATATCTCAGATGTTTAAATTACTGATGAAGATAAGAAAAAATTTCACAGCACGGACTCGAACAGGAAACCTTCAACTAATCGCGCTAACATCCTAACTAACTGACATCCTAACAAACATCCTAACCATCTGAGCCATTGTGGACATGGAAGCATTTGCGCTATCTACATGTCTTTTGGCATTGTTAGAGCAGTTTACCTTGTTCGTAGGCTGTGCAATTTTCTTTCCTATTTTCATCAATAGTCTTTTAAGGTTTTACGAAGATTTTTTAATTAAACAAATCTTATAAACACTTTCTTACGGAGTCCGAAATAAATCATAAGGAAAAAAAACAAAAAAAAAACTTTCAACTAAGTAATAATAATCTCTCACGCCAACCTCTTATAAAAATCAAAAATAGAAATCATTGGAAAAATGATATTTGTTTAAAACTTCTTTTTTTTCATTGCATTCTTCATCTTCCTTGGATCATCCTAATTTAACAGAAGAAATTAGCCTGAGAACAACTGAATGAAATTTTTTTCGATCATTTCGTCATGTAATTGATTCCTTAATTCAGCGTTTCCCGACCTGGGGTTCGCAAAATCTTTCAAGGGGTTCGCCAAATCTTTTCCGTAATGGCAAATGCCTATTATTGTAACTCAGGGGTTCGCGCAACTCAGATCTTTGTGAAAGGATCTTCGTGAAACAGCGGAGTCGAAAAAGTTTGGAACCAAAGAGGACTTAATTTGAGCTCACATTAATGTTACTGAAAATAAGACCATTATTCTGATCAACGGGTACTCTACATACGAAATGTCGTTGAGTTGATTTGCTTATTTTTTTAGTATTTACCGTATTTATCCGAGCATATGCCGACCCCCATTTTTTAGGTTATTTTCATCGGAAAAAAATTCTCAAATTTAAACCGACCTTTATTTTTTTAATGCGCTGAAGGTTATTTAAATTCACATGATTGTTTTTTTTTTCTTTTTAATGAACAGACATGTCTACGCCATTATTTATAGAGTGGATGTAATCATATGATATATATCACACACATTTCAAAACAGAAATTATTTGCAAAACTAAATACCATAAATTAAAAAAAAAAGTTAATAAAAAATAAAATATAATTTTGCTATTTACTTTTTCATCACTTGAAGATTTTACCTCCTCCCATAAAATGTCGTCTTCCGTTCACATCCTTCAAACAACATTTTTTGAAACCTTTAACGATAGATTCATTGAAAATACCATTCCATGTGATTTTGAACCCTTCACCTAATTGTATAACAGATTATCAACACGTACTACTTTCGTCAGCGGACAAATGCCTAAGGCATTGACATTTCCTGCCCACGAAACTGCAAAAACTGATGCTTTTCCGCTATACGAAAGTGATTCGTGAACGAAAGCGAGAGCGTTCGCTAAAAAAACAAAACGGCGTCGGTCAAACCAAAAATTTCCGTCGCACGCGAATTTAAACCAAGATCACTTTATTCTATTAGATTTCTGAAAAAAAAAAACGTCGGCATGTATTCGGGTAAATACTGAACTTATAAAGATTAGTTGACCTTCTAATTGTGTTTATTTAACGGATGGAATAGATAATACCACTGGAAGATAATGTTCCAAAGGAAGAATCAAAATTATTTTAATTCTGATTAAATTAAATTAAATTTAAATTAAATTAATCATTACAAACAAACAGCCTGCGAACAAGTGACACTGAGTAAATGTTAATGAAATCAACTGGCACGTTGAAATTAATCTAACGTTGATATAAGCAACGTGTTTATATGATCACTGATTCGTTTTACTTAATATGAAAAAATTATTACGCAATACCACAATTACAATTTATAATTAATATCTACTCCAGTTTCTTCTTATTTTTACTTTCTATACAATTTATGAATTTAGAAGGAATTAATACGACTTTCAATCATACGATCATAGTACATACAGTTCATCAATGCCTCTTCTACTCATTTCAATCTAAAATTTGCTTCTAACTGAACATAAAGTTGACATAATACAATCTACAGTGATGTTCTTTAAATTTAAAATGTTAGTATTTATTAATTAATGAATATGTTTATCAACACAACATGAAAAAACTTCAAAAAATGGAGAGAATTTGGCAGACAATTAAAATCTAAGTGTCACTCTAAAAGTGGGGAGAATTTAGAATTTCAAGGTATTTTCTGTTATTACCAAGAGAGGTTGCTCTATTTTATGCTTTTCTCAATAAAAGAAAATAACAAGAAATTAATA
>JAHWFO010036886.1:3613024-3635923 GCA_023313115.1 Rhysida immarginata
AAAAATCTATTAGCGCGTGCAATTGTTTGTTTACATTTTTTTCAATGTATTTCAATGGGAACAGCAAAATGGTGATATTAATGACCTCGATGGCTGATAACCTCGATGGCTGAACCGATTTTTAAAATTTTTATTTAGTGACCATCAGGATGGTCATGTCCACCTGTGTGCAAAATTTCATTTGTCTATGTTCTCTGCTTCAAAAGTTTTATGCGCACAAAGAATTTTGATTTTCGCCTGATAACAGAGCTTCGCTAACGCTTCGCTCTAATTATTGTGTTCAATTATAAATATTTGTCATATACAGTAATTATAATTATGCCAAATAGTCTTTTTATTCATAGTCTTTCGGAACGATATGGACAAGGGTTTTATAATATCAAATAGTAATTGTTTTGGTTTTTGTTCCTCCCTTTTTCAAAGTATATTTTCCAATCTCATTGGTTTGCTGTCTATGTAAAGCCACTATTTTTGATTCTTTTGTTTTTACTTCTTTAATTCTTTTAATGAATTATGCATTTGTATTTATTTAACTATGTAATTATTTTTTTTCCAAAAAACATGTATTTATTTGCTCTAGAAATGTCATAATCGTAGAATATTCACATGATTGAAATCGCCGTAGCTGCAGGCGATGAGCATACCACCGTTGCTTGTCTACTGCGCATGCCGTCCACGACGGACGTTTTGGACGTCCAGAAAATATTTGCGCAAATAAAACCATCCGCGATGCGTCCAAATGTCCAAAACGTCCAGAACGTCGCATCCGTAGCGTCCTCAGCTCTGTGTGGCCACTTACATTAGGAATAGAGGCGCAAATTTTTTGGACGCGTAGCGGGCGTCCCGTCCATTGCATCCGTCGCGCTTTGTGTGGACGCGTCTTAATTTTTTGCTTTCGGTGATTTCAATCATGTGACTATGGTACGATTAAGGCGTTTCTGAGCAAATAAATACGAAAGAATAAAAAATAGTGGCTTTACATAGATAGCAAACCAACTACTTTCAACGTTTATTCCCGTATTTTTGAAAATATACTCTGAAAAAGACAGGAACAAAAATCAAAACAAGTTATTCCTTTATCTTAATATTTGCTATTGTAAAGCCTCAGTCCGAAATACTATGAATAAAATTATAAATAATTGTAATAAATATTCTTGTAAATTTAAATTTTTCTTTAAATTAAGCCTTCTCTTTACGTAAATCTTCAAATAAGCAACGAAATAAACAGACTGTATACAAATCGGAGTGAACATAGCATCCGTCGCGTAGCCCACTGTGTGGCCACCCTATTTTGTCCATCGCGTCCGTTCCGTCCATCGCATCCATCGCGTCCGTCGCGTAACGCTCTGTGTGGCTGTAGCTTTACTCCGTCATCGTTGTAGAACTCTGGTTACCAAGGAACGACTTCAGGTGCAAAAAGAGATGAAAGTCGCTAGGTAAAAGCGGCCAGAAGTTCAACAACGATGACGGAGTAAAAGAAACTGTCACTACGTGGGTGACGTCACAAGCGGCTTTTTTTTTTATGAAGAGTGATACAAAAATTCTATCCCATTATGATAAGTGCTTCAAAATGGTGGGAGCTATGTAGAAAAATAATTCAAGGTATGGATATTTTTTGTATTAATTTTTTTCCTGTGTGTCTACTTGCTTTTTTTTTTGTACTACCAAATGGAACGTACTCGTAGTTTCCCGATTTCTTTCCCGAAATGATTTTCTTCGAGATCCCAAAAATAACCGTTTATAATCTCGATCACTTCTTCAAAAAATCAAAATCGTTTTCCATTCGAAATGTTTTGAATTTCAGGAACTAGTGGGATTCCGTGGTAACCAACTTACTCAAATGTGGTGGATTCACACTTCAATTTTGCCGATGTTTCCTGAATGACTGCATTAAAGTGAAACAATACAACCATTCTAGGGCGTGAATTGCCACTTGCAGTTTGTCCAAAGTATTATACAGTATTGGCCAACAACAGTTTTTCCTTTTTCAAAATAATTAATTAGCACAATTCCTTTAGCCTCTCAAAAAACTGTTGCCATTACCTGTCCAGCCAATTGAGTGGTCTCTGCTTTCTTCGGAACCGATTTATTGAGTTCAATCAAGTGTTTTGATTGCCTTTTTTGTTTCTGGTTTGAAGTTGCGAACTCAGGTCTCGTCCATAGTCA
The DNA here is from genome assembly GCA_023313115.1 of Rhysida immarginata. NCBI lineage: Eukaryota > Metazoa > Arthropoda > Chilopoda > Scolopendromorpha > Scolopendridae > Rhysida > Rhysida immarginata. The sequence continues at coordinate 3,615,191 of JAHWFO010036886.1, forward strand.
CGAATTGTCTGTTGAAATTCGTTGGATTCCAAACGGCTGAAATTCGGAGTTGAACGCGTTGTTGCTCCGGATAGAGCAAACGCAACATCCATCTTGGATAATGTTTTTTATTTCATTCCAAATCATTACGTAAAATATGAACCACTCGTTCATAAGAGATGCCCATGGCTTTCACAATTTCACGCATTTTTATTCGACGATCTTCCAAAACCATGCCATGGATTTTATCCACAATGTCTTGTGTCACACTGACGTAAAACGCCACGTAAATACGCCGACGTAACGACGTCACCAAGCGCGGCAACATGCTATTTACCGGAAGTGACATCACTGGCGTCGTTACGTCGGCGTATTTACGCGGCGTTTTACGCCAGTGTGACCCTAGCCTTAATCGGCCTTTTTGATGTACGTTCGTCCACATTTGAATTGCGAACACTAAATGTCACGGTGGAAATGGTGATTTATGCACTCGCACCGATATCTCCATATTGCGCAACCGTCTGCGTATAACATTTGTAATCTGTACTCGGTTAAGCAACAAATACCAAAATACGGAACCAGTGTTGATTTTAAACCTTGCTTTATTCAACCTCGTATGAAAATCATCATTCCTCGCCTTCGTCATAGCTGCGGTTAGTAAAGTAGGAATCTTCAAGGACTTATGTGTTCAAGAGTTGAAATTTTTGCCTATACAAAGTCATTTAATACGCAGCAGGCAAGTTGTTAAAAGGAATCTATAATTTTTTATGATTCCGAAGAAAGCGTTGTTCTAGAGGATATCTCAACGAAAATTCCCTATTGTCCTCGGCGAGGCTAAAACCGCGATCTCGATTTTCATTTGTTATCACACTAATCATTTCGTTATCGAGACCAAGTTAGACCTTGGACAAAACTATTTCAAGCACAGATGCAGGGTCGTTCGAGCATTGGGTGACCGTCTAGGCCGAGTAACCTTGGGCCGTGATATTAATGGCCTGATTTTTTTTTATTAAATAGAACGATAAGGAGAGATCAACATTTTTGTGTATTAAACCTATCATAACTCGCAAACGACAGACAGGCCTTAGCAGTTCACTATTTTAAAATAAGGAGGCATTATGAGATACTTACCGTTCACAAAGATGAAAAAATTTGTATATGTGATGTGCAAAAATGAAGATAACACGTAATTCTTAGGTTCAGTTTTTTAGATGCGTGAACGCAATTTCCCCCCCCCCCCCTCCCAAAAAAAAATAATAATGCATAATGTTTTGTCTCCTAAATAAAGAGACTCAATCAAAATTAGTCGAAGAATAACTCAAAATTTTTCGAAGAATTTCACGAGGCTTCAAACCCATTGATCATAAAAATTTGATGATTCCTACGGTTCATAGAGTTAAGGGCGCGCCATGGTATAGTACAACCACTGACAATAAAGTTCGGAGAATGACATCAGACCCTAATCTGTGCGAGCTTTACGCGAGTAACAATGCATGTGAATACAAGCCCAGTCATTGTTTAAGCAAGTTCAGACAGGTCACGTTTGTGCGTGTAATGGTTTAGCAGATGCTCGTTTCTTCAGTTAAAGGTGTAGCGTGCGCTCGTAACTGTGGATAATGGATCAAAGAGGAACACGGCCGTAATCGTGCAACAGTTTCTGGCCAACAAAGGGGTCGTATCCATAGCTCATCCACCATATTCACCAGACTTGGCACCGGCAGACTTTTTCTTGTTCCCACGCCTGAAACGGGCCTTAAAGGGACACAGATTTGCGGACATTCCAGAAATTCAAGCAAATGTGACACGTGAACTTAAAGCCATCCCTAAAGAGCTTCCAGGACTTATACACCCGATCCCAAAAGTGTATTGCCTTCCAAGGTGATTATTTCGAAGGACAATGAAGTAAATGTGGCTCTATCTGTTTTGTATTTTGTTGTGTGAACTCATTCACCGAACTTAATTGTCAGAGGTTGTATATTCATTGCCTTTCTGATTATTACGTCTTGACACTGTCAACACTTTCTGTAAGAATGTCTTTTCTTTACACGAAAGTTTGAAATGCCTGGGGTGCTCCCTCCTTAAATTTTTTTCAATTTTCTTTTCTTATACGGGTTTTACGGTTCCATAAAAAAATGGTGATAAATTATGGAATGTGATTTTTTTTTCATGATAGATGCTCCGCAGGAAAGCTTCTTTCTCATCGGTGAGCAGCTATTGTGAAGACGTGGTTTGTTTTATAGAATTCTTAACTTTTTGTTTGTCATTTGCACTGTCTTATTCAAAAGAATGGACTCAGTTTAATTCATCTTTATTTCTTGAAGTATAAATTGTATATAGATGCAGTACTCCTTCTATATAACGGCACTCTACATAACGGCAAATTTACAATGACAAGTCCATATAACGAAGTTTTTTTTCCGGAAAATAAAAACTGCAGACTCATTCACATGTGCAGTTTTTATTTTCCGGAAAAAACTTCGTTACATGGACTTGCCATTATAAATTTGTCGTTATGTAGAGTACCGTTATATAGAGGGAGCACTGTAATCTACATATCGATAGAGAGAGGAGGTTCTAAAGTTTCGTACGTTAGAATCGTTAATTCAAAAGAAATTTCTTAAGCAATTTGAAAATTGATGCAAAGGCTTGAAGCGGTATTCTAGCCAAAAATCCAGGAATCCATATTTGATTTGTAATTGTTGAACGTCAAATAAAACGTTTTGGGTAAAAACCTCATTTTCCAAAAAACAAATCACGTCCTCACAATACTGTCCAGCCATGAGAAATTAGCTCAGCAGAAAAGCTTCTATCATGAAACAGATATACTGATGGAAAACTCTGAAGCAGATTGGGTTGGGATGTATTGTTAAATATGGCAACTACTTAACTATTAAGCAGATTTCATAAATTTTTTCTTTATTCTTCATGAAATGACCAGAGCTAAAATTGCCTAATTACAATTACTGGTCTCTCTCCAATAATAAAAACCGTGTAGGGTAATTTTAAGAATACCCTTAGGATCATTAGAAGGTACACTGCAGTAATTTTCTAAAATATCCAAATCCTTTCAAAAAAATGGAGAGAAAAAGACCCTCTTGTGTATTCCTGCACTTTTAATGTCGAGTTAAATGAAACGCATATTCAAAATGTTGCAATTTTATTTTCCGTCAGTATAAATAAAAATTGGCTTATTTCGAACTGAAACAAATCATCGAATAACAAAATTAAGAAGAAACATGAACAGTATTATCGTTTACAAAGTAAATTTTATCATGTCTTCAATTTTCATTTAGTCTTCGACTTAGTAATTCGTATTAATGAAGATGTGACCGAATTTAATCCCTGAAAATCTAAGCAAGGGGGAAAGGAATGTAATATTATTTATCGACTATCCTCTAATTATGGATCCGGTAAAGCGGTTCTCAGGAAACTTGATACAGATGGTTTGCACTAATCACAATAACAGCAGAAAATTGCTCGTTATGCTGCAACCTTGTTGAATGTTAAAGAAGTCGCTTGAATACGATTGCCTTTATCATATTTTCCCTATTATCATTTTTACCATTTCACTTTGCAGCTCCATCGTGGCCCGGAGCCTGTGGATCCACGCGGTCAGAATGGTGTTGGCAAAAAAGAACAAAACGGACGTCTACCCAGCGCCACAGGCAACAAATTCCTGTCCCACCCCCGACTCGGGCGTCTCACAACTGTCGTGCAACTCCGTCGAATCCTTGCAAGTAAGCATGATTTGATTTAATTTGGAGTATCATTCAAATAAGACTTTAATTTAAATTCTGTATGATTTTCGAGTACCATTCAAGCATCACTCGAATACAAATACCATTAAAATTGCTCTTGCGTAAATAGCCCATTTACGGAATTAATACAATAAAACACAAAATATTCAACAAAATAAATGAATGGTATTACTAGGTATCAAAATGAATGACACATTTCAAGTTAATACGATAAAATCTTTTTAAAAGAATTGTGGTTGCCACTTCGAAAAGAATATTGAAAAATGCATAACTTAGAGAATTAACAGGAAAGGAATTAGCATCTAATCCACAAGGTTAAATTACAAATACCGCATACGTATTTCGAAGAGTGTCTTCATCCTCAAGCGGAATGTTTAATTTACCATACAGTCTTTTCGGCAACAGTCTTTTGGGGTTGCCTTTGTAATGGAATGTCCATTCAAATTAAAATGGAAATATAAAAATTAAAAAGCTATATTATTAGAAACAAATACTAATATTATCCAATGCAGAACTATAAAAACATTTGTATTCTTTAAACGCTGTCTCCAAAGACAAAGCCTGATGTTTACATTAACTATTAATTAATCAAAAAATCTTCATATTTCCGTTTTCAAAACGGATCCTTTTCCACTTTCCATATAGCCAAGTCAGCTCTCTTGTTGATATTGATGCACTGCTTGAGACTGAATTTAAATCTTTGAAAGTTATGTCGGACATATCAAGCAAATTTTTGTTATTACATAAAATTATTCTATTACAATTAGATAAAGGGAAGGAAAAATTCCGTGACCTGGACTTGAACCAATAACCATGACTTTCGCTATCGCTGCTCTAACCAACTGAGCTATCGTGGACAGTAAACTACAATGCTGTTACAACGTGTCCTTATGGATTTCTATATAATCACGAAACAGCTCAAATGGCAGAGCAGGCTCCAGATTCGCAGTTCGGGAATCCCCCTTACCCTTAAAATCATCAAATAAATTGATGAAAATTCCATACTCAAAAGGAGATGAAGATAGGGGAAACCGGAGTAAGTTGATACGGGGGGGCACGTTGATACATCGTGGTTTACGTAACAATGCGCATGCATGTATTTTTTAAATCATCACCAATGAAAGCCTTCGTTTTCAAAATGAGTGTGCGCTCGGGTTTTTTTGGGTTTTTTTTTTATTTACACCAGAATAGACGGGAGAGCTTGTTGTTGCATTTAACCTGTGCGAAGTAAATTTCCATGTAGCTGTTTCAGTCTCAATACGCCTTGTAAATGAACGTGAAGAATTTCTTTAAAGTAATAATCTGACAGAAGGTGAAAACGAGTAAATTTGGCTAGTTTCGTTTCTCGTACTGCCCGCGTGTTTTTATACAGAAGAAGAAAATCGTAATGGCATCAAGTGGAACAGTTGAGACATTTCTCATGGGGTAGATTGATACACTTTATGCACATTCAAGAAGTGGTAGTAAGCGATTAGCATACGCTCTCAAAATTCCATCAAGTATGACCTTATGCTCGAAGCGCCTATGATTTGGAATGGAACTTTTTTCTTGATAGGCAATTTTGTCAAACATTACATACTGGAGTCGGCAAGTTTATATTGTATCTAATTGATATAAAGAAAATAAATAAATAAACTGAAGGGATTATGCTTAAATTTGGTAGTAAAAGAGTTCATTAAAGGATTGCGAAATAGCCTGAAGTAATGACCGAAAGCTCCCACAATATCCAATTTATTAACCAATTTAAAAATAATCATGGAATTAGCGCCTTAGATAGTTTTTTTATCCATAATTTCTGCAATTTTGAAACAGAGTAAGGGATCGCTATTAAAAATAATGCGTCACTTTTCCTTGGCAAATTTCTAGTGAATTGAATTTCTAGTGCGTTGTCTATAATATTAAATTTATAAAGAAAATGTTTGTTCCAATAATAATCATATATATAAAATCAGCGATGGACGATGTCACAACAAACAAAAGTAAGGAGAGAGATATGTGTCAAAAATCTAACAGTGGCGATTATACAATCGGGTGGGTTATTTCTTTAAATGATAAAAATAATACGCTGACTTTTTTCAGTTAAAAAGAAACTCAGAAATGGAGACCATAATTTAATAAAATTGTAGGCAATTTAGCCGTAATTTGTAAAATCACATGTATTTGATAAAATAAGCAGGAGTGACTCCTTGGCATAAGTAATTTAAAAATTAGAGGATCGTTCCTTCATTATGGTTTTCTTTGATGTTCACTATAATTTTATGTCATTTCATCGAGCTGATCCTACGAGTATATAATTGATTAAAAGAAAACCGATTGCTAATCAGATATTTGATGATACGTTAGAAGCCAATTTCAAAAAAGTTTGAGGGCCATAATAATAATTTTCTATCATCACAGAAAATCTTTAAAAAAAAACATTTATTTTTGCTTCTCTCGACATAGCATCTGTTCCACTTAAATACTAAGAAATAGATTATTAGCACGATAGATGCCATTAGAAGTTAATTTTCTATTACGTTTCTTCAATTGGATAAATAAACCAACTGGTATTGTAATTGGTTTAACCAAAACGAGTAATTCTCTCTATCCTCTCTAGCTTAATGACTTATATCATATAATTTTTAAATTGAGGTTTAGTGACCAAAGCAATTTACAGATGGTTCCAAGATAATTATGTAGAATACAAATAAATTAAAGATTGAGAAGTACATTAAAGAGGTTATCCAGTCTACAACGCAAACAACACATAATGCAAACTTGTTTTCATTTTAATATAAAATTTAGTTATAAAATTTTGTACTTGATTTTCCCACACGAGTGCTTAAGCGCACCATAGGCAGTTACATTAATGAATAAAACTAACACGAATTATTTTTTTAAATTTAATCCTAGATTCATCGGAGAAAATATCATAAAAATTTGGCCAGCGTGGAGGCTTATTAGCCAATTGCTCTTTAAATTAACAATACCTTGTGCGTGTTTTACCATTACCACTAAAGATAAGGCCTGAGCCGAGGCCAACGAGAGACAGACCAGGGCAAATAAAACTCCATTGATATGCAGGAAAACTGCATTTTTTAAATAAAATTTAAACGGACCAACAAAACACGAAATTGGAACTAACCCCCCTCCTATCGCCCCCTATACAATCAGAAGTATCCACAAGAAAAGGTGTTTCTGGAGTATCTCCTACAGGGGCCGAGTCCATAAAAGGGACAAGCAGGCAGACTTGGATTATAGTGGATGGATATTCTAACAACATATGACGACAACAATACTTTTGCACGGAAGCAGAGATCTACTTACGCATTACTGCTTAATAATATACATGTATTCATTCATGACTCGTTACTACTTTCATGGATGTATCACATGCCAAATCTTGGTAATAAAAGTTGCTAATAATGTCATAAACATGCCATTAGAACACATGCCATTGAACCAATTTCAATCATCTCAGAAACCCTAAAACTATATATTTAAGCCGAGTGGAGAAAACAGTATTTTATAGCGTTATAATCATTCATGACTCAATGTTATGAGTTGCTTGATGTACAGGTTATCCATAAAAGATTGGTTTCAAAACAAGATTTAATAACTTTTGAACGTAATAATAATCGTGTATCATAATAGTGGAGATCTTAAAAGCCCTTTGAAAACGAAGATACACTGCTCTCCTTTTTCACTACCGACTCGGTCTCCAAAAAAGGTTTTCATTCAGGCATTAATCGATCTTTTATCTGGTAACTGTTTGCCTTAAATTAACCTGAGTATCATCTGAACAGTGATCGGTGATTTAGTTTCGGCAAATCATACTATGCACTGCGCTTTCTCCTTGGTTATGGCGCATATAACCAAGATATAAAGGAATATATCAGATATATATTTTTGAGTTTCTATGTAATATGCTGAAAACGATACATGACTATATTATTACGTTTTAAAGTGATTATACTCTGTTAAACGAAAGTTTGACTGGGCATCTTCAATTGTTAGACATTATTGCCAAGTAATCTAGCACTTGAAATTGAAAACTTAATTGGACACGTCCAGTCAAACTTTCGTTGGACAGAATATAAATATTGTTATGGTATAAATCTTTCAAGAACACACACACACACAATATATTACATGTCATTTCCTTATCATTGAAAATTTCTAAGGGGAAAATAATGGTGACATATGCCATTATTTGAACACGTACCATTGAACCAATTTTGAGATGTGAATCTTTTCGAGAAAATCGATTCACGGACGGACGATCGGACACAGCAAAAACAAAAAACCTTTCGGTAAGTAATAATCGCAAAATTGGATCAATTATCGTGTTCTAGGTTGAATAAAATTTGAAAAAAATATGTGGATAACGATAATTATAAAAATAAAAAGACAAAAATGTGTTCTAGGTTGAAAAACCAAATATAAATTTGATTTTTTTTTACATAAACTGATATAAACTTACTTCGATGGTGGTACATATAAGTATTTTTTCATTTCAATAGAGGAACTTAAATTCAGTAGAATCGCCTGATAGAAATGGGCCATTCGTCATTTCGAACCGCATAGAACTACCTCGACAAGAGCTACAGGATGAAGAACCGCCCTATATACACCTACCTCTGGAGGTAACACCGAGCAAAGAAGTATTTGGAAACGAATGCGCTTTTAAGAAAGGGTGAGTAGACTTCATTTTTCATCACATGCGGAGAATAATGAATAATCTTCTGCACAGAATTTTTACGAAAACAAATTTTACTTACTCGATATTTTCACGCTTTTGCTTTCAATTTCTTGCACATTACGGAGGGCTGTTTCATATTAAAACATGTTTCATATTGCACATTATGGAGACGATTGTTAAAATGTCGCAACACGGTTTTGAATTACACAAGATTCGTGAAATTTTATACGTGAGTGCCGTAACAATGGAACTTATTATTTCGTTCTTCATTTTCAAGTTTGCTGCCAAAATGCCCTCAAAAATTAACTCGTTCTGGAAGGTAGCCCTTTATGTCGCTGATTACTCTTATTCCCGAATAATAGAACACTGTAAGGTAAGAAGTTTCATTATTTCCAAGAATGGTATAACAAAAGTTATTAAACGCAGAAGACAAATGGATCCATACAATCAATAGTGTAGTGCTGCTCAGTCCCGTTCTTTCCGTTCTAAGGCTAACATTCGAGCAGTGAAGAAACTAGTGATTACGGAAAATCCGCCAACACAAAGAGTCATTGCAAGGAAAATTGGAACCTCTGTTGCATCGGTAAACTGAATTATTCGTGATGATTTGAAATTAGAAGGCCGTCGTAAGGTAATGCTATTGCCAAGACACATTGCAGAGAGGCGAACCAACAGCAGAAAACTGTATAAACGCCATTTGGTAATAAAACTGTATAAACGCGACAAATAGTAGAACATAATCACCTTGGATGAAGCTTGGGTCTATTTATCGAGAGAAGGACAAGGACAATTTTTGTTATCGACACAGGGTAATACGACTCGATCTGACTGGGCGCTCCAATGCAAGGAGAGATTTCCGAAAGGATTCATGGTGCTTGCTAGATGAAGCCACAATGGGTATCTGGCGCAAAAAGGTGGAATCTGAAGCAAAGATAAATGCTGTCTACAATCAGGAAAATGTCTTGAAACACATACCAAGCGTGGCAATTAAATACCCGGACAGAGATCGCTGCATAAAATGTAAAAGAAAATTCAACATGTCGAGACACGGTTTGTATGAATCACCTATTACACGGCAGCTGCATAGATTTTTTTTTTTTAGTAGCGTAAAGGATTCGTGTTTAGACACGCTCCATATCGTCGAGAAAAAAATATGGAGCAACAATCTTGCATTAAATTCTGCCTAAAGTTGGGTAAATCTGCTACAGAAACACGCCAGATGTTGAAAACTGCATACAGGAACGAAGCCCTATCCAGACTTTTTCCTGTTCCCACAGATGAAAAACGCTATGAAAGGTACCCGATTTCAAGACGCCAGAAATCATGAGGATTCCTTTCGAGGATTTTAAAAGCTATTTTACAAACTTGTACAAAGCGCTCAAAAGTGTATTGTGTCCAGTGAAAAATTACTTCGAATCATATGGGAACGCACCTTAAAAGAAAAAAATAAATAGCATCAACTACCGACAATCGATGTCTGTTTCTTTATCCACACATGAAACATAAAGTTAACATAAAGGTTTAGCATTTAAAAAAATTTCTATCAGCTTTGAGGGATTCCATTAAACTAAGAAAATTTCGTTTAAAATAGAACTTTTTATCTTAAACCCAAATGGGTAAGTGCAAATAATTTGTCGGATGGTATGATAGTCTTTTTCTTGGCAGCAAGAACTTCATTGAGGAACAGAAGTAGTCCGTAGATGTTGATTAGTGAAAGCAGAAACAAAAAAATATTCTAATTTCTTTCAAAGATAACATGTTCATGAACGAATGAAGAGTCAGACAAACTCGATTTGCATAAGCATTTCGCAACTGAATGTTTAATATAGTTGTTAGCTTAGCCGTAATCAATAAATAGGCTATCGCTAAGGGTTGTATTAATCTGATATACTCTTTTAATATTAAATCTCCAGGTACGTTCACCGAGGGATTGCTTTTCCCGGCCTTACAAACAGCTTCAGGAACAAACAATGGGAGATGGCCTACCAACGTTACTCTTCTAGGCAGCGTCAACGGTCGCTGCAGATTGTCAATTTTGTTGACTTCCTTGTGAAATTTGTACTCATTCTCACTACAGTAAGCTTTCATAAGGAATACATCAACCTTCTCAACATTTGCTTTACTGGTTGCTGGATGGCGTGCAACGTCGTTATTTTCGTTCTCGCCAGCTGGGGTAGATTTGCCAATAACTATCTGAAGCAAGGAGCTATCTCCACTTGGATCATTCTAAACATCCAAGGTAAAAAGAATTACATTGAAATATACATAAAAGATCAAACCATCTCTATAAGGTAAAATAATTTGTGGTTTTTAAGCATTTTTATTTTCAAAAATTATTGTATAGAGTCTTAATAGATATAATGCAAGAATTCATCATACATTACCTAGATAAGGTGAAGTAAAGTCTAGATAAAAAAAACCAATTGAAAACTGATATGTGAAATAATTGAGTAAATATAATTTTATTTCCTCAGCAAAAATAATAAAACATCTATTGAAAAATAATAAGAAATTACCATAAGTACTGTGGATTCCTATTCATTAAAACACAAACTAGGTCTGCTTCTCCACAAACATTTTTATTCACCATGAATACGTATAAAAGCAGCATGTAAAGCAGCAATTAGCGCACATCATAAATGATAAGTTTGAGGAAGTTTGACATTGATCAATAATTGTGGAATCAAAACATCTGTTCCTGTTGTTGGGCGGCAGCTGCATCTGTGCAAGTGTAGTCCACCTTTTGTGTAACCCATGCCTACCTAGTTTGAGCGACATCTGCCGATGACAGGCCTTGCACTTCCCTTGTTAGGAAATGTTTTCAGTTTTCATTTCAAATAATTTCCTCAGCTAACATGTATCTTTTAGGAATTTTTTTTTTATTAGTACTTGTAATCCAATACGTCCATCCAGGGCCTGTATGACTAGAAGCCGACGAGTTCGGTCCCTGGATTAACGACTGCTGTATGATGGTCACAGCAGCCGGGGGGGAGGGGGTGAAGATCGTGAAGATCGGTCACCCATCCAGTGCTAGCCGTGCCTGATGTTGCTTAACTTCACAGAAGTTGTCTTTCAGTGAATGCCCACCAGGCCACGGCTTTAAATATTTCACTATTTTTATTGAGGAAATAAAACTATTAAATTTAGTATTTTATTTCAGTTTTGATATCCTCATCGTTTGTACTCATGGCTCAAAAATTAAGGGCTTTACAAGATTGGCTGTTCCAGCCCACGAAATATCATCAGTCTTTGCGGATAGATACAGCAGGCTTTATAAATATAACGTATGCAGAAAACAAAAAAGGTGGCAGCACCGCTGCATGCGAACAAATGTCAATCCCTCTTTGCGGAGGTTTTTAATAGTCCACGTTTGGTTGTCATTCCATGGAATGTGGAAAGCGCACATGATGTTCAGTAGGTCGTATGATGGCCTCTAACTGCTACACATGCTACACCAAATTGCCCAACAGTCCTTGAGGCAGTCGGTCCATTCCCGAACCAGCACGTGCGCAGCTCTTGGGAGTCACGGATGCAATACGTCTGGCGAGGGCATCCCATGCGTGCTCAATGGGATTCATATCCGGGGAACAAGGCTGCCAATCCATGCGCTGGATGCTCGTGTTCTAGATACTCCTCTGCGACTTGGGATCTGTGTGGACGAGTGTTGTCGTCCATGTAAAGGAACTCTGGTACGACCGCTACCCGGAAAAGCCGCATATATTGCTGTAGGATGTTACAGCAGACCTGGGCGGTTATTGTATCACGATCGAACAAGCACCGATCATAATGCCAGCCCTCACAAACACCCCACCGTCTCCGTCTATTCGTTGTCATGTTTTTGATGATGTGGCTATGTGTGGACCTGGTCCCTTGCTTTCTCCAGTAATAAACACTTCGAGAATCGTTTTCCAGTCTGGAGCGGGATTCGTCGGAGAATTTGACACATTCCCACTGTGCTTCCGTCCAGGTTGAATGTTCATTGCACCATGTCCGTAGAACTATTCGATGAGCCAGGGTCTCCGAGCATAAAGCCCGAACTCACGAAGTCGCCTGTAGACTCTTTGCCTTGAAACAATGTTCCCATAGATGCTGCTAAGTCCCTTGGGCAGAGAAATTCCTCGTTTGGTATTTGGGACGAGAAATCGGTCATCCGGGATGTGATGCAACGTGCACCACCACTTATGGAAAGACGTTAGATGTTCTCTTGTTGAAATGTTCTCCACAGCCTAGAGATAATAACGCCTCTTGAAACGTGCAAAGCTTGCGATACTTCCACTTGGGACATCAGCCAAGAAGTCCAAGAATTCACATCCTCTTGTCACATCAGCCAAATGAACACGAGAGGCCATAGAAATCTGTACAAATTCCTTGAGTAACAAAACAGATGTGTACGATATTTATAGCACAATAACGAAACATGCACATTTACTCTACAAGGGCTGTCATGGCTAACAATAAAGAAATGTCGCTACGCCCCTTGCATAGGCAATGTGTTGAACCACCTTTTTGTTTTCTGCATATGCTACATTATTAAGCCTACTCCGTCTCTCTGCAAAGATTGATGACATTTCGCGGACCGAAACAGCCTAATCTTGTAAATTCCTTAACTTTAGAACATGAGTGTATTTTTGAAATATTTTATATCGCTATTCTTGCATGTTATAAGTGATCTTCATTGATAATTGTAATATAACTAATAAGTTTTCAGGGAGATATAAAATCACATGTTTCTCCTATTTCCTGCAGCATACAAAGCCTTAGCAAATGTACGAGGCGTTTTCAGAAAGTAAGTTCCGTTTTGTAAAAAATTTTCAAAATTTTTTTCTTTACCAGATTCTATATACCTTTAACTATTTTTGCACATAGTTTCCGAGTTTATTTAAACAATTGTCATAGCGCTCTATGAACTTCATAGAAGTCTGCTGCCGGTGAGGAAAGCCAAGCAATTTTCACTTCATCAGCATCGCTGAAACCCAGGCTGCCGATGAACTCCCTTAGACCCGGAACAGGTGGTAGTCATTGGACGCGAGGTCCGAACTGTGAGGCGGGTAGTCAAGTTGTTTCCAACTAATCAGATCTTTTGGTTCGGAACAACTTGACCATCTGCCTAACAGTCCGAACCTCGCGTCCAGTGACTAGCACCTGTTCTGGTACCTAAAAGAGTTCGTCGGCAGCCTGCATTTCAGCGACGATGAAGTGAAAACCGCGTGGCTTTCCTCACCGGCGGCAGACTTTTATGAAGTGAGCATGCAGAAGTTCATTGAGCGCTATGACAAATGTTTAAAAAACTTTGAAACTATGTGCAAAAATAGTTAAAGGTATAGAATCTGATAAGAAAAAAAATTTGAAAATATATATAGTAGTTTTGTTTTTATTACAAAACGGAACTTACTTTCTGAATACGCCTAGTAAATATACAGGGTCGAGTCACATTATTATGACCACCTCTACGTTTGTCTTCGGGGTTGCCCAGCCGAGGAACTATGTCACGTGTTGGGAATTGGTTAGGCGCTATACAGTGTGTATCAGGTTTGATGGTCATAAAGTACCTAGCGTTGTTCTCCGCAAAATTCTAAGCAAAATTTTCCTTATCCATTTTTCAAAATTCTCAAAAAAAAAATGCTTGAAATCGTTATCCAAAGTTTGGCTGTTATGACGTAATTCTAAGCCTTCTGACGTAATTCACCCATGCCGTAATGACATAATTTTTTCCTGGCTCCCTCCCTGCTGAAGGCAAGTTCATTCATAAATGGGTAGGAGAAAGGCAATAAACAGTAGGGCTCTACTTTAAAACGGTATCCGTCCTACTGCCCGACTCATTAATATTGCGAACCTGCTGCCCGACTCACCTGATCACTAGTTAAAAAGGGTTTTTCCCAAGTACTCGATACATCGATACTTAATCGATACATCGACACTTAGCCGAAATGATATCGGGTTGTTGTATGGGCGTTGGTCCTACATTAAGCAACAATTTAAAAAAGTCACTTTTAAAAGTGTCAATGAAGCGTTATTTTAATCTCCTTTTCACCAAAAAAAGAAACCAGTTTTCTAGAAAAAAAAAAAAAAAAGAAACACGTTATATTAACTATAGATTTTATTAATAGTCATTGTGGTACTTTATGGCATCCAAAAATTCCTTTAAATTTCTGACTCCCGTGTCGTATTCATTGGATAGTCGCTCTAACTTGTCGTTAAATTTTTGGTAGGCGCTATTCTTCTTTGGTGGAGGAGCTCCAGCTTTTGCCAAGATCCGCACGTTTTCCATTTCACTTTGCTGACCTTGCAGCACTTCTATATATTCGAATATGCTGGCATGTGTTTTCCCGGTTGCCTGTTTTAAAGTATTGTGCCATCCTTCCACATGGTTTGTCGTCCTGGCATCAAAGTTGCCGTAATGATTCCACATTTCGCGGGGAGATAAGGAGTTCTCATCTACCCACGTATTCACAACATAATCCATGAATGCTCGCACTTCAGACATTTCGGGAGCGTCTTCCATGATGATCATCCAAGCATCATCCATCGCTTGCAGAGGCACAAACGGCAATGCTTTTACCCTCCGAACCGCTTGCTACACGTCTACGTTTTCCCTACACAAAACAATCATACCGTGCTGTTGGATGTACTTCGTGATGGGATGGGATTGATCGAAATTAGAATGGGTTAAATGAAGCGGCCAATGAGAAAGCATACACATGAAAAGACGTTAATAATCTGAAAGCTAACGGATTGGTTTAATAATAGAAACAAAAAAACGCCGGAATTTATATCGATGTCCCTAATTGAAATGACACATGAAACCTTAAAAAATTCATTACCTTAAAAATTACGCTAAATATCCCGAGATTTTATCTTTAGTAGCTTTTTTACACCTAATACAGTATACGAGAGACAGTGTGTACAAAATGTATCGATGTATCAAAAGAATCGATGTAATATCGATTATCGGTTATAAGGTGGAACGATATGCTTAAAAAAAAAACAACAAATGTCGGGCAGACGGTTGCCGTTAGAATTGAGAACAATGTCGGGCAGTCAGTCAGTCAGTCGGGCAGCAGGACTAGAACCGTTAAAACACACTAAAGTCGTTCCATCGTTAGCTTGCGCGGGATGTAAATAAAAGCACGTGGTGAAGTGCAATTCTATAGGGAGTGCAAGTGACTACGTCACAGCTGACGTCATTTGCGCGATGAACGGGCCGAGAGCCTAGGAAATGGGATCGCTGGTTCCAAACATTGGAACCACGCAATATACGTACTAGTAACGTTGAAACGGGCGGCCAGCAAAAATGACATCTCTTAAATTATTATGTTAATTTGTGTAATTGATACTATTATTAAGACATTTAATCCCATTATATAATTTATACATTAATATTAGAACGCTTTTTAATCACTTAACAAAAGAATGCCATCGTTCGCGGATCTTTCTTTCTTTGGGAAAACGATAGATGTCTAAATCGCTGTTTTGGCTCCTTCTTGAGCAGTGAGGAACTAAACAATTTCACATCTTAAATGTGTTATAAACACTGGGCTTATACAAAGCGATTTTATTCCATCCCTACGTTGGAACCATGTTAAATCCCGAAGCGAGAAGACTTGTTTGGAACCAAATCGAGTCACGTGACTGAAGAATTCCAAGGACTGACGTCAAACTTGCACTCCCTATTGGCACTCCCTACTTCTAATACTATGCTATTGGCTGATTGAGCCTTGCAACTTCCGTGTTCCTGGGCGCACACGAAAATGTAGTTCACAAAAGAAAACGTGAAAATTGACTTAAAACTGTAACAATCACTTCTGAAAACAACTAAAATCATTAAATGTTATTAATTGGGCTAAAAAAGATAATAAATTACTCATAAATTGATTATTTTTTGAAGAAATATATTAAAAAAAAGAGAAACGGGAGAAATCGACAACTCTCCTGCCAAACGACAGGACAGAAATCACCATCATGGGATTAAGTGATTAAACTACTCCATGGAAAAGATTAAGATTGCTGTGCAGGAAAGAAAACATGTGTCTGGGGGCCCCAAACACATTTATTTAAGATTTATTCTTCATGTAATTTATTCAAAAATCGACGATATTTAAGAAATTGATATTTATAAAGTCAACGGGATTCATAAAATTAAAAATGACCAGGGCGGGGCAATTGTCCATATTCTTATCGTAACACATTCCGAGACATACTGAATAAAGTAAATGGCGTTTATTTGTCTTAGGGCCAAGACGTTTATTTAAGATTTATTCCTCGTGTAATTTATTCAAAAAATTGACGAGATTTATGAAATTGATAATGGTTATTCGAAAAGCAATTTAAGACCGATCATAACACATTCCAAGACAAACTGAATACAATACATGGCGTTTATATGTCTTACAGCCAAGACTTTTATTTAAGATTTATTCCTCGTGTGTTATTTAAATAGAAATCGAAATATATCAAAAGAAAAATAATAATAAAATTCCAAACAAGGCAGTACAAACAAACCTTATTAATATATTAAATATTCCCACAGTCGAAATATCCATAACAGAAATCGTCATATACCGTTGTTTCAGCAATCGTTCATTGTTAATTTTTTTAAAAAGCTGTAATTCCAACATCTGATTGTGAGATGATTTTATGATGGAAAGCAAAAATAAAAAATTGCACTTTCCTGCTATACTTTGGACCTCTCTAAATAATTCAATATATAATTTACAATAAATAATATGTCATGATTTTCATAAATTAATGTCTATCTTTTATAAAGCTTGTAAAAATTGTTTCAATGTTTTTTGATTAAATCGTTTATCGGATGATTTTCATAAATTATTTTTCATACATAATGTGTATAAAATAAATTTATAAAATAAATATTTTATATAAATGTCTTTCTTGCTATAGCTTTTCATTAAAATAGATACTTTTTTTTTTAATAAATAGTAAAAAGCCCTAAAGACTTTCAATTGAATCTCTTGAGAGCATAAGCGATTACTGGATTAAAGGATAGAAAGATAGGGGATTCATCTGGCCATGCCAAGCCATGTGTTTCAGGGGGAAGCTAAATTGATTCCTCCAATCACAGGAGCCTGCGCAGGGATACGTGGTTAATTTTTGTTTACATTCCGCGCAAGCTTACGATGGATCGATTATAGTGCAGATTAACCCCGGGGTTAATCTGCACGGGGGGTTATTCTCCCCTGTTACACCGGCACGAAAGAAAAAGAAAACTGGTGCATGTGTAAATAAATAAAACTCGTTCAACCAATCAGAAACGAAGGTATTACTTATACCTGGCATCAGTAGTAAGTAATGCCTTGATTCCTGTCCGTTTCTGATTGGTTAAACGAGATTTATTCATTTACACTTGCGCCAGTTTCCTTTTTCTTTCGTGCCGGGCAATATAATTCAGTTAAATCGTAGGGTCTCAAATGATAAATACAAAAAAAAAAAACTATTTGTATTGTAGGAACTATCCTCTTAAGTACTTACTTAAGGAACTGATAACGTTAATGGATAATTCGTTTTATTTTTAATAATAATTCATTTCATAGATTGTAATGATTATTGTTAAAATTATTAGATACAAACTTTATTTCGTGAAGTGTGTCTGTGTGTGTGTGTGTGTTTTAAGTTGTACTTTTCGCGGGTGTAACGTTCTTTGAAAGGACTAATTGAAAAGAAATACCACGCTCTGATCAAACACTGTACAGAAGAGCACTATAGATTTCAGGAAAGACAGCCATTAAAATGTCATTAATTCTCGATTAAAACGCTATGAAGCCTTTTTAAACGACTGAGAGAAATGTTTCGCAAGAGCAGATCGTAAATTAGATGAAATTTGTCAGTAGCAGAATTAATTGAAAGCGAGTAAGAGGAAATGGGATAAACGTGTGATCACAAAATATTTATAAAGATTTTATCACAAGCGCTAACAAAGTATGTTGATTTTACACGATTAATTTTGTGTTAATGGGTAGGTAAACATCAGTTTGTTTTTTAATCACTGAACTACATGTACAATATTTCAATCAGAGATATTCTTAAACGATGAGGTTGCATTCATCTTAAATTCTTATAAAAAATTTTCTTATAATTTCTTATAAGTGATAATAATAAAACTATTCCTGTTTCATTGTTTTCCTTGGCACAAATTTTATAGTTGTCCAAGATGTTTGTACCCGAAAACTTAATTTAACTCCAGATGAAAAATTATAGTCTCAAACTCGTCGCCTCTACCAAGTGGGCTACCGCGGACATAGTACAGCTAAGCTGTCCCCAGGTATCCTAAGGCTGCTAAGCAGTCAAAGTGGAAGCCCAATGATAGAACAGGCACTTGACTGTTTTTTCCTTTTTCATCTATTTTCTAGTTTAGGGTCAGGATTGTGAAAAGGAAATTCCCCGCGATACCCTAAGCCCTTATTCCATCTGGGTAATTTTGCGCGTTTTTCACCTTGAACTTATAATTTGAAGTAATTAGCTTTTGTATTTTCACTTTATAGTTAATCACGTCAACATGCCAGCGTAAAGAGGAGAAGTTGGTACTGGTGTCCGATCCAGAAATAAAAATTAAAGAAAACCCCTTATCGTTTTGTTTGTTTTCGAGAGGAACTGAAATTCAATTCATTCTGTCGGCAATATCTTTCTGAATTTTCACGCTATTTGCTTGGGCTTCTTATATAAAGAGTAGCTCTATATATTTGGCTAATAAAAGATATTTTGGTAACTCTTACACATGCGCAGTTAAATTTTATTTAGTAAAAATGCTCATATTTCATCATATATTTAATATTTTTATATTCTGATTGAGGGTATTGTCTCTACTGTAGTTTCTCAAGTTTCCTAAAAATAGCGTTGCATTGGGTTGAAAACCCTGCATGTCATAAAAAAAAAACTTACGAAAAAAGTTTGGATTTTTTTTTAAAGAAACCTTTATATATCCATGAATATACGTGCTATTCTCATACAAATGAAAGCAGATAAGTAAAAGAAGCCTCATGATCATATACTCCAGCTACAATGCATTTCAAGCATTATTTTTTACAGGGTGATCCCAAACATTATTTTTTTTTTGTTCAATTTGTTGCTGGTCCCCTATTTGCCTTCGGACAAAACCTTCGCTGAAATATATGAGGTGCAACATGCTTTTTACACCCCTGAAGTTTCAGGATAATTCGTCAAATATTTTTCTAAATATTCGACAAAACGTCTAAAATCAAAGGTGTTCATATTAATTTGCCCAACGCATGTATTTCCGTTTAAATTCTTAATGAACTATGGCGACCTAAATTTGAGCTTTTAAAGTTTCAGAATTTTCTCAACAAATTAAAATAATTTTTAAAAAAGCCATAAAACTAGTTAAATTAATAAAAATTGCAGGAGACAAGATTTTTTTTCATAATTGAGGAAAGCCGAACGCAATATGATCGGGAACGAGTCTAAGCTTTTATTAATAAGGTTACAATCATTCATTGTAAGGCGGTAGGTTAGTGAAACGTCGTTCAGAGTCCAAGCCGCAAGTGTTTTGATACAGATTTTATTTAAAAATAGACTTATAATTAGAGAGAGCGAACAACGTCTGCTATCAGGTGAAACGAGATAACGACCCTATATCCAGGTGACTCCAAAAAATGAACAGTCACGATTTTCAATTGAAATTTACATAAAAGAAATTTTTATTCTTAGTAAAAAGTGAAGCACTCTGTAGGCCAGCAAACATTTTTGATATAAGATAGCAAAAAATTAGAGAATATATTCAGCGTTTTTGCCAGTGAACCTTTAATAAGTATTCACACCAACGCCATCTCGGTGGAAATATTGCTCAGCTCATTTGTCGTAAATCATAATGGTATCTAGGTTTTAAGCGGAGTCGATTAAAAAATTGACAGCGTTCGTAGAAATTCAGTCAGAGCAAACAATGTGAAAACCAAAATCGGCATAATTCGTCTTATGAAACAGATTTAAGGTTATCACGTTTATAAACCCGTAAAGGTCGCCGCCTGAGTTGCTCTCGTTTCATAAATCCACAAAAGAGGTTTTAATATCTTTAGATGGGATACTCCCAAAGGGTAATTTTATCTTGATATCACGTCGCAGTAGATAGAGTCCTTAAATAGGCGCATATTAATGAGGAGGGGGTGACCAATTTGCTCTAATTAAAGTCCTCCCCTCCCTTTTTGCTCCAATTAAAGTCCTCCCCTCCCTTAATTAGGGTGTGGTCATTTAATGTGGGCATTGTTTTAATGAATTTGGGTGTTGGTTAATTAATTAATTAGGGCGTTGGTTAATTAATTAATTAGGGCGTTGGTTAATTAATTAGGG
>JAHWFO010036886.1:3650923-3693200 GCA_023313115.1 Rhysida immarginata
CCCTAATTAATTAACCAACGCCCTAATTAATTAATTAACCAACGCCCACATTAATTAATTAACCAACACCCAAATTCATTAAAACAATGCCCACATTAAATGACCACACCCACATTAAGGGAGGGGAGGACTTTAATTGGAGCAAAAAGGGAGGGGAGGACTTTAATTAGAGCAAATTGGTCACCCCCTCCTCATTAATATGCGCCTATTTAAGGACTCTATCTACTCGTCGCCATTATGTAATCTTTTATAGGCACCCTTCTCTTAGAATAATAATAATGAAGTACATTCTATATGAAATGTTGCAATAGCACGTGAGGGAAAGAATAATGCAAGTATATTAAAAACTCTCATATTTAATGAAGGGCAAAATTATACTTTAAAATAAAACAGAAATAATATAATGGAAATGTAAGACGAGCTTTTTTAGCAAAAGTTTGTTAGCAAAAAGCTCACGTATCATACGGTGACCCCCCCCCCCCCCTCATAAACATAACGTGCTAACACATCACAGATTCTCCACTGGATTCGAATCCGGGGAATAAGGAGGGCAGTCCATTACTCGAGCACCTTTATCCACTAACCACTGAAATGCAGTGTGAGCATTATGAACCTGCATATTGTCCTGTTGAAATGTCCATGAAGAACCGCCAATAACTTCTCCAAATGGTAAAAGATGTGCTTCCAACAAACCCTGATACATTTCAGCATTCATTCGGCCACTCAGAAATTTCCGTTCCATTCAAACTCCCCCAAACCAAAACATCTCCACCTATTTGTTGACGTTTGGAAGAGATTTCATCATGCCATTAAAACTGCCTCCATCGGGACCGTCCAGATTAAATTTTTTTCCTCGCCCAGACCACTGTTTGTCAATTGTCCTTCCACTGCATTGTTTCAGGGGCGAATTTTATTCTTTTTTTACAATGTGCAGTCTTCTTCTCCTTGGAAATGTCCTGTGGCTCGAACGATCCTGGAGAGGGTTGATATTAACATCAGGATGTTTGGAAAGTCTGTCAAGACGAGTGGAACAGAATCGATCTCGCTGTTCTACATAGAAGCCTCTTACAATGGAAATATGTCGAGCGATTGTTAGAAGAAAGGGCCATCACATAGAGCACAATAGGTGGCGGAGAAATGGGTTCCAGTACGTAGACCTACATTAAGTGTATTCTCCTCGCCATAAATATGAAACAACCCTCCTTATACCGTTTCCTTCTTACGGTAATGAAAAATATTACGCAGTGGCTACCATCCCGGTGCTGGGCTCCCGCAGCCAACAATTCAGCCTTATTCTGTGGTGGTCTTGACGTGCACGTAGCCGACGAACCAGTTAAGACGCTCGACAGGGTTCAGAACGGGACTTCGGCTGGAAGCAAAAAATTTATTTCACATTATTTTCAATGTACTCAAAAGAACCCCTAGCAGAATCTAATTATGTTGTATGCAAACTACGAGGGAGTGTCAGCATGAATACAGCTACCATACACTTGTATCAAGCATTTTCTGAGTAGTGATATTGTATAAGAATGATACAGACGGGGAATCTACACTCTTCCGGAACAGAGCCAAAGAAATGAAAGGAGACTTTTGGAAAACAGTCAATAGAACTGATAGTTGCAGTAATGCCATGCCCCAGTTGCAAAGTTGATATTCCATACATTCAGAGAAGTAAATTGTGGTGGATTATTTTTCGAATGCTCCTTGTACATGGAATTACTGGGGAATGTATTCTTTTTTTCTTCTTTACAACGACAAGCAATCAAGACAACCAATCCAATTTTTTCACACAAAATTTCTCAAATCACTTTGTAACGACCTGAGATGTAAAGCATGGAGATTGCCCTGATGATCTACGAGATGTGGACCTTCCCGAAATATTACCACTAATGTTGAATGTGAATAATTTTTCAGGGTGACTGAGATTATATAGCTTACATGGTTTGTTGATAAAAATTAATGGATCCAAGTCAAGCCAAGCTGCTTTCATTAAACTCCATTGCTAATACAATACAATGTGTACGAGATTGTGCTCCAGTGATTAACTCGCAGCAGAATGGTAGAATGCGACCCTCAGCTGATTGGTTCAGAAGAATTTTTTCCTATTGCTCTATAATCCAATATTGGCGTTCCTTTTATCGCCTCAAATAGCGATTATCATTTTTTCTTCGCACAGTTCTTCACAGATTCTCTTGTGTCGTTCTGTCAGTTTTCATTATTCACCAGGCTGCTTTTGGAAGAAATTTGGTACGATTGCATACGACACCGTTAAAAGTTGAATTTAGAATCCTCAGAGTGAACACGAAGCTTCGTCTAAATGATTCCTCCTGAGGTGGAATTTGTTATTTCGCTGATTGCAATGCCATTTTCACAATGGTCTGATCGATTAAAGCAGATAAACTATTGCATATTTATAATAGCTTCTGTGATTTTCATGCATAGGACCTTTTTACTATATATGGAAACTTTTCTCAATGTTAATGATAATTCAGTGTACCGTACTCATCAGTGCTTCATAAAAGTATTAGTGAACAATGTATTATTAGATGTCGGTGTACTGCGACGTTCACGGGAGTTTGAAAATACAATGGACTAATTTTCTTCCTTCCTTTTGGGATAGCAGTAACAGTCCCTCGATTTGTCGTTATTCCAATCAGTGTGAACCCGTCTTTCTTAGAAGTGGCAAGATCTGCTTCTAAATGGCTGTCTCATTACTGATAGTTGGATTCTGATTGAGAGCATTCAAAAGGACGACGCACATTCCTAGTGATTGTTACTTTTCAGGCTATTTTTTTTCCTTCCTCTCTGAAACTACTCATTTTCAGTAACACTGAAATATATGCTCTGTCGCGTCGTGAAGAGTTTTCAGCCTTCACACGTTCCGAGGATATCCGATTGATTTAACATCCTAAATGAGATGGCGCCTCTGAATCATCTGTTAAAGACGTCGATTCTAAGAAGTGATTTCACAGGAAAACAAAAATATCACGAAAAGTAATATTTCTCCTGATCCGTTTTCTATAACTAAATTACGAACCCGGATTAAATCAATTCTGTCGCTTCTGAATGATATTAAATTCTTAGTTATTTAATTTCCTGAATGGAGGATTTTATATTTTGTAAAAGATTAGTTAATAATCTATTGCTTACATTACTTCATACAGTAAGAATGCATTCAGGATACCTAACCCTGGATTATCTCTTTAATCACTGACTTTTAGTATCGTTAGATTCACTGCATTTAGTCCAGAAAAAATTAATGACGACGAATGTTTAATCAGCATGACATCATTATTTCAGTGAAGTTTATTGAGGGCTCTAGCAATGAAGTCATTGATAAGACGCCGTTAATTAAAAGGTGATTGCTTGTCATTTTGTATGGAAATAAAACATTAATTTTTCTTGAATTAAATAAACACTTCTTATCTGTTGTCACGATCTATGCAAGTGTAATTAAAATTTAGAATAACATTTGCAGCAGAAAATTTTTTTATGTATTTAAAGCATAAATGTTCTTATGATTCTTTAATTCCTAGAATGGCCATGAAGTTTGCTTTGGAAAACTACATGACCAAGAGGCCCATTCACCTCCACCGAGAATTAAGGTGGAGGTGAATGGAGCTTGAATAGTATTTCGTTTTATCCTGCTTTTTGTAAAATGACCGAATAAAGTGTGTCGAGAACAGTATAACATTACATTCTGTGTGACTAAACAAGAAAACAGCTTTCCATTCACAGATCTTGTCAGGAATCAACGCCTACTTTGATATTTAGAATTGAAAGCTTGAGCCTATCTATTCCAAATTTTACAAACGTCAGCTCGGAAAACGAGCATAATCATTATAATAAGAAAGTGCTTTTAAAAAGTCTTAGTCTTTATTATTACTTTTAAAATGAAGAGTTTTCACCATTGTTTTCCATTCAATCGTGAAGAGAAACCCTATAAGAAATCCTAAGTGCATGCTTACACCAATTGCGAGAATCTCTATAAAAATTTACATTAGAAGGCAAAATTCCTGAATTAATCGAACTCTGCCTGCTGATGTATATTTTGTCACTAATAATTTCTCCATAGTTACAAATTATTCGTATATTGGTTTAGATAACAAGAAGAGCGTATTCCCTTCGAATCACCGATTTTGCCTGACTTTTGTAGAAAGGCACTATTTGTATAGAAATAACAGCTGCTCTAGGTTACAAAAGTCTGCTGCTTATAAGCAAGAGATCCTTGCTGTAAATGCGAGCCCTC
This sequence comes from Rhysida immarginata, assembly GCA_023313115.1. NCBI lineage: Eukaryota > Metazoa > Arthropoda > Chilopoda > Scolopendromorpha > Scolopendridae > Rhysida > Rhysida immarginata. Next base: position 3,655,173 of record JAHWFO010036886.1, read on the forward strand.
ATCTTGCCTGGTGCAAGAAAAGATTTTACTGGCTAAGGGCCCGATGCAGGAAACAATTTGCGGTCGCAAGCAAGCAAAAAAGGGGCGGAGCAAATTCATCGCAGCTAACAATATTTCGCTGGCAACTTTGTGAGAACTCTAGAGCTCCGCAAACATCATTAGGTCAGTATTGCGGCTCTTTACTACTAGTAAGATCCGCTACTATTAGAGAAGGCAAAATCCAAATGGCATGTCAAACACCAAAAAGCCCAAACTTTAATGTCTTAGACTTGGGTTTCTTTAACTCAATACAGTCTTTACAACATCAAGCCTCTCCCCAAAATACTGATGAATTGACAGAGGCCGTACACACCACATTTAATAGTATTGCTCCAAATATTTTATTTATTTTTATTTATTTATTCATTGGGATCCGATACGTCCATCCTGGTCCTGTATGGTCAGAGGCCAACGAGTTGGGTCCCTGGATGTACCTGGATTGACGACTGCTGCATGATGGTCGCAGCAGCCGGGAGGGGGGGGGGGTGGGGTGAATATTGCATATCACTGATGGTCGCCCATCATGTGACTAGCCGTGCCTGATGTTGCTTAACTTCACAGAAGTTGTTTGTTCAGTGAAAGCCCACCAGGCCATATGAATAATACATTTCTGTCACTTCAACAAACTATGCTGGAAGCAATAAAGAACGATGGCTCCAATAATTTTAAACTCACGCATATCGGGAAAACAAAGCTTCGCAGCCAAGGGATCCTATCTACAAGTTTAATATGCAGTAAGACATTAATTGAACAATCCAGAAATATCTGAGCACTCAGAATATCATTAGGAGTACTAATGATAATTATTTATTTCATTTAATCGATTTTTTTTTATAATAAATATTGCGTTGTAACTGCATTTTCGTGTGCTATAGTTATTATGAGACAAATTGCATTTGTCATCTGCACTATTATTATGGGACAGAGGGAGTATAATGAATAATAGAATATAGAACATAGAATAGAACGAAAGATGCTTTATGCTAAAAGTGTGGGGAAACGTGTCTGTAACTCTAACTCCTCCGAGGCTCTGAAAGTTTTTCAAAATCTGTTTCCGTCAGTCGATGAATATGGCTCATAGCACGAATCAATCACAAATATTATCTAAATGGGTTCATTGGCACGTGCACAAATGGTACCTCAATTTTCCCACCTAGCAATTTTCAATGGGAAGATATATTAAGTAATATATCAAACAAATCGTAATGACGAGATAGAAGCGGTTATTCATTACTATTTTCGTCAGTCGATGAATATGGTATATGGCACGAGCCGGTCACAAATATTATCTAAATCGGTTCAATAGCACGTGCACAAATGGTACCTTCACGACTCCACCTAGTAATTTTCAATGGAGAGATATACATGTATTAAGTAATATATGAAACAAATCGTAATGACGAGATGGAAGCGGATATAAATTACTATTTTCGGCAATTGATAAATATGATTCCGAGAATGAACCATTTTGAAAATGGTTGTAATCGAAACAATGGCACGTGCTCTAATGGTACCCTTATGACACCCTCAAAAATTTTCAATGATAAGAAATGGCATGTAATATATAAAACAAATTGGGATGATATATCATGAATGAATATAACGTAAAATTATTGATAGTCGAAATTGGTTTCAAGGAACTTGACTAGTGTGACCATTGTGGTTCATTGGAACTTTCAATGCTAAAATATGGCATGTAATATATCAAACATCTTGGAATGATGTGTCATGAATGAATATAATGTAAAATTAATTATAGTCGAAATTGGTTCAAAGGTACGTGGTTTAATGGTATCTTTATGGTCCATTAGAAACTTACAGTGTTAACATAGGGCGGTTTAAAAATATGGTTTCGCGAATGATTTAGTTTAACCTTTCGGTACTTGGTTATGTCATTCCTTAATGGTTTATTAATAATGAGCGGTAAATGAGTATAATGTCACGATACAGATAGGGCAGTCTCTCTCGAGGAGATACACGCGGCTCTTTTCAGATCCCTAACACATGTTCAGACGATTTGTGTGTTTGGAAGCCTTGAACAGTGTGTTTTGAAACTGTTGAACAAATGTTCTCGGGCGACAGTTTACTATATAACCGATAAGAAAGCATATATCAACTCGACTCTTCAAACCAACAAGTACGCTGTGTTGTGGTCGTTCTATTTACATGTTAATTGATATCCATCGAAAAGCCACTGAAGAAAAGAAGGAGAATTGCTCAGGAAAGACAAAAAAATTATCCGGGCGTTGGAAACACCTGAACAACGGGAGCTTCGTCTACAGCAAAAAAATTCTAGAATTACTGAAAACCAATTTGAGATATTATTTAACTTCTTGGGTTTGTTCTGTTTACGTACAACTGTAATTATCCCGGGCAACGCCGGATGACTCTGCTAGTGGTAAATAAAAAGCTGCTTCACTACCACTGGTTTGATATGATCATTCAGTGTAACTCTATTTTAGAATGGAAAAAATGTAAAAGAGGATATAACATATGATATTCAAAAAACAACAGTATACAAGGTAATTTAGTTATTAAAAAAATTACGCATGTCCTTTACTAGGAACTTTAGTATAAAAGCTACTTATAAGAATGCGCCCTTGGTTTGTACGTTTATCCGGCCGTCCGGCAGCCGTTTGCACGATAACTTGAAAACGGATTAACTTTTTCAAATTCTGTTCTCAGAAATATGACCATAAAAGATTTATCTCGGCCGTATCAACTTTTCAGAATTTTTCGTGGACCCCTTCAAGTCGAATTCACGTGCTAAAACAGTGAGTGTAAAGAATTCAAAGATACTGGCATGTCATATAACAATCGATATGTCAAGAAGGAATACATTGTTACTTTATGTTCATCTTTTAAGCATTATTGACATCGGCGCGCGCACGTGAAATCGCGTTGTCGACGCACGATTGCTCAAGTGCTCATAATCTATAAACTTATTAAGCAGCGGAAAAATGGAGCTACTTATTGGTTTTATTTTATACACGATTTGAATCACGCTTCATCATTTCTATATTTTTTGAGGTAGAAGGTTGAAATTCGGAATGTAGCTTACTATGGGCATGTGCACCTTCACTATTTAGTTTGGTTTTGATTAGCCCAGTATGGTCGGAGTTTTGGGGGTGAAAATTAGAGGGGACCAAAAGGTCTAGGTGTATTTATGCATACAAAGGAGTGAAATTCGGTATAATCAAGATCTCCATTATATGAAGATATTTTTTCCCGAGTTATCCATGCCTTCCCGACTCGGTGGTGGAAATGCATCGAAAAGATGGGGACTACATTGAAAAATAGTGTACCAACTGTGTCTGTAATAAAGGAGCTGTAAAAAAATATTTCCGATTTTCATTTGACTGACCCTCGTAAGTAGAATAAGAATGGAGCTACTTATTGATTTTATAATGTCGGTCCGTCCCCTTCATAATTTCTACATTTTTTTGAGGTAGAAGGTTGAAATTCGGAACGTAGCTTACTATCTGCACTATTTAGTTTGGTTTTGATTGGTATACGGGGGTCGGAATTACGGGGGTAGGATTCAGAGAGGGCAACATATCTATGTGCTATTTAGGTACATAAAGGCGTAAAATCCAGTATATCCAGATTCCTCTAGGCAAGATCTACATTACTACGAAGTTTAGGCCCAATTGTTCCAGTAGGATCGGATTTGCGGGGATGGCAGTCACTTGGTCCTTAGAACTATGACAACATATGGCATGTGATATATCATACGTTCGGAAATGATGTGATATATCATACGAGATTTTTACATTTTTTACATATTACGTTCGAGAAAATCAATTTATTGATTAAAAAAAACTTGGGGAGAGGTAAAAGTGCAGATGAAGGGGTAGAAATAGATGACTTGCCTTATCCTACTCGGGAGGCGGGGGGGGGGGGATTAATTTCTTTTTAATAAACGTATAAATGTATTTCTGCTTCACTGCTAAAGCTCCTCCTTGGAATGTTTACAAGATTTTACTTATTTCCATCATAGTCTTCTTTAAAGTGTCCCTTTTGGGGATATCATTTTTTCATTATTTTTGCCATTCCAGTTCACCGAACTTTTGGTTAGCATCTTATACAGGGTGACCCAAACTTATCCAGCGTAATTGTTTAGGAACATGTCATGGTTCAAATGGAACAAAAAATGTCCTATAAATATTACATCTAGTTTCGATCGCGTGTGAGATATCGACGTTTGTCTATTTTGTTTTATTTCGTGTCTTTTCCTAGAAAAAACGTAGATTTACCTAGTCATTCTTAAACGTAGTCTTCCTCTTTTTCATATGCCAAACAGGAAGAGGAATCGTCGTACTTGGAACATGTGTGAAAGGTATTTTATTGATTTGGCGGTTGATTTGAGCAGTTGCTCATATTGTGCAACACAACGTCGAAGTTCATTATTAGGAGCTTTAGCATAAAAGCTACTTATAAGAATGCGCCCTTGGTCTGTACGTTTATCCGGCCGTCCGCCGTTTGCACGATAACTTGAAAACGAATTAACTTTTTCAAATTCTGTTTTCAGAAATATGACCATCAAAATCTTAACTCTGCCGTATCAACTTTTCGTGGACCCCTTCAAGTCGAATTCACATGCTAAAACAGTGTGTGTAAAGAATACAAAGATAATGGCATGTCATATAATAATCGATTTATCAAGAAGAACATTTATCAAGATGAACATTGTTATTTTCTGTTCATCTTTTAAGCATTCCTGACATCGGCGCGCGCACGTGAAATCCCTTTGTCGACGCACGATTGCTCAAGTGCTCATAATCTATATTAGAGAGGTTCAGCACCACGTAAACGTGGACGTGACGTGAACGCATGTGACGTTTTTATACTCTCCGACTGCTATCTTTGCTCAAATTAGGAACTGCGCATGCGCTTGTTTACGTATTAGTCCGCGCGTGAGGGGCAGTTAAGAGCTAAACTGCATGACACTTGAAATGAGCTGGGTAGTCTTCTTTGTGCACAAATTACCATGATCCTGTAATCTTATAAATTTTTTTCATTCAATTTGAATATTTTATAAACAAATAACGTAAATAGTGTACAAATTTAAAATTTAAGAAAATATAAAACAAGTTTATTACTGCGAAATATTTTGCATGCTAAAATTTGTCTCTTTGTTTTGTAAAAGTTATCGTTAACAATTACTTTTTAATATTTCATACAAGTTTATATAAAATTTATTATATTTCACAGAACACTTATTTCATTTCATAAAAATTATGGAAGACTACTATAAATCAAATGCATAGGAATGAATGTGTATTTTAATTTCCAAAAAAAGCGAAGTTAAAAGAAAAACAAAGTAAATGAAAATAATTTTAACTTCAAGTTACATTTAAACCAAAAAAAGAGAAAAAATTGTACATTAACAATCGCAGTCATCATAACTAGATGAACTTTCACCAACATTAATTACGAATTCGTTGATCTGAATGTCCATTAAATTGTCCAGTTTCCACATATTCTCCTCTTCTGCTATCACATGCTCCACGCAATTGGCCCAGTCTACTCCCGTAACTTTATCCACTCCTTCGCACAAATGTTACTTAACTTCTTTAAGCTTGAAGGTTTTGTTTTCACTTGGGCCCAAATCAGTTCGATTGGGTTCAGCATACAGTGATAGGGTGGTAGACGTAACACTTATGCCCCGCTGTTTCAGCAATCTGGTCGATCCTGTATGAATCATATTTCTTGCGCACGTTCTTCACGAAACCTAGAAGCTCTTTAATTATCATACCTTCCTCGAAGTGAATTTGCTTTTTTTGGAGCCATTCTTTAATGGCATTTTTTCTCCAACCTGTAACCGGCACTTTTTCCATTTTTACGGAATGGTGCGGTGCGTTATCCATAACGATAATGTTGTTTGGCTGCAATCGTGGCAACAAATGGTTCACAAACCAATCCTCAAATGTGTTCCCATTCATTTCGTCATGATAGTCGGCAATGTTGGTTTTGCTTTCGAAACACAGAAAGGCTCCCTCAACAAATCCTGTGTCACTTCCTGCATGGGTAACAATCAATCTTTTGCCTTTTCCGTAAGGATCTTTCAGTCCACATGACAAATTCTGCCTGTAGGCTTGTTCAACTGTTTGTACAGCCGTGTCCTTCCAGACACGTGAAACACAGTTTACCCATGTTTCGTCCAAATAATAGATGCTTCTGCCTTGGTGTCGGAAAGCCCGGATTTTTCTTAAATATGAATGGCAAAATGCGTTCATCTTCAATGAGCATGGCTGGCCTGCTTCTTCTTTCATATTTAAATCCTAAAATTTTCATCAAACACCGTAATGTGTGTTCGGTGATTTTTGGCAGACAGGGCCGTACCCAGAAATTTTTTTCGTGGGGGGGCTGAGGGGGGCTGCAGCCCCCTCAGCCCCCCCCCCCTTCTGGGTACGGCCCTGAAGTGGATCTTCGTTGATCTCAGTCATGATCTGCAAGATATGTGAATTGAAGAATATATTTCATTTTCACCCTACCACGTGATAAAACCTTGCACATCAATGCAATCAAGATGACACTTATACGGTTGGAAACAACGCCTTGCAGAATCAATGCGTGTAGTTTTCTTCTGATGACTTCCCAATCAAAACAATCAAAGTTGCTCAGAGCAACCTTTCGATTGCAGGCCCATAGCCAGAGGAGGGTCGAGGGTGTCGACGACCAACCCATTATGGAAAAAGGTCCGATTCAGTGGTATTTTTGAAAAAAGGTCCGACTCATTGGAATTTTTGAAAATAGACCCCCCCCCCCCAAGATAACATCCTGGCTACAGCCCTGGATTGGGACGTTTTTTTTTGCGATGATTTCAGGCGCACATCTTAAGACTTGCATTGCTGTTTTCAATGCTATTCCACTCCTTTTTAATTGTTGTTATGGTGCGTGCTAACGCACCCGTAGGATAAGCCGTTTTCTTATAACATTCAGCTGACGACCATGTAGGATTGTCCTTTTTCACTTTGGAGTACACGTTCAAAATAATTTGGCGACACATTCCATTAATTCGTTTTCCCCTATCATGTTTCTTATAATATTTCTTTGGAGATTCGTCGCTGTCGATATTAAACTCATTTCTTTGCCTGGAAGATCGTTTCGAAGTCGAAGCCATTGCTTGTCTGCTACAGAAATACATCGATAAAAATATTCGTAAATTCAGCTGCATTTGTAACATATAAATAATATATTCAAGCATGGATTAAACAATGGATAAAAGAATGGGGTAATTAAAATATTATTTATATATCGGTTTTTTCAACAATCGATCTATATTTGTGCCGGCGGATGCGCACTCATCAGGAGAAAAGGTGATACGGCAATCCTAGCGCATGCGCAGTTAAATGTTAGTGCAAACTTTGCTGTCGGGGATTATAGTCTGAAATGACGTAGCTTTTTCATTGTTTACAATTGGAAACGTCACACGCGTTCGCGTCACGTTCGCGTTTACGTGGTGCTGAACCTCTCTATTATTAAGTAGCGGAAGAGTCGGCTCGGTGGCCGAGAGCGTTGAGGCGCAGGTCTTGCCGCTCTCGTAACCAGCGAGTTGCGGGTTCGAATCCCGCCAAGGGCATGGATGTTTGTGTTTGTCTATTTTCATCATCATCCTTTCATCCCATACGGCTAGTCTCCTGGAAGAGGGAGATTAGAGCTGGAAATCCATCCAAGTAGCGGAAGAATGGAGCTACTTATTGTTTTCACAATGTTCGTCTGTCTATCTGTCCGTCCCCTTCATAATTTACGCATTTTTTGAGGTAGAATGTTGAAATTCGGAATGTAGCTTACTATGGACATGTGCACCGTTACTGTTTAGTTTGGTTTTGATTGGCCCACTGAGGTCGGAGTTTCGGGGGCGGAAATTAGAGGGGACCAAAAGGTCTACGCGTATTTATGCATATAAAGGAGTGAAATTCGGTATGCTGATTCCTCTAAGCAAGATCAACATTACTGCAAAGTTTGGACCAAATTGTCCCACAGGGTCGGAATTGTGGGGGTGGCAGTCACTTGGTCTTTAGAACTTTATGGCAACATATAGGGTGTGATATATCATTCGATCGAAAATGATGAGAAAGGAAATAAGATAGGGTTCTTTTATATTTTCTAAATACAAGGTTCGAGAAAATCAATTTTTGATTTTAAAAAATGGGGGGTTAAAAAGTGCAGATGAAGGAATAAAAAAATAGATGAACTTAGGGCTCCCGCTACTTTCCTATACCTTCCTCGGGAGGCTTAATTTCTTGTTAAGTAGCGGAAGAATGGAGCTACTTATTGGTTTTATAATGTCAGTCCGTTCCGTTCATATTTTCTACATTTTTTGAGGTATAAGGTTGAAATTCGGAATGTAGCTTACTATGGGCATGTCCATCCGCACTATTTAGTTTGATTTTAATTGGTATACTAGGGTCGGAATTACGGGGGTGGGATTTAGAGAGGACAACATATCTATGTGCTATTTAGGTACGTAAAGGCGTGAAATTCCATATCCAGATTTCTCTAGACAAGATCTGCATTACTATGAAGTTTAGGCCCAGTTGTTCTACTGGAGTCAGATTTGCGAGGGTGGCAGTCACTTACTCTTTAGAACTGTGGCAACATGTGGCATGTGATATATCATACGTTCGGAAATGATGAGAAAGGAAAGAAAATAGAGATTTTTTACATTTTCTATATATTACGTTCGAGAAAATTAATTTTTTGGTTAAAAAACTTGGGGAAGAGTTAAAAAGTGCAGATAAAGGGGTAAAAATGGATGACTGCAGGATCTGCTACTTGCCTTACCCTACTCGAGAGGGGGGGGGGTCAGTTTCTTTTAATAAATGTATAAACGTATTTCTGCTTCACTGCTAAAGCTCCTCCTTGGAATGTTTACAAGATTTTATTTGCTTTAACAACTCCACAAGAAAATAGACAAACGTCGATATCTCACACACGACCGAAACTAGATGTAATGTTTATAGGACATTTTTTGTTCCATTTGAACCATGTTCCTACACAATTATGCTGGATATGTTTGGGTCACCCTGTATACTGCTTATTTTCTTGACTCTCAAAGGTTCTCCACTATGTGAATATAGCCTGCCAAATGTGTACTTAAATCTTTGCATTGAGGTCCGAACGTTTTCAGGGTGTCACGAAAATCGGGCGATCGATCGGAACAACGATCGCTAGGAAAACACATGGAGATCCAAAACGTAAACAAACATCGTCATCGGCAAGAACATCCCCGAAGATCGAGTGGTTCTCCCCGCCCGCTATTGGTTATGCAAAACAGAGGGCGAAGAAGGTGGAGCGACGGAGAAATAAAAGCCGAGACAGAAGAAGGAAAGAGGACGGGCTTGGACGATTTTCCCGATTTCGTACCTAAAAGGAGGCAAGACTGCTCGAATGGACCCAGGTCGATGCTCTTAAGAAGACCGTTTCCAGCAACCATCCAAAGGAACACCGCAGCACTCAGCGCTTCCGACGGCCCCCAAGGACCAGGAGAAAATTTCAAAGCAGGCAAGTCTCGGATTCAATGTTGAAAGTTAATGTTTACGATTGTACATCTCCACGTCAGCAACCCCGATGAGCTACTGAGAGTGACCACTACAGAGAGAATAAACCCTGGCCCGGCAACAGATGTCAACGTTCCTAATCTGACAGAATCGCAATCACAGCCTGCAACCAAGCCAAGTTTCCAGCCTGCAACCAAGCCAACACAGTCCCATGCGCCATACCACTGCTATCTCTATACTAAAACTCTTGCGTGTATTTATTTATTTATTTATCTGTAATTCTATCTCCTCCTAGACGGTTTGAGCTAGCGACTTGAAATTTTCAGGGCAGGCTTATCAATAAAGGAGCTGCTCTATCGCCAAAAATCAGCCCCCTACGACCCCCCCCCCTTCCCCACTTTCTGGGGTTTTCATTTAAAATTATCTGCTTTTGCTTTGTAATTCCCCTCAACAGATGGCGCGGGCGGGCGAAGCCGCGGGTAACAACTAGTTCATTACGAAATCTTCAAGTAAATCGTTACTGCATAATTTGACGGACAGGAGCGTATCTCGCCGCGGCGTCATTCCCTGTTCGCGGGCCCGTAATCAGGAAAGGGTGAGCGCGCGAGATAAGATAGCGGATTATCAAGGTCTTCGTAAGTGCATACATCGCAGAATTTCTATTTGTCTTTGTGTGAACTGGTATGGCTATTAGTTGTGGCCCATTAAGCTCGACATTGTTGCTAATATATGTTTCTTTTCAATACATCTTATCAGGCATTCCTCAACACGAGACGGCGACATTGATTCCTGATAGAATCGAACTACAGCCATCGACTTCAATTTTTCTCGTCAAACTCAAGTTCTCATTCACAAATCAATTGTAAAGAAGAATACAAGCTATATTGAACTTTCAATTTCCAAATTTATCATTTCATTATGTATTCAATTATTAATTTTGATTTAATTATATATTTGATTTAAAGCAAAGTCTTCATCCCTCACTGTCTTAAACACGATTTGGTTACGATATTTTTAATTTGTCTACGATATTGGTTACGTTATTTCTATTTTGCAACAAAAATTTATACAGTTTTAAGGAAGAAATACAATGATTCTGTGTGATCTATTTCGCCCTAGTGATCCACCTGATTTTTTTTTTTTACTTTGGATTTGCAGGATTTTCGTCTTTAGCAATCGGCTTCAATGGAGACGAAGAAACAGTCATCAGCCTCAAAAGCATTAATATCACGAGGGACGGACGGGGACTGGAAGCTGCTTGGTACATGCTCTTCATAATTTTCGTCACTTATGCGATGTTGCCACTCCCACTCAAGTTGTGCATCATCTCTGGCATAATGACGGCTGTGCTTCATCTTACAGTCTCGTATTGTTACGAAACAGGTGGCGCTTATGACTCCACTCAATTAACAAAACTGGTAAGTGCAATAATTAATAAAATTCTAAACAAAAGCGACTCTTCTGAGAGTCCTTTCAAAAAGTTGATTCTTATTTCAATTCTGTAAAACATTTATTTCCCAAGCAAGCAATCTCACAACGGACGAGGGAAAAATCATGTGTAAATTGGACAACTTTGTATAAACATTTTATTACGATGAACTTATCAGTGACTAGGGCCTTGTGTAAGACCTAATAAACTGAACAAAAAATTCTTGCAATGCATGGCAAAATTTTCAGGATCATGATTTATTAATTATCAAAGAACGCTTAACAGCAAGTCCACAGAAGATTTTGAAAGGTATCAAATACTGGAGAATTCCTAAAAGAACATAACTTGACACATCTTTCATTTCATCCATATAATAAGCTTAGTTGAATCTACGCTCATCTACGGTCCATATGCAGTATGGCTCATGGCAATCGGTAGCCTAGTGTAGGGGTTTTAACACGATCACACCATTCGGACATTCGAAAATTGGCCTGTGAAAAGATTTAAGACTGGAAACTGCTTTTCTGACGCCCACGTTCAAAGTATGCTAGGTCTTTTGCTCTACTCTGACACAGTTGGAATTGAGGTAAAGATGCACTATAGGGTAGATGTACCAGTAATTGACAGTTTAAGACATAACAGTGAAACGATATTGTGTATTTAAATCAAATTGCATTTTGAAAATTTTCTAGTCATACCTTTAAATTGTAAATATAATGCAAAATCTGCCGTTCTCTAAGTAATTACTATATCTTTAAAAGCTATTAGGTTATTAAACCTTTCTTAACTAATGCATGGTTCACCAGAAGTTGACAGTGTACCAGAAGTTGACAAGCAGATTCACCAGTAATTGACAATATTTTAATTACACATTTTTATTATACAATTTTACAAAAACATTGACAACATTTTAAAAGTACTTTCTAATGACCTGATAAAATCAAGATTTTTTTAGAAAATGTGTAAAGTATTCAACATTAACTGAAATTGTGCTTTTGTCAAACTTAAGTTGTTCATATAGATCAGTTATCTTTTTTTTCTTCTTGAATGATAAATTAAATCGATCCATTCCATGTAAAGTGCAAGGACCATAGAAAATGAAGTTTTTTTCCACTTGTGCAATATCGTCAGATCTTGGCCAAACGTATTTGCCAACAAATTGTTCATGGAAAAGCTTGATATTTGACGATCGTTATCTTACTTGGAAAATTCATCCAATATAGTGCTTGTGATCATAGTTAACACAATAGTAAGTTTTCCTCTTGCAAGATAACTTAACCTGGGCTCTGTTTGATCGTCTCTATGACAAGATTCAGAACCAACAAAAACACACGGTGGCTAGGGCATAGAAGATTTGTATGTCAAAACGAGTGATCTAGAAATTGACTTTCAGTTCCTATAATTGACAGAGCTTGTCAATTAATGGAAATTAAAAACTTAAAATCGTCATGTTTTTTTATTATTACCCTACATTTTACATCACATTAGTATATTTTTGTTCGTTTGTTTAAACACGGGAATTATCAATAATTGACAGATTATGTCAATCACTAGTGGCACTACTTATCTGAGTTAAAAGAACTGCCACATTAGTCATCTGAAATTCTGTTACTAACTAACTAGAACTATTGTCCATTGACCACACAAAACGGCCTGCGTATAATTAATAACAAGTATTACATAACATTCTTGAAATAAATTCAAGTGCTCAAACACTCCCCTAGTGGTTTGTTAGAAGGCTTTTTTCAACTCAGTAAGGCATTAAACAATCAACATATGGTTGCGGCCATGATAGGGAGCAAAGTTCCTAGTGTTTTGCTGTTCTGGCACTGCCTACTATATAATAACTGCCTGTACAACGGCCCTCACTTACCATAGAATACGCCAATTTTGGTTGTAATTTCTTATTTCCCCACTAACTAAAATTGGCGCTGCGTACCCGTGGTGATTAAAGCTCTGGATTACAGCGCTTTAGTGATGATTAAAGATCTAGATTTCGTGGCGTTATTTCTTTACTCTCTGGTTAAGTTATTAGTGGTAATGTTTAAATACAAAAATATTTCATAATTTAAAAGAAAAGTACTGTTTATAAGTTATTGCTTAAAATTATAGATTTTTTTTTGATAAAATATACATATAACAACTTAAAAGAAACTGCTTCTAAAGAAATCCCGACAAACCGAAATCATGTTTGCTCAATTAAGAAACCATACCGAAACCACTGATGGATAGCGCCAGAAAGTTGTTTTGTTGATTTTGGGAACTACAATGTCATTCTGCGATTTTAGCTGCGTTGTACAGGCAGTTTATTAAATACGAGGTGTTCACACCTTGTTCCAGCGATTTCACCAACGGCTTCGTGAGACGGACTCACTGCCTCAAATATGTCCGAAACAGGCTGGCCTCGTTCTGTGACACCTGATATGGAGGAAGACATTCTTAATGCAATCATGAAAGAGGCAAGCCACTGGCCATTGCATGAATGGTTGCTGCAACTGAGGCAAGTGTAGAGCCATAATGTTGCACATTGCTAATAAAAATATTTGTTTTAGTAGCCTCTATCTACCATATTCTTCTGTAACATAAGTTCTGAATCACTCTGTATATTTTTAAACCGTTGAACTATCAAACTCAAAGCAGCCTAAATGAAATTAACATTAAGTAATTAAATGAAATACGTGAGCATATTGCGTTCCGGCTGAAATGAAAAGATTGTGCAATGTGAGATGTTCAATTTGACTGATTAAACCAGACACTTGCGATATGAGCCGTCTTTTTACAGTTAAATGAGCACAATAATTACCTACTAAATTCTTGAATTCCCCATATTCGATGAAATGTATTTTGTAACGAACTCCAATCATCATTGCGTTCTAGCACACGCCAGATTTTCATCGATCCGATACATTTTCAAACTATCGGAAAAAAGTCCTACAAAGGACCTAGCCGTTGAAATATTTACCGTAACTTTAATATTTTCTTTAAATATAAAGGTTAAATAATATTTGTTTTTCTTAAAATACCCGCGTATTAGTAAATGTATTAATTTCAGATTTTCAGGCATAAATAAGATGAAAGGTAATTTTTTATATTCTTTCTGCAATCACATATGAAATTGAAACATTCACAGAATATCTTAAAACAAAAACTAGAGCGATCATTGATTGGTTAAAGTTACTTTGTCGACATATAAAATAACTTTGTGGATGTTTAATATTACCGTCGTTTAAAATATTTTGTCTGGTTTATTTTAATTCCAGCTCATCACCAATGCCATGCTTTATTTGTGCGTCAACTTGGTTGGAATGTATACCAAATACTTGACGGATAGAGCCCAACGAAAGGCTTTTCTCGAAACAAGAAGAGCTAGAGAAATACGTTATAAAATACAAAAAGAGATTTGGAAACAAGTAACTATCATTATTAAACACAAAATGAGCTTTTCCGAGATTAAAAAAAACGGTAAGTTTTATTTCCTGTCTTAAGCTGAGTTTTATTTCTCGCAGGAAAAATTAGTGCTCTCAGTTTTACCACCTTTCGTTGCCATGGAAATGATGAATGACATTTCCAGAGAGGAAGAAGAGAAGGGAATGTTCCATCCTGGGCAATTTCACAAAATATACATTCACAGATATGAAAACGTCAGGTAAAAGATTAAAACTAAGGAGTGCTTCAATGGAAATATATTTTCTCCTAAATTAAAACTTTAAATCTATAAGTTTATCTTTCTTATTCGTAGCTATCCGCGCATTAGATAAGACCGAAAACGCTTCTTTCTAGAGTTAGGGTTTGAAGGTGTCCTGCTAGACGAAATTAACTTTAAAGCGTATAGGAATTGCATACTGTGTGATTTATTTTTTACGGTATAACAAGACAATACATTTGCTATAACAAATGCTTAAAATGGCCTCCGTTAGATTTCAAGGAAGCCCGTGCACGTCGCCGCATGGTTTGGCGAACCCGGTTGAAAAATACTAGGTGTATGACGGATGATGTCGCGGTCATCCAGGATACACTGACGAAGAGACGATCTGATGTTGAAGAGAACACAATTTTCCTCAGAGGATTCTTTGAATTATCCTAACTCTTCTTCTATTACAGGACATCTTCAAACCGTTAATTATAAGTCTAGATAATTCGACCCCATGTTCATATGACATTTTCTGCTTGTTGTGATCCCTGGAACATATCCTGAAAGTTGTTACAGACCATTCAGAAACACCCTGTATACACGATATGTACAGAGTGTGCAAATTATTAGACTCAAACAAAGTATTTGAAAAAAAAACGCACTTTTTCTAGAAAAAGCTTTTTTTTTTGGTTAAATTATTTACAACTTTGAGTATTTTGCATGCGAGTTTCTCAGTTTCTCTATGTCTTCATCCCTGTGCCCTATTTGTTTTGTTACGAGATCAGTATTCTCGGTTTAGTGTTTCCTTGAGTTTTAAACAAACAAATGAAGTAATGAATGAGAAATTAACAGAAAAAGCAGAACTGCTGAAATGAGAGTCTTTGATGAGTAAGGCTGGTACTTTTGATAAAAAATAAAAAAATCTCCCAACAGTAATATTTTTAAAAAGGATACCTTAAAAAATTCGAAATTGCATTACAAACCAGCTTTGCAATCTTATTTTGTGGCCAGTATGATATGCGAAAATGAAAAAAAAAATTAAAATTTACGTTGAATCTAACAATTGCCCACGTCTGTATAGCCTTTTGCAAGCTACTAAAATAATTGACCTCGAATACTGTTTAAGAAATATGATTAGTGGTCTTAAAACCTATCTTCTGTTTCTTCAGGGCTTCTTCAGTTAAATATTGATAAGAAAAGGGTTAATGTTGTATTGTAGATATTAACGGACAAGAAGGGATAAATACAGTACGTATTCTACCCGATACCTTACTCTCGGTTTCCAACCAATGGTCAAAAATTTAGGGATATATGGATCTGGGTCAACAGGGTCAACAATATATGGGTCAACAATATATGGATCTGCAAATGAACTGTTTAGGAGATATTTAAGAGCCGCCGCTGATTGCAACAAAAATCCAGCAATCCAGCAATCATTAATGGCTTTTTTGATGATTTATATTACGCTACATATTACATGTTACAGAAAATATTCAAAATGCTGCCCTTACTTCAGTACGCAGATTTAAGATACGATCATTTTAACCATTCTTATTCATTCCTGATTTGCTTTAAGGTGCCTTTATTCCCATTCTCCAATTTTTCAACTGTGTCAACGATAGAGGAATGCATAACCCCAAATACAACAATTCCAAAGAAAAAGACTAAAAGCCTGTTTCACATTGAACATCTCTGCAGCGAGCGACCGACCGATCGACATATTTTGACGTCACGCGATCGATTTTTGGGCGCGATGTGTCCATTCACGTACACGCGAGCGAGCGAGCGACGAAAGTTCAACCGGTTGAACTTTTGTCGCATCGCTTCAATAGTATCGCGTGAAAAGAACCAATCACAGCATTTCATCTAGGATCCGCCATTGTGATTTCAACCACTGCACATTTTCCTGCGCAAGGAGGCGAGCAAGCGATACGTTGAGCAATGTGAAAAGGTGCAGCGACTAGTCGTGACGATTGAGCGACTCTATGACGGGAGATCGCTCGTTGATGAGAGATCGCTCGCTCGCTCGCTAGCCCCGCGATGGTAATGTGAAACAGCCTTTAGGCAGAAGTACAAGGTAACCACAAAAGGTCTTGCCGTTTGTAACGTATCAAAACGGTAGAAACTTTTTTAGCTACTTTATAGAATACATGTTATTTAAACGTGATGACCTGGGAGACTGAAATGAATCCTACTTCGATAATTCCATTGTTGACCGTATTTTTTCAGTCAGATACTGAGCCACAATTCCTCATAGCCAGTGAGAAAGAGTAGACAGAGAAATAAGCAAGTAATGGCAGGATCTGAACCTAAACTTTGCATTGTCTGGCAAACAGTTTATCTAGGTCGACTATCTTTTGTATTAGTCTATACTATTTATCCCTAACTTTTTTACGTAACTTTTGAAACATGCCGTATTTCTCTATTTAAAATTCACTTAAAGTCACTGAATCAAAATTAAAGCAGATCTTTAATTACAAAAATAAAGGGACTTGTTAAGCAATACGGCATTACGATTTATTAAACGCATATGTTTCTCTTTGCCTTTTTTACTTGTAGCATTCTTTTTGCCGACATCAAAGGTTTCACTGCTTTGGCATCTCAATGTTCAGCGCAAGAACTCGTGGAAGTCCTCAATGACCTGTTTGCTCGATTTGATAGGTTGGCTAGCGTAAGTTTACCTTGAAATAATTCAAATAATACTCTGAAGGTATTTAAAAATCAGATCATTTTTTGAATGAAACATAATACATGTATAATGAACATTGCATGAAGGTGATGTAAAAGCAAAAAATTGATACTTATGGGATTTTGGCTTTAGGAAAATCACTGTTTACGAATTAAACTGTTAGGAGATTGTTATTATTGTGTAAGTGGATTGCCGGAACCAAGACCAGATCACGCCCAGTGCTGCGTTGAAATGGGCCTTCATATGATAAAAGCAATTCAGTAAGGAATTAATATTCTTTTGTTTTGAATAGTTCGATAAAGTTAAGCCGTCAAAATGTAGGCAAAATAAAAAAAATCATATTTCTCTTTTATTTTGTAGAATAGTACGTCAGAAAACCAAAGTCGATGTGAACATGAGAATCGGGATTCACAGCGGCGCGGTTCTTTGTGGTGTCCTAGGATTACAAAAGTGGCAATTTGATGTATGGTCCAATGATGTCACGCTAGCCAATCACATGGAATCAGGAGGTATCCCAGGGTAAACATTAAACGTTTAATTATTTCTTTGTCGTCTTATCTTAGGAATTACCAAATCATTTCTACGTTTTAATAAAGTCAAGATCAGATGAAGAACGTCAAAACGTCAAGCCTTCACCTGGTTATTTAATTGTTGCTTATCCGGAATTCAGGAATAAATTATAAAATTACTGAAAACCAATTTGAGTTATTAATTAACTTTTTTAGGTTGTTCTGTTTACCTACAACTATAGTTATCCCGGGCAACGCCGGGTGCCTTTGCTAGTGACGCAATAAATCTATAACAATAAAATAAGTGTTATTTTCTTTGGTATTTTTTCCTTACGAAATGTATGCTTGTAGATCGCTGATTATATATGAAGTCACTAAAAGCAATATTCAAATTTCACTTTTGTCTCTAGATCGTACAGAAAATCGTTGCTAAGCTCACTTAACAGCAACTACAAAATTAAACGAAAAAAGGATCATAAATCTCTTACACCAGTGATGTTAATCTCTTTAATCACCTTTCAACTGTCTCTTTTACAACACATTCTCTTATACAGCAATGTGATAATTCAAATACTGATGGATAACAATAGTAGCCTCAAACTGTTGGCAAATTGACCAGAATATAAACAAAGTAGAAGGAAATAACAAATCCATATAGAAAAACATCAAATACTTAATGAAGAAATGAAAACAATTCAAGGAAAAGTTTTTAATTTATTCGTTAGGGATATTTATTTTAGAAATTCCGATGAACCAGATATGTCATTTGATTATCTTTATAACTTTTTAAAATTCATTTTGGTGTAAAGCCTTACACCTAGTTTAAATTTTAAATTATCATAACAAATTTTATGATCTCTGAGTTTGATTCTAATGGGTCTTCTATTTAATTAATATGTTGTAACGGCATTGTCATATCGGTTAAAAAATCTTAAATAATGTATGTATGTTTTTTTGTTATGTCCGAATTCACATCATAGTTCACTAGGGAAAAATATTGTTATGAATTATTGCAGTATTGAAGTATAAATGTTAAAACATAACATAAGTGCAAATTCCTTTAAAAATTCCTAATCTATATTCGGTAACTCATTACTTTGGACATTTCCGAATACTAACAATAAATCAAATTTATATTCAGCAGCTTCTATCATTCATTTTTAAGATAATTAATGGCTATCTATATGTTCCTAATCCACCAATAATACAGTTTCAATGCGATTTTCACCCTTACCCCACTAGATCTGCCTCCTCAATACGTTGCCCATTCGCCAAGCGTCACTACCAAAGTAAGTGCATCTCCCATGCAGGAATAAAATGGTGGGCTATCTTGCCAGAGTATTTAAGACAAGCCCCAAACCCAGATTCCTTTAAAAGAAACATAAAATCATTCCTAAACTCAATTAACCCCTAATGCCCCTTCTCGACTAACATATTAAATTCTCTATTCATACTCTAAAACTAACATAAATTTTGCATAATAAAATCTGCTAATATTAATTCTTATAAAAATTCCAGATAATTAATAAGCTACTATTTTTATTTATGCTTTACCCTCCGGAGACCGCACTTGTCGGCCTAGAGGCCATACCGGCTCTGGACTGGGTCATTGTAAAAGTTTTTTTCTTTTTATAAATAAATAAATAAATAAATAAATAAAGTATAGTACTAAAAATTCTGGAATATTCAGTCATATAGTAAAGCCAGTAGCAATCAGTAGTGAAGAACAAACAGCTAAAAGTCATATGTTAAGTGTCAGGCCAGCCATTTTCATAATCACAATTTCATAATGAAGTTGTCAAGCATTATGTCCAGGAAATGACATAAATGTAAATAAACATACTATGCCAGCAAAAAAAAGGAAGAGTTTTCCTAAAGATGTGTCATAGATGGCTTTTAAGAAGAATTAAGCATTTAATGCAAAATTGAGAATTGAAGAAAATAATTAATACTTAAAATATGTAAGCATTTATTTAATTAATTTACCAGGAAAATCGCACGTAATTATATGGCTGCTTCTCTTTCTAAAACTGATATTACTTAACTCGGAATAATAATGAACTGCATTAGTTTTCCTGGGATGCCAAAGTAAACTTTATATTTCGCCCAGTTGTAGCTATTAAAAATGTTTGAAAAGAACAAAGCTGATTAAAAATTTAACATTACACAAAGAATTCTGTGTTTCTTCGTTACCAGGGCATATTTAGAATGGTAAATAGCATTAAAAGATTCAAGAGTCGTAATTGTCTTATTAAAACTTTATACTTTAAGATGTTATATTTGTTTGTGCACACTTGTGATAAAAACAAACCAAAACTCCGACTCATCAAGAAGGGAAGAAACGAAAGTTGGCACGTGGAATGTATAGTCAACCAAAGGAAATAATCCACACGAGTTGAATACTTAATATTACATTTCATGCTAATGTGTTGTTTTAATAGCTTTTTTAATTATAATTATTTAAATTTAATAATCTTAATAATGTTAACTCTAAATGTAATATTAAATTATTAAAAATAAATTAATATTGAAACAGTAAAACTTAGAGTAAAATTCAAGTGTGGATTATTTCCCTTTGATGACTGCGAAAAACAGCGATTGACGTAGACTCTAGTGGCGTTCAATGAAATTACTCTATCAAGGTATCAGCATGGGGAAATGCTTTAGCGTGTAGTGATGAACTAACAAGAGGACCGCACGGACATGTAATCACGGATTTGGTGGAATTTTTAGGAGGTCAATCTATATTAGTATACCTTCTGTGTAAAAGGATTTGATTCAATGGCCTTTCATTTCAGAGACAAAAAATAAAATATTTTAGGTTTATTATTGTAATACCACATAAGCCAAATGAGAAGAAAGGTATACAACTTAACAGCGGTAGAGCAGTTATTAACATCAGGTTCTGTGAATTTACCGGGCCGGGTCGATTCCTGTAGTATTTATATTTTTTCATTTTTTTTTTTTTTCATTATTTTTTCATTTATTTCCCATTATTTTTCCTTTTTTTTTCTTCTATATTTTGTATTTTTCGCCATTATTATTTGTTTTCACTTTGTATAATAACATCCACATACATAAGCAACGTCACAGGTCAAAAAAAATGAAAAATGCGTTGTACAATATTTTCACGGGCGGTCATTGCCGTGGCGTGTGAAATAAAAGTGAAACTATAAAGATCTCTTCGCACTATCGATGGTCTATGCGCAAACGTCAGGAATCGAACCCGGACCAGTAAATCCGCAAAACCTGACAGTAACCACTACGCCATCCCTGTTAAGTTGGATAACTTTCTTCCCATTTGGCTTATCTGGTACTACAATAATAAACGTAAAATATTTTATTTTTTCCCCCCGAAACGCAAGGCCATTGAGTCAACTCCTTTTACACACATGGTATATTAATGTTGTAGATTGACCTCCTAAAATTTCAACCAAATCCTTGATTACAATCCGTGCGGTCCCCTTGTAAATTTGTGATTTTATGCTCACAGGTATAACTGTGACTTCTACTTTCTGATATCAGTGATTTTTACCTGTGAACGTGGAATCATGACTTGTTTTTTCCTGCGACTTAGACAAACGGTGATGATGATTAGCGAATGTGGCGTCGAAGTAGGCATACTCTGATGGGTATAACCAAAATATATATTCTATAATCACGATTTGTAAATAACATAATAAGAGTGTATATAATTTCGGTTTTGAAAACCTTTATTATTATGAATATCTCACTCCCCTTTAAAAAATAAATTGCTTGTTTACTTATGAATTATCCACAAATTGTCTACCTGCTGAGAAATTTGTACTCTAATAAGTGTGTGTATTCAAATATTGAAAATAATTGAAAATTAAATGCTATTATTCTAGAAAAAAATTATGATCCTTTATTCATTATTTACGTAATTTAGCAAACAAGTATTACTTATTTGACTTTAATAATACATCAATAATAATTGCGAAAATAACTGTAAATTGCAAGTCCGATTTTGCAGTGTAACCATAACAAATGATGTACTTGGCCTTCAGTTCTTATTTCCCTTCTTCTAGCAACATCCACATACGAAAAAATTGATAATAAAACTATTTCTCTCCATCGTATATGATTTCTTCAATGCGATCGGGTCACACGTTACCTTTCTCCGTTCGCCATCTTGAATTTCATGTGGCGACACCTATAGGGGCTGTTTTTCGCGAGTAGAATACGAAATAATTACAGAGGGCTGTTAGGGATCTATAGTAACAAGTTACAGAGGGCCAGAAAAGGTAGAAAACCCTTTTCGCCACCATCGAGTGTGTTCAATCTGGTAGCCATGCATCTCTGCTATTACCCTGCATCGTAGTTTCCACTGCAGAGGCTGGAACTCGGAACACCAAGATCAATTCGTAACCACTCCTGTTGACACGCTTTCCAAAGACCATCCATTGTTTGCGGGCGTCTGTTTTCGAGGGCCCGTTTAAGTAGGCCAAAGCCACAAAAATCCATAGGCGATGCGTCCGGCAACTTGACAGTGAACGGAATGAAGCGTATTCCGGTATCTCCTTGCATGCGTTTCAGGAACAGGCGAGTGGACGCGATTGTGTGACTCGACGCCTTGTCTTGGTGTAGTAGTCAGGGGGGGGGGGGGGGGGGACCCCCCCCCAATAGTAAAAAAAACGCCCCAACGGGGAATTTTTTAAAAAAAGGGCCGAATTTTTTAAAAAACACCCCCCCCCCCCCCCCCAGGATAACGTCCTGGCTACGGCCCTGAGCCATATCGTGTTTACCTCTGTACCTTACAAACCGGGGATGTCATGGGTAAATATGGGGGTTAGAACGTTAGTCTAATAGTACATGGCGTTGACTTTGGCCTTTGACTCAACTCTGTATAAAATTAACTTGCTGCTGTAGCTGTATCCCACCACGATCATGAAACCTTTTGAAAATGTTTCTTTGCATTCACGGTTTCTTTTTCTGAAGGCTTTAGAACCCCTTGGGCGGTAAAAAAAAATGGCTCTGCTCTTGTTGCAGTCGCTTAAATAAACATGCCCTTCATCTCGTATTTCCACTTTTCATCTGCCAGATATCGCCGGATATCGTTCATATAGTTTACTACGGCCATGTGAAGTTAAGCTACATCAGGCACGGCTCGTCACTGGATGGGTGACCATCCGTGATAGCAGATCTTTACCCCCCCGGCTGCGACCATCATACAGCAGTCGTGAATCCAGGTCCATCCAGGGATCCAACTCGTCGGCCTCTGGCCTTACAGGCCCTGGATGGATGTATTGGATTCAATTAATTAATAAATAAAATAAAATTTTAAAAAAATCCTCAGAAGAAATTAATCTATATATTCTAATTTTGGACCTTAGTATATTTAAAAAGTGCTTTCTTTGTATTAGGAAAGTCCATATTTCCAAGGCCACTTTGGAGTGTTTGGGAAATATCTATGAAGTGGAGGAAGGCAAAGGAGACGAGAGAGATCAGTACCTCAAGAACCATAATGTTGAAACATTTCTGATTAAAACAACTGAGCCATTACGTCCTCGAAAGGTTAAATTGAAATTTTATAGTAACAAGTAACATACAGCGAGTGGCCACTTTATTATTTACGAGGGCTGTTACGAAAGCTCTAGGACTGAGGTCATTCTTCAGAATCCGACTCATTAGGATGTTTGGTGTGAATTTCCTTTACGAGATAGTAACCTTCACACTTTTTCTAGCGATGCACTAGCTTCTCAAACAAATCTTGCACGCATTTAGCTTCTCAAACTCATTTTAGGTTACCGAGATTTAGTGTAAGGTACTGGACGTGGCAGCTTTCATTTCCTTGTCCGTGCTAAACTTCTTTGAGCAACCAGAAATCCAAAATTTCTTCGAGTCAGTGAGTCGCTGCATTTCCATACGCTCGATTGCTGCTTTGTCTGATTATTAACGGTATATCCTTCTCATCCGCCATTGCAATACCACACTTGCAACTTTTAAAAACGACCACTGCACGATGACTTTAGTCTCAAAACAAAGCACGCCACAGGATATATTCACAGCTGATAATCACAGAATCGGCACAGTGTTGTCATTCCATGAAATTTCGAAATAGCCCTCGTATATTTGTACACCATTGCTCTAAGCATGATCCTCTAACTGGGATACTCTGAATGTCATGAAGCATCTATTGGCTGATGTCGAAAGGTGAATCAGAGGTTTGGAACCACTACCAATGATACTATTCATCAAATGTATGCTTAGATTCCAGGCAGATGATCCACAACTGTCGAATCCATTTCCTGATGAATCCTATAGTATTGCTGGTGAAATATGATCTGACACAATACGAAGTGCTATCCAAAATATTCGAGAATTTGAATATTCCGCCCAAACCAAAAACAGTACGAGGTTCTGCCGCTAGATGCCTCTTGGTGCAACTTTCAGCTGCTGCTTTGCCAAGTTTCGTAATCTAGGCGCATTTCTTGTGAATTACTGTTGTTTGTGTTACAACGTGTTCTTGTACTTCTGCGAATTTCCAAATTTATTCGGCCTAGTCAGACTGTCAACGGGAAGTTTTATTGCGATGTTTTGGAATGTTCGGCAAAGGCCCGACTTGTGGAAGAACAAAGGCTGCTTGCTCCACCTTGACAGCTCGCCCGCATACACCTCGCTCGTTCTGAAGCAAAAAACAACTTGGCAACGGTCCCCCATCTACCCTACTCTCCTGACCTATCCTCCCCGCGACATCTAACTTTTCCCTAAAATGAAAATCAACTTGAAAGGGCGACGTTTTGACTCCATTGAAGATAAATTTGGAAATTCGCAGAAGCTAAAGAACATGTTGCAACACAAACTATAACTCAAAGAAATGCGCTTACAATTACGAAACTTGACAGAGCAGCAGCTGAAAGTAAAGTTCTAGATAGGTTTAGCTGAAAGGTGCACGAAGGGGCATCTAACGGCAGAACCTCGTATTGTTTTTGGTACGGGCGGAGTATTCAAATTCACGGATATTTTGGATAGCACCTCGTATTAAGGTGGCCACTTTGTGTATATCTGTTCAAACAATGTCAACTTATTTTAGACTGAGAGGGGAAAGGAGTTTCATAATATAATTGAATGTAAATTGCTAATTTTTTCCGTATAGCAGAGAACAAGCAAGCAAAGACATCGACTGCTAAGCATAGATGAAGAGTCTTCACGGTCGACTTGTTCCAACGGCAGTGCATATTCTAAGACCAATTTTGAATATTCTAATCATGGAATGGATGAAGAAGCAGCGACTGAGTGGACGCCAGAAATTCCATTTGAAGATGTACGTATATAATACATTTTTATTTCTGTACATAAAAATATCCCTTCTCTTTGAAGGTTTTATTTTTTTGTATATGCAAATAAGAAAAAAGGATGGAAGAGGAGGAACTGCAATTAATACATTACTGAGATCGAATCACTTATGAACTAGGTGATTTTTGTGATGAACTCAGAGACGCTAATTATTTCCCTGATAAGGCAATTAGACTTAAAAAAGCAAATGGTGCTGTTCAGATGACAGTGGTCCTAGTCCTCCTCCAAAACACTGAACTCAATAAGTCGTTCTTAAGTCAACGACTACTGATAACACTACTGGAAAAAAGACATGGAACAGGGAAAAGGTCCTGAAATGACCATGGCAGTTGAAAAGGACGTTAATACCAAACAAACCAAACCAACCAACAGGGAAAAAAACCTTTTAGCTTCGTTAATGATTAAAACTATGAAGCATTAGATGAAAACAAGAAAACTGCCACACCGTAACAGTTAACCCTTAAAAGTACTGACAAATAAACCATTATAGTAGGAGTTTTCAAATTATGGTTAATACCATGGATGAAGAAATACAGGGGATGGGAAACTCCTTTGTTAAAAGCGTGAGTTTTTTTCCGTGAGTTTTTTAAAATCGAAATCGGTGGGACGGAGTTTGTCTCCTCCCCTTGTTAGAGTTGTAAATAGCGTTCTACTTATTACAAGCACGGAGTAAGAAGAAAGATTCCTGTAGATTATGGAGTTCGATGGGCTTAAACATACAATTTGGGGGTCATCTAAAAATAACTCGTGTAAAAGGGTTTAGGTCAACACGCCTTCGTTTTTAAAAAAAAAAGCAACGTCAAAAAAGTTAATGACCACGCAAATCGTCCGAGGGTGTCACTGAAAAAACCTCACGCTTTTAACAAATGAGTTTCCTATCCTGTATTTCTTTATCCATGATAATACTTAAGGGTTTTAAAATGACCATAACCCTTCCCAGTCTTGCAGGAAGCGCGATATTTTATCTAAAGTTTTATTAGGGGTGCAAGCCGAAATAAGCGAGGCGGTAGCGGCCAAGTAACCGTGGCATTTAAATCTTGCGAAATTGTTCGCAAGCACGACTTTTAGTATTAGCTTATCTTACAATAATGGATCGGACAGCAAACTGTTTTGAATAAAATTTATCTTCCTTGTACCTTGTCTAATACTTACAAGGGACGTACACGTAGTTGTAGACGCACTTTTTTTGCGCGCAAGCATACCTTGGAAGCGATAGCGTTGCTTTCAGGTAAAGTGGATTCGTGCGTATTGTTGAATAGTGGAAGAAAAAAAGTTGAGAACGCATTAATACACATACTACCGCTTTAACAATGGAGTCTTTGGATGGTTATATGTGATCAAATTTTTTTTCTTTTTATCGGTTTATTTTGAAAAAACAAAATTAGCATTTTCTTATTTTGCAAACATCAATAGCAGCTTTAGAATGAGTAACATATTTCAATTTGGTATGAATATGTGAGGTACATGTTCGTGTACTTCCCTTGTTAGACGATCCACCGTAACTGAAATTACTTCTGGCACCATATCCATTTGGGTAGTTCCGCAGTCGATGTTGTACGTGGCTGTCTGCGCCCCAATTCGTCCCAGGAGCATTGATCAGGGCTCCGTGCGCCCCAAAGGAGACTTGGACGTCTGTATGTTTATATACCAGTTCTGGCAGAGGCAAAAACATGAAATGTGCATTATTATTTTAAAAAATCAATCCTAAAACTGCCACAGAGTAGAAAGAGATTGGATGACTTTTGTGGTACGTCCAATGTTTGAGGAATAGCTTTATAGGACGTTCCAATGTTTGCTTCTTACCATTTCCTTAGGACATCTCTAACAGTTAACTGTGGTTATGGTAGTTTATCCGAAGTATTCACGTCACCGATTGGCAGACATCGATAACACTTGTTTCAGAGTCACTAAGTTCGGCTATTTTTTTCCATTTTACATTCACATCACTATGACATTTCATAGACTCGTCTGATTTTACGCACTCCAATCGTCTTCGCAAATGGGTCTCTTTGATTTTATATTTGAAAGGAGTGTCAGGTCTATTATTGTAAGGTAGAAGAAAAAATTCAAATTTATCTTTTTAATTAATGAAACTAACCAATTTATAAAGTCTATTTGAGTAAATTTGCGTATTTTAGATAATATCAGATATATTCTAGAACCAAAGTTTCATCTACTTTTTTTTTTTGTAAATGAAAATAGGAAAGAAAATTCTACAGCTTGGATTCCAACCAGGAATCTTCGGCTAATCGCGCCGACACACTACTGTGAAAGTGAAAGCATTGTGGGCTATCTACAGGGTGTTTACGAACTCTGTGTATAAACTTTTAGGAGTGGTTGAGGGCCTTATTTTAAATATATTTTGCCAATAAACTGGGGGACGCAAATGAATCCTTGATACATAAAAAAAAATTGTGATACGTCATAGATACAACGCAGTTGTGAAGTCGATTCCCATGGCTATCCGAGTGATCGCCTCTGATGCCCGAGTACGCGGGTTCGATCCCGACCGAGGACGACGAGCATTTTTCAGGGGAAATCCTGAGATCACGCACTTCCTTCGGAAGGGAAGTAAAGCCGTTGGTCCCGTGTAGTCGTTTGCCGGCTGCACATTAAAGAACCCTTGCGAGGCAAAATTTGCGGCCCCTATAACGCCGTCCTGAAATGACCATAGCAGTTGAAAGGGACATTAATACCAGACAAACCAAACCAAACCATGGCTATCCGAAGAATCATGTGGTTCCAACACGACGGAGCACCAGCCCATTTCAGTACACATGCACGACATCACGTAGACAATACGTTCCATGATCGACGAATGGGTCGAGGAGGACCGTTTGCTTGGCCACCTCAATCGCCAGACCTATATCCTTTAGATTTCTTCTTCTGGGGACCTCAGAAGAATGTCGTGTATGGTACTCCTGTGGATTGGAAGATGAGCTGGTAGCGCGAATTGTGGCTGCAAGTGACCGTGTAAGAGACATTGCAGGGGTTTTGGCCGTGTCAGAAATTCAATGACAAGACGCTATGAGGCAATAGACATGGTCAATAGTTGAAGACCTTTTGTAATTCGAGCACGGGCTGTGGAATTTTCTTTTCTATTTTCTTTTATAAATTAAATATGGTATTATTAAATCTTCAAAAGAGTCTCGCGGATTCATCTGCCATGAGGCCGTCGTTCGCTTCCGTAACGGCTCCTAATATAAGGAAATAAAATTATCACTGGATAAGTGAATTATTCTTTCATGGAGCGGGCCTTCCCTTTGGTTGGTTGGCGGGCGGCTTTTTCCGATGCAAAGTTCCATCGTTTCCGCTTCTTCTTATTTACAATGTCATGTGACTGCTGGTGCCTTTCTGCCCTGAATCCATCATTATTATTCTTTTTTCATTCTGCATCTTACCTAATAATTTAGGCATGCAAACCTTTTCTTCCAATCCAGTTTTCGCCCGATCTTAATTTCCTCCTCTTCGGTAATCTTAGAAGATTCTGCTGATCGTCGATCGTTGCTTGTTTATTATGACATTTTTCGCTTCACTGATATGCACTTCTTTTTTATAACATTTAATTCCAATAATAATTTAAACTAGTTTGTGACCAAATGCTCAAAATACAACATCGTATATTTATTTCATAATATTGTTTAAAACATATGTGCGCGGATGATTACCACTGCATACAATGTTAGCCAGACCTGAAATTGGTATTCCTCTTAAAGTAGATCATAATTGTTTTCGTTTTTCCCCCCCTTTCAGCTAAATGCTATGGATGAGGATGTATACGACGACGACTCTGATGATGACGTTAATGATCCTCGTCAAACCCCATTTAATGATCCATCACAAGAGGTGGATAGGTTGCTTGACATCGAAATTGAATCGAATAATCAACAGAGGAAGTTACACATGAAACGAGCTACTCTTTGCTTTATAGACAAAAATTTAGAAGCTAAAGTAAGTGAAGATTTATTTTATATGTTTAATGAAAATTATATTCTCTATACATGTTCGTTTATGTATGTAGAAATTAACTTGCTGTCTTTTGGTGTCGGTAAATGAATAAAGTGCGTGTCTTTTCAATAATGAAAACAAACTTTAAAGTTTTCGCTAAGGTTGAATTAATGTTAAAAATCCGATACTATTTACCGTAAACAGTAAATTTATACGCATAAAATCCTTGGGAAAGCCATTTACGGTTATAATTATATTTGCAATTATAATTGGAGTGTTACATATGAAAATGTTCAAGAGTAAAAGGCCATAACCTCTAAACTACTTAACCGAATTTATTGACAAGAAAAGCTGAATATGCAGAAAACATGAGATCTTTATCCTGATAATTCGTTAGACTCCTACATGATCATCGCAGAGTTTGAGGCTCAACTTGCTCCGAAAGGATAGCTCACGCCAAGAATCGGCCAGCATCTAAGGTGTAATACGTTGAAATGTTGCTGCGATCTTCCGCTGTAAGTATTGCATATTGGTTGGGCTTTGAGCATACACCGTATTCTTGTTAAAACCCTACACGAAAAAAATAGAAGGTATGAGATAGGTGAATAGAGTGGCCATGTAATAGGATCATTTCGGCTACAATAGTTGTCGTTGAAGGTAGTATTCAGGAAGTCACGTACCTTGCAGGATAAAAACGTTCTGGAGTGTGTATCATGGTAATTAAGAGCTGACATGGAAAAGATAATAAATCACAAAAATCAAATTTTAATGGAGAAGCAAAAAAAAATATGTTCTGAACTCTAAAATGATTAGTTTTATTGCATCTTCCAACCACTTGCTTTTTTGTATCAATTGAGTTATTCTTCTTTCCACACCATTGGCCTGAATACTGCGATTGTGTCCGTAAAAACGAAAACTCTGTTTTTTACTTATTACTTTTTCCATGTCAACGTCAGAACTGTTCCAATTTGATTTTATATTTCTAGTTTTATTTTGATTTTACTTATTATTTATTAATTATTTTGTTAATTGTTAATTATTATTTTATTTTTCATTTTTATTTAATAACTATTATTTATTGTATTCCAGGGTTTATGTGTCTCGTCCTTTTCTCTTATAAATATCCGTTAACTATTACACTACTGATATTAGCCGATACTGTAGATGGCGTGAAGTGTCCTTTGGCCCTAGTTGTGCCGAAAACGCGGAGATGGTCTTAGAGACAACAAACAACATCATCAACAACTCGCCTTAATCCTCCTGAAGGATAGGCAGCATATAGAAAAAAGAAACTTAGCTTTTAAAGACCCAGTAATTTAATTATCCGCTCAAAGCTCATTCGTTTCATATGCCTAAACCTTTTCAAAGCAGACTTACAGATTACACCCGCTACATTTTTCTTTACTTCGTACATAACTCTTACATTATCATTTATAATACAACCCCGTTTATTCACACCAGTGACTCAGTTAAAAATTTAATCTTTACAGTACTCAAATGTTTGTTATGCTCTCGTGCAACACCCAAGTTTCACTTCCATATTTTAACGTTGGTAGCAACACTCTTTCATACATAGCCAATTTACCAAAGACCTGTAAATTCTCATTCTTTGTATACGTACTTCCCCAGGGTACCTATGGCCTGCAGTCCTACTCTTCTTCTTCTTCTCGAAATCTCACCATCAAGACCATCTTTTCTCTCAAACATGCTTCTCAAATATACAAATGAATCGGTCATTTCAAAAACCGCATAAAATTTTTGAGGAATCAATCAAAACTGTCATTCACAAGTAAACGAGTTTTGAAGGACTTTTGGGCCGAATTTAGTGGTTGAAGTTAAAAAGATTGAAATATCGAATAATCTTTATAAATTTATGAATAATAATAATATGTCACGTGGATTTTCGCAGCATCAGAGGCGAGCGAGAGGAAAGAGCGATGACGAAAATGACGCCAATGACAAAATTTACGTCATCCCAAAAAGTTCTCGAGGAAGGATGAGAGGAGAGGGAGAGAGAGTTTGGAACGGAGGCGAAAGGACGTACGGGGCGACCGAGCCGATTTCTTCTTAAGGAAAATCAAAGGCCGGTGCGCAAGCCACCATGACCGAGCGCATGAGAACGTAAACGTCGTAAAGAAGCGTTTCTCAACAGAGCCAGGCAATGCCCGTGGCGACGGCGAAGTCGACGGGGAGAAGGAGAATAAGGTCGGCGAGGGACGAGACCGAGCAAAGCGGCAACATCTCCAGGATTTCGACAAGGAGCGATCTCCAGACGATAGCGGAAAGCAGGCGGCTGAACTACCCGTTACCTTCAGAGATGAGGCAGCGGCGAATGGAAGAAGTTCAGCGCACGCCGAATTCTTTTCGTTTCGTCGGGGACTAATTCATAATTACGGTAGGCCGTCTTTTATGTACTTTTTAAAAGAGGTGAGCATTTCCATTGCCACCGAACGCCTATCCGTAATTTTCCTGCAAATTCCCTCCTTGCAAAACGAACTATACAAATGGTTATTTGCGTACGACGTAATTAATTGTCGCAGGGGAGAGGAAGTAGTTGGAGTCTTCCCTTTTTCATTAAGAGCGTTCTTCACGAAAGAAATTGGAGGTTTCATGCGAGTACCAACTGATACTACTCGATATTAGTAGATTTAAGCAACGGACGCTGTACGAGGCAGATTTACAGAGTGTTACGACAACGCAACGTCGGCTCGTAATTCGTCAGGTCGTCTAGGTAAAAAAAATGTCAAATTCTATTAGCAGTAGGATTAAGGCAGAAATGAAGTTGGAGAATATGTTCAGTTGAGGAAATTAAAACAGAGTTTGATAACAAAATATTTCATCTGACTTCGATTTTATTTTAAAGCAGTTGATCTGTGACAGAACTGTGATAATTGACAGGACTGCGATTATTGACAATTTTGCCAATAGAAAAAAAAAGTCGCTGTGGTCAAGCTCCGTTAACTTTAGTGCATTTACGAAGTGTCTGTGTCTACTTTCGTAAAGTGGTGTTAATATCCACGTCCATGTATTTGAACGTGGGGCGTAGTTTATGCTTAACGTCAGTGATATAGGATAAACGGCGAATCGTCTAGAAAACGACAGAGTGGCCGTTATTGTGTTTTGCTGTGTACTCTAGTATTTATCATTCTCCGTTATTACAGTGATGTCTGTCTCACGTGTAATATTTCTTATTCCAAGGCGATGCTTAAACTAGCTTTATTCACGTGTGTGTCTATGAATTCATGAGCGTGTCTCAGCATCCGTCAGCGAAAGTGCTTCGAGTAGAATGATTGATATTTGTGATTTACATCTCGTGCTATAGTGAAGGCCAGCTTCAGTGGTAACAGTGTCAGTAAATAATTGTGTGCTAGTTCTTAACAGCCGAGCATCAGTAGTTGTATGCTCGTTTACGTCAGAGCCTCTAAGTTAATCGTGTGTGTTTCTCCAACGAGACATCTTCCAGATCAGATACTGCATCCAGAGTATATCTTTGATCGCAGCTACGACTTCGTTCCTCTTCTGCAGCTTCTGCAATCTCAGCAAGCTTCCGTCGCAGCGAGTCTTGGATTCATCGACCAACATGGAATCCGCCCTTGCTCGTCTTGCCAAGGCGAGGCCTTGCCAACCGGAGACCAGGGACCCATCTGCTATTTCACCCAACCAGCTTACCTGTTTACGTCATTGCCGGATTACGTCACCTTAAAGAGACTTTACCGACTTACACTTATCTAACCGAGATGGATGATGCGTACCTAAACTATTAATGTACCTACTAGGGACTGCATTATTATTTATTTGAACTTTGATTAGAGTTAAACAATTTCCACTGCAAAAACTTTATTTATTGGATTTCAAGAACTTTGAAATACAATTGCTTTATTTAAGAAAAATATTTTAACAAAGTCAATAAAATATTTTTTCTAACTTTATCATATCGTTCCCTCCTCTTGTTACGTTACTCTGCTAAATCCACGTGACATAATATTGAAAAACGTGAATAACTGTTGTTGACATGATGTTTTAGCAAGAAACAGGGTTAGGTGTTTTTTTAATTTGAACATATCAATTATAATCATATTTTTACTCAATATTATTGAAAATTACAGTACACTTAAATATTATATTATATTTTCATGTTTTACTATCATTATGATACGTAATCATACTCTCCATCATTCTCAATTGGATTATCTTCAACATTTGCAGTTGGCCAGCTAAACATGTTTTGATAAAATGGCATATACTCTCCCAGAATGCTATCCTGAACTCGCTTTAAATCATTTAAGTTTTTTACTATTAATTGGCATTCTCAAATCATAAGCTGATGGAAATGACACAGGAGTTGAGATTTATTTTCATTTAATGAATCCATCAATAAATTCCTTTGTTATGATAGTTACTTTTTATCTGAATCCTAATGAAAACTATTACATGTCGTAGGTGGAAATGTTCTTTTTTGTTCTTTTGGGACGTTTTTTTCCGTTGTTTAAGCAATGAACGTCAAATAGACGGTATTTTTGAAGAGGAAGGTATGAACCGACTTACGTGGTTTTTACCCAGAATATGCGTCCAACTTTAAGGAAGCGTCCGCAGCAAAAAAAAAAAAAAGTATGTTTGAGAAAAACGTGACTTATGCGTTTTTTGAAATGACCGATTCAAATTCATTCACTTGCTCCAGGCAATATTTATTCATTTCTGTCTTGCAATTTGTTTAATCCATATCTCTCTCAAACACAAGCACCTTCGTTTTCTCAACATTGATTCTCAACTTTTGCTTTTCACACAATTATTCTACTTTTAGTACAAGCGTGTGCTAAAGGCAGTATCATCTCCCTTCTTTCCCCTGCCAAGCTCATTCATTGCTGCCTCCTATGTATACAGGTGTTTCTAAATGGAAGGAGAATAATTATACAGGGTGAATACAAGTCTGAACCCCCCCTTTTATTTTTTGAACCGAAGCAGATATGTCAATTTTGATGAATCCAATGAATAGGAAGTTGTGGTTGGCCTATCCCATGGTGCACTTTTCATCCTCCCAAATATGCAAATTAGGACACATTCATAATTTATCTCAAAAACCGCAAGAAAAAAAAACCAATTGCAAACTTGTTCAGCATAAAAAAACAAACAAAAAAAAATCATCCAAATTGGACCAACCAATCACCCACAATCACGTGGTGAACTGTTTGTAGCTTACAAACAGTCACACTGCACAAACAAGTTACTTCAAATAGTTTAAAAAAAAAGTTAATCAACAAAATGCTCGATGTGACGACCGTGGGCACCATAACACAATTGGGCACGGAACCTAACTGACGCCAAAACATCGGCAAGCATGGCTGGTGTCACTCCTCGGCACGCTTCCTGGATTCGTTGAACCAGATCCTCCAGTGAGGCGGGCTGCGTAGCATAAACCTTGTCCTTTAGGTATCTCCACAAGAAAAAGTCAATGATGTAAAATCAGGGGAGCGGGGTGGCCAACGAACTGGTCCTCCTCGGCCAATCCATAGTTGTCCAAACATCTCACTTAGTCGCTCGCGAACGACCAACCCGTAATGTGGAGGAGCTCCATCATGCTGAAACCACGTGCGCTGATACGAGGCCAATGGCAAATCGTCAATGAAGTCTGTGACTACCACGTTGAGAATTTCAGCCCAGTAGCGTTCTGCAGTCAGTGTTCCATCGTAAAAATACGGTCCAACCACAGTGTCATTGTACAATCCACACGACATATTGATACTCCAGTTCACTTGATGAGTTGCTTCTCGCAGACATCGTGGGTTTTCGTCTGTCCAATGATGATAGTTGTGCCTGTTGATAACCCCAATGATGATAGTTGTGCCTGGTGAACTGGGCTTCATCTGTCCATAATGAAGTTTGGATTGTCATTCAGGCAGGTAAGTAACCAGTTGCAGAAGGCGGCCCTAGCAACATAATCCAATGGCAGTAACTCCTGGTGACAATGAATATGGTATGGGTGAAAATGATGTGCGTGTAGAATGTTGAGAACAGTTCTCTGATGGCACCCAACATCTGCAGCAATTGCTCTGCTGCTTGTGTGGGGATTTTGCAGCAACTGCAGCCAGAACTAGTGTTG
This sequence comes from Rhysida immarginata, assembly GCA_023313115.1. Taxonomy (NCBI): domain Eukaryota; kingdom Metazoa; phylum Arthropoda; class Chilopoda; order Scolopendromorpha; family Scolopendridae; genus Rhysida; species Rhysida immarginata. The sequence goes on from JAHWFO010036886.1 coordinate 3,690,338, forward strand.
TTGTATCCTCGTCGCCTTGTGCCCTTGGTCGTCCTCGTTCTGCATTAACATTCCCTGTAGCCTCGAATCTTTGAATAATGTGACGCATTGTTTGACGAGATGGATGGCGTTCGTTAGGGTATCTGTCTCGATACAACCTAACTGCAGCATGTAGGTTTCTCCTTGCCTCTCCGAAGCAGAAGATCATGTTGACCATTTCCGGAACAGTGTAGCTTGCCATCCTGGAATTGTTCTGTCTTCTGTTTGCTGAAACATGTCTTTTATATGCTTTTCCGCATGAAAGTGAATGTGAGTATGGTAATTTATCTTAATTTTTTGATTTGCATGCTTTACATGGTGGAAATATCAACATTCAGTTTTCCTTGTGCAGTGTTACTGTTTGTAAGCTACAAACAGTTCACCACGTGATTGTGGGTGATTGGTTGGTCCGATTTGGATGATTTTTGTTTTGTTTTGTTTGTTTATTTATGCTGAACAAGTTTGCAATTGGGTTTTTGTCTTTATCCCTTACGGTTTTTGAGATAAATTTTGAATGTGTCTTAATTTGCATATTTGGGATGATGAAAAGTGCACCATGGGATAGGCCACCCACAACTTCCTATTCATTGGATTCATCAAAATTGACATATCTGCTTCAGTTCAAAAAATAAAAGGGGGGGGGGGTCAGACTTTTGTATTCACCCTGTATAGTGTGATTCCATGCATCAATTGACGGCCAGGTGGCCGAGAGGGCTAGGGCGTACGCTTTCTAGTTCTCGAGTCCGCCTGGGTGGAAATCCAGATGGCATGACTCAACCAACTCGCTAGAGGTTTTCCAGCCTCTTGTGGAGTCAATGCCGTAGCGAGGGTAAATAGTGCCTGGGGCATCGTATTCACTTTTACGCCCCGTCTTCTCATATTTTGTCTTCACGTCGAGTTATTGCTCTTCGTAGCAGCTATCCCATGACTTTTGGCCTTTGAGTGTATGTAGATTATGTTGCCGAATATGCTCCGAGTAAAATTTTCGTGATGTTTGCAGTTGTTATATTTGACCATTCCTATAAATGTAATATCATTGCAGTATGAATCTAATGATTTATGGTCTCGAGTTAAATTGTCAAAAATATTTTTATATGCATTTGAAAATATCTAATCAATCTTATCTAATATTGATACCTTTACTCTTTCCCTTATAGTTTCATCAAAAATCCGATGAAGTTTACAAGTCTAATATGGTGTCTGTTATTCTTATATGGATGATTATATTTATTACCAACTTCGTCATGATGAATAAAATGTAAGTTTCTTTTTCATTAAAGAATTAGGACGAAATGACATTAGATTATATAAAATATGATAAAATATTGTTTTTAGTAATCACAAGCCTGTTGCAAAGTACTTGTTCCACGAATTGTTTGAGCCACATCGGCGCGATTGTCAGCATTCCGACCAAGAGATTATACACTGATAAACTGGCTGTACCCGACAAACTAGTTATACACTGCCCGGCTTCATTATTATATGCTGAAAAGCATATATTGGTTTCGCTCTGTTTGTGTGTCTGTCTGTCTGTCCGTCTGTATGTACGACGATTACTCGAGAATGCTTTAACTTTTTCAAATTCCGCTGTCGCTCTTCGATAGAGACCCTTCCTGAGCTCATCTGATTAGTTTGTGATTGAAATCGGTCTAACAGTCACGTGACTATTGAGCGCCCCCCCCCCATTAAATTTTTTTACTGGTAATATACGGCATTTAATATGTCATTCGAACGGGAATGACGAGCACAAGACGAATACGACATTCTTTTCGATTTTCGAAATGCTACATCCGAAAAACTGACCCCCAAAGTACTAAAATGAGCCCTTATTACGAGCTTTAGCTAAAGCTATATATAAGAATACAAGCATAATCAATATTCTTATGTGTCCGGCCGGCCATCGTTTGCACGATAACGTGAAAATGGAAGAACTCAACTGCGATGATGAGCTCTCGTGGGCCCCTTCAGGTAACCACTTAGGGCCTAGATCAGACGTGTCCGGCGCGTCAAACAATAACGCTAAGGTGAAGTTCGGCAGACACGACCTAAAGTGCGTTTTAAACACAGCTTATTCTTATATTGTGGTTTTAAAGTTAAGGCAGTACCATCTATCGACAAAGTTCAGAACTAAAGTGTTATTAATGGTAACATTAAAGTTATTAGGTTTGGTCACTTCGCAAAATATTGGGCAAACCTATCCAAAAACGGGTAAACGGTATGGTATTTATCTGTAATTTATCTAATCGCTATTTGCCTTTATTATTTAAGCCACTGTTGAAAACTATGTTGAATAATAAAACTTCTAACTAATTAGGTTGCAATAACTGAATGAAAATATTTTTTTAAATTTTGAAAATTAACATTTCAAAAATCAGATAAGTCATCATATAATTTTATGTTCAGATACATGATATTACTTTTCAAATGTAAAAACCATGTTATTAATGAAAAGATATTACATTTTAAAGAAAAAAATCTCTTTGCTATCCAAAGCTCATTATACAAATAAAATTATTGCAACAATTAATATTCTTCTGCTCATCCTGAGTTTAACAATAATAATGTCGTAACAATCGAAAGAATTCCTTTTATATTAGCCAATAGTATCGCTTGAAGCTACACAGACACAAACAAACAGACTTTTGGTTATATATACAGGGTGTTTTTGAATTGAGTACAGATTTTTTGGGAGATGATAGAAGAGGTTCTTAGAAGTATTTTTTGTCATATGAACATGGGGTCCCCGCAGCTCCGTTTACTTACAATACTGCATTGAACAATCAAATGACACCGGGACACAGTGTGCGTTGGTAGGCCTAGATTATTTTATTTTTAACAATTAACA
>JAHWFO010036886.1:3706261-3748337 GCA_023313115.1 Rhysida immarginata
TTTCTATTCATTGGATTCATCAAAATTGACATATCTGCTCCGGTTCCAAAAACACATCAACACGGGGGGGGGGCTCATTTTTGTATCCACCTTGTATAATAAATATAATAATAATAATAACTTATTAAAAATAAATAATTCGTTACTTTCCTCAAATGAAAAATAAAACGCAAAAAATTATGAAAATATGTTGTTAATAATTAAAATTAGTTTTATATATAATTTGTTCAAAAATATTTTAACTTTAAATGTGGGTAGTCTCCTTTTAATGGGGAAAATCGTAAAATTAAAATTTAATAAAAACAAAAAAATAAAGTCACCAATCTTGAAAAACGATGAAGAAACTTGTGAGATGGAAGAAAACTTAAACGATGTAGTCTATTGGAGATGTTGTTGATAGTAGAAATAAAAATCATTGGAAAATAAGAAAATTATAAAAAAAGATTAATTAAAGAAACAATAAATATCATTACAAATAACAAAAATTTAGCCAAGCCATCAATAGAGATAAACAATAAATGGACACTACTTTTAAACAACAATCACCCTAGTATACAATAGCCAACAATCATAACCAACAATTACAACCAACTTACCTTCATCACCTTTATATCAATTGTTAAATTCTTATTTCAACTGTTTTCACCATTCAAAAATGTTTAATCCAACTGATGATGAGAAAAACTCTCGAAAACGTTTTTTTATCTAAATTTTATCCCAAATATTTGGATCACCCTCTTCAAAATTTCATCTGTATTTCAAAACCAACACTTCCTTCAAGATTATCGTTTTCTACTATCTTCACAAGACTTCATCTACATCCTCAATAGACTAAGTTTATTTCTACTATCAACAACATCTTCAATAGACTACATCGTTTAAGTTTTCTTCCATCTCACAAGTTTCTTCATCGTTTTTCTAGATTGGTGACTTTATTTTTTTGTTTTTATTAAATTTTAATTTTACGATTTTCCCCATTAAAAGGAGACTACCCACATTTAAATTTAATCATTTAAACTCCTTAGATCAATAATGTTCAAAAATATGTTTAAAAAAATTAAATTAAAATGAAATTTGGAAAGCAACATGTTTTGAACCCGGGACTTTTAGCATTGGAATCTATCGAGTCACCCGCACGACCACGTTGACTACTTGAATGTCACACTCTCTGAATTTGTAAATATACATCAATAGCCTACGAAACTAAACTTTAAATGATTTTATCTCGTAAACTAATGCCCATTAGCATGGGTTATTATGCCATATAATAGTGGGAGGGATGTATAATAACATATTTAAATTTCAGTTAAATCCCAGCTTAACAGACCTGGTCCTCCCCTTGTAAGTCACATGTTCGTTTTCGTTTCGAGATATTTAGAGTTTTACATTTGGGGTGAAATTAAAATATGTTTAATGACAAAACTACCAAATCTATGCTTAAAGATATAAATTTTTAACAATTTACAAGCGTTATTGGACAGTAAGTCACCTAGATACAATGCAAAACAAATATATAAAAATTTACTCTTTTTCTGAACTACTACAGATAAATTTTAAATAAGTGTAGTTAAAGATTTTTTTAAATGCAGTACTTATTTATGAACATAATAAATATATTTTTCCTCACAGCTGTATTCCCAGTCCATGGAATACGTCGCGGTGCTGTTTGCCTCGATTCCTAATTTTTCTGAATTTTATTCCGAAGACATGAATCGTGGAATGGAATGTATTCGCTTGTTGAACGAAATCATCGCCGACTTTGATGGGGTAAGATAGTTTCCAACTTCTTAAGGACAGAATAAGAATTATCGACATTTTTTTCATTACATTTATTTCGGTTTTCCTTTCAGCTACTCAACTGTGAAAAATTTCAAGGAATTGAGAAAATCAAGACCATTGCGAGCACATATATGGCAGCATCAGGGCTGAACCCAATGCAAAAAGTAATTCATAGACGTCATATATTATAAATTGTAATTAACGATTTCTATTTTTAAAAAGGCAAAGCATTGTTATTGAGAAGTACTACGTATGCATGTCGAAGACTGGAGGGGATAGTATGAAGGTTGTTTAAAGTCCGTTTTGTAATGAAAACAAAACTACTATGTACAGGGTGATTCAGAAAGGTAGGTCAAGAATGAAATACCATGCGCAGTTTGTAGCGGGGAACAATATTTTTCCTATACAGATGGGTCCGGAAATGTATCCTTACAGAGATAATGCAACTTGTACGAGGTAGGAATGACATTACAGTAGGTGTTCAAAATGCCGACCCTGAGCCTCGATGCAGGTGTTTAGTCTGCGGACGAGATTCTCGCGAACTCGGTGAAGATTTCCGGAGAATCACTGACTTCTCCACACGCTGTTGGTAAATCCTTTCCGCTTCAGAAGCATTACCCTGTGCCTCGCCGTAGACGAGATGCATGTCCGCCAGCTCCGCATTAGTCAAGCGATCCATTGTACGACAATAGAGTTACATGTTTCGTTTCCTCTCTTTTAAAGGAGAGAACACGAACAATTTGCATGTTTAGATCCTAATTTACATGGACCCTACCATTGCCGTCCGGGTAACGCACATCCATTCCTACCTGGTACAAGTTGCATTATCTCTGTAAGGATGCATTTCCGGACCCGTGTTTATAGGAAAAATATTATTCCCCGCTACAAACTGTACATGGTATTTCATTCTTGAACTACCTTTCTGAATCACCCTGTATAATTTCAAAATTTATTCTTTACCAGATTCTACATACTTTTAACTATTGTCATAGCTTTCAATGAGCTTCTTTCTTCATGCGCACTTCATAGAAGTCTGCTGCCCGTGAGGAAAACCACGTAGTTTTCACTTATTCATCGTCGCTGAAACGCAGGCTGCCGAGAACCTCCTTTAGGTACCGAAACAGATTATAGTCACTGGACGCGAGGTCCGAACTGCAAGGAGGGTGCTCAAGTTGTTTGCAACTACACTGCTTGACAATTGCTAAGGAACATGCATGCGCATTCCGCTATTTAGGGTCGCTGGAAAATAATGCAGGACGCCTCAAAACATTGGTTGCTACTCTGTTGTTCGATTTGCATAATTTGAATAAAAGACACTTGTCTAATGAGCTATGGTTCAGTAAAAATCAGTAGCCGTGGAGTGTTAGGGCGAATACACGTGCAGATGTTTTGCGAACATTACTGTAAATTTTCAGTCCCTTTATCACATATCGTCTGGAAAATACCGCAGAGAAGTCATTTGAGTGATTACGATCGTGGATGAGCTGTTAGACGGCTTGAGCCAGGGCAAAGTGTGACTGAAGTTGCGCAAGCAATGGGCGTTGCGAAAAGTGTTGTTTCTCGTTTGAAAACTGCTGCTGCCACCAGAGGAGTTTACGTGTGCATGTGGGTGGTCGTCGAAGGAGTACAACCGCTCGGGAGGACCGTAGCATAGCCCTTTCAGCAAAAAGAGGAAGAAATCAGGTATAACCGCAGATCTTGCCGCTGCTACAGGCACCCGTGTTTCTGCCAGAACCATTTCCCGTTGGTTGAATGATGTTGGGCTGTATGCACGGACGTCTGTCAAATGCATTCCACTATCTCCGCTCCATCGACGGAAGAGATTAGAGTGGTGTAATGAGCATCGTGCTTGGGGCGATCAGGAGTGATCCATGGTGATGTTCTCCTGCGAGTCTCGGTTCACTATGCAGAGTGATTCTGGGCGTCAACTGATCTGGCATGAAAAATGAACTCGTTATCACCAACAACACGTTCGGGAAGTGCAACGTTTTGATCAGGGAGTATGATGTGGGGGGAGGGGCATCATGCATGATGCCAGAACACTCCTTTAAATCTTTGCAGGAGGGTCTGTTACAGCAGCACGGTATTGCAGGGAGATTCTTCTGGATCACGTTCGTCTTTCCCGTGGAGCAGTTGGTCCAGACTTTGTGTTCATGGACGACAATGCTCGTCCACACAGGGCGAACATGGTATCGAATTTTCTTGAGAGTGAGGATATCAAGTGTTTGCACTGGTCCGCATACTTCCCGGCCCTCAGTCCCATAGAACATGACTGGGATGCTCTGGGTAGACGTGTGGCACAAAGGAATCCCCCTCCCAGAACGCTGCAGGAACTGACAACTGCGTTATAGGAAGAATGGGATAAGATCCCGACAATCTGGTGGGAAGCATGCCAAACAGATGCAAAACATGCATTGCGGTTCGAGGAGGCAATACTCACTACTAAGGGTCTCACATTTCAAACCGGTGACAAACAACAACTTGGTTATCTTTAAGACACCTTGAGACAACATAGCTGTTCGGTTGTCTGCGATAGCCCAACTGGTAGAGGCGTCGGTCATGACAGCCGAGGTTCCTGGTTCGATCCCAGGTCACAGAATTTTTCCTTCCATTTTTCGATAGAAAAATCTTTATTTTTCTTTAACCACTCATTGATGCTTCATAATACCACTTCTGCTTTTGGCATTATGTTCGTTTCCTTAGTTCAAATTCCATGCCATTTTGTGTTCATAATACGTCTACTCACGTTTTGGTAATGTTTATTTCTTGGGACAGTATTTATTGACAAAAATGTTGCTGTTCCTTAGCAATTGTCAAGCAGTGCAGAAGATCTGTTAGAGCTTGCTTTTGAGCAGAGTGTGGCCTTGCATTGTCGTGGAGCAGCCACACCAGTTGTCCATTACATTAGGTGCTGACACTTTACTAATGTGGCGATGCACGTCTGCTGCTGTCATGTTTCTTGCAGTCAAAAAACTGTTAATCGATTGTATTTCGGATTCGGCGGCAACCTGAAGATCTTAAACAGTTTAATGACAACACAGTACGATGCACACAAACAGACACCACGGCTATAAATGGTATCTGGCTGTTCATAAGAGATGTTAGGAGTCTGTGCGTATGCGCACTGCTACGAGCGTGCGAGATTTCCAAAGATATTTACCAAAGGACCTTATTTAAAAACAGTTCTCGCACATTACAAATGTGTGACAAAATGTTACGAGTGTGACAAAATGTTAGAGGGAGGGGAAGGGGGGGGATCTGAAGCGACTGAAGTATCGTGATTCTTTGCGGGGGCATATACGGGGTGTAACAGAAAGGTACAGTCAAACTTTCAGGAAGCATTCTTACATGTAGAGGAAGAAAATATGCTATATGGACATGGGTTCAGAAATGCTTTATTTGCATGTTAGAAATCATTTTCACATGGATAGATGACAGATAGATAGATAGAAATGGACCAATTCCTTGGGCTCCACGCTCTCCGGATCTAAGCCCACTAGACTTTTATTTGTAGGGGCATATGAAAGCTCTTATGTATGGAACTCCGTTACAAGATGCAGAGAGTCTTCGTGCCCGTATTGTGGAAGGCTGCGAAACAATACGCAGTTCTCCAGGGATATATCAGCGCATCCGGGATTCAATGCGTCGGCGGGTTGATGCATGTATCCATGCTAACAGAGGGCATTTTGAACATTTCCTGTAAGAAAGAGTTTTTTGTGGTATGCTTGTACGTCCTGTGTATTTTCTCATGAGTAATGTAATTAATGAAGAGTTATAGAAAACGAATTTTAACATGGAAATAAAATCTTGTAAACATTCCAAGAAGGAGCTTTAGCTTCCAACAGAAAGTAACAGTATATTCCTTCATGACGAATCGATTGTTAAATGACTTGCCATTATCTTGGTATTCTTTACAGTCACTGTTTTAACACGTGAACTCGACTTGAAGGGGTCCACGAAAAATCCTGAAATGTTTGTATAGCCTAGCTAATACCTGATGGTCATATTTTTAAATTATACACTTATTTTATTTGTTTTATCAGGAAGAAGACAATAGTCAAGAGCTTTGTCGGTTAGTCAATTACGCCGAGGCGATGAGAGATGCTTTGGAACAGCTTAATATGCATTCTTTTAATAATTTCAAACTCCGCGTCGGTATGTAAATGCAAGATTAGCCCACAAGGGAACTATCCGAACCACTATCTCAGTTTCACACCAAATTGAAATATGTTACTCATCTAAAGCTACTATTGATGCTTGCAAAAGAAGAAATCGTGGTTTATTTTGAATATCACGATTTCTTAGTTTGCATGCATCAATAGCAGCTTTATGTGAAGAACATATTTCAATTTGGTGTGAGATGCAGATTCGGATGGTTCCCTTTTCAGTTCATAAGAATAGCAATATTTTAAGTTACAATATAATGTTAATAATGTTGCTGACGGCATTTGGATATTTTACAGGAATAAGCTATGGGCCTTTAGTTGGCGGCGTAATTGGAGCGAAAAAACCAATTTATGATATTTGGGGAAATACAGTAAATGAAGCCAGTCGAATGGATTCTACGGGGCTAATGGACCACATTCAGGTCCCCGAAAACACATCAGAGGTACGTATGAAAGTATATAGAATAGGTTAATAAAATAAAGTGGATTAGTCACGTCATACACTGAGTGGCCAATTTATTAGGAATATCCATGACTATGCAAAATCGTTGGCATAGCAATTACTACGCATCAGTTGGCCACGTGACAGTCGATACCAATATAAAGTGAGAACAACTTGTCAACTGCAAATGGTTTGACCGTCACCATGGGGAAAACAAAGGATCTGAGCGACTTTGAGCGCGAGATGATAGTTGGTGCCCGGCGACATGGACTGAGTACTTCCGAAACCGCACGTCTTCTAGGCTTTTCCCGAGCAACCATTTCAAGGATTTACAGGACTGGTTAAACAACCAAAAATAAACCAGCCAGAGATAAGCCTGTGGTCGCAAACGACTCGTCGATCCAAGGGATGAGCGTAGAATGGGAATGCTTGTTCGTGCGAATAGAAACGTCACGACTCGTCAACTAACCATGGAGTACAACATTGGGCCGCAGAATAACATCTCCGAACGCACTACACGACGTACATTGGCCAGGATGGGCTACAATCGCCGACGGTCAGTCCGGGTACCTTTGATCTCCACCCAAAACCACAAAAAACGTCTCCAATTTGCCCGTGATCACCAATACTGGACCGTCGACGACTGGAAGAAGGTCTGCTGGTCAGATGAATCCTGTTTCCTATTGCACCATGCAGATGGCCATGCAGAATTTGGAGACAACAGCACGAAGCGATAGACCCCTCCTGTCTAGTTTCCGCTGCTCAGCCTGGTGGAGGCTCTGCAATGGTCTGGAGAATGTTTTCCTTGCATACTCTTGGTCCGCCTGTAGAAGAACGCCTTAATGGTCAGGGCTACCTGAACATTGTTGCCGGCCACGTTCATCCGTTCATGGCTACGTGTTTCCCCCATCGGAAGGATACTTCCAGCGGCACAATGCTCCGTGTGTCACAAGGCTCGTATCATCATGGTATGGTTCCAGGAGCACGATAATGAATTCAACTGGCCACTACAGTCCCCGGATTTGAAGCCAATCGAACATCTTTGGGATGAGCTGGAACAGGTTATTCGAGGAATGGATCCCCACTATCCACAATAAGCATCAACTGGGAGCAGCTTTTGCATCCGCATGGACAAACATCAGGGAACAATGCTTCGAGCGGTTAATTGAATCCATGCCACGGCGAATTCGTGCTGTTATACAGTAGCGCTCAAAAAATAGTACACTTTATGTTTTATCATATAACTTCTAAAGTATTGAATTTTAATTAAAGAATTTGTAATAATATATAGACTGCATAAATATTTGAATATTGAAAGAAATTCAAACTCTTTAGAGTTAATTAGTATTTGAAGACTCATCCATTATTGATAGAGGCGAGTTCATAAAATAGTACACACTGAGTTTTATGTAGATTTTTCTCATATTCTCTATACTGATGTTGACATTTTGCTGTTGCTGACAATATTTAACATGTCGCTTCGAGTTCATCTGCCATCTTCAATAAAAAAGCACATTATAGATGCAATCAACAATGGCAACTCGTACACATCAGTTTCGGAGCAATTTTTCAAGTTCCAAATTCCACGGTGGCAAGAATTTTTCAGCGTTTTTATACGCAAGAATATGTAACTCGTAAGCCAGGGTCGGCCGACCAAAATCAACAACTCCACGAAAAGATAAAGTCTTGATACGGCTGTCTAAGGCTGACCCGAAGAAAACTGCAGTTGACCTTAATAACGAAATGGCAACCTTCCATAATGTTAACATTAGTGTGAGTACCACGAAAAGATGTCTGAGGGATGCAGATTTGTTTGGCAGATGTCCCGTGAAAAAACCTTTGATCTCCAAGAAGAACCGGATAGCCCACCTCAAATTTGCCAAAGATCATTTGAAGTGGACCTCCAAAAAATGGAATAAAGTACTTTTTAGTGATGAATCGAAGTTTTTACTATTCGGGTCTGATGGTATCCAGTACGTACGCCGTCCAGCAAACCATAGATTTGATCCAAAATACCAATTACCAACCGTTAAACATGGTGGAAGATCCACTATAGTATGGGGTTGTTTCAGTCATAAAGGGGTAGGCCCGCTGATAAAGATCGATGGAATAATGGACAAAATAGTATATAAGAATATCTTAGAGCAACATATGCTTCCTTTTGCCAAAGCAAATATGCCTCGTGGATGGATTTATCAGCAAGACAATGATTCCAAACATACCGCTTGTGTGGTCAAAGACTGGTTCAAGTCAAAGAAGGTACGAAATCCTATTGAGCATATGTGGGAAGAATTAGACCGCAGCTGCAAGTCACAGAAAGCATGAAATTCACTGGAAAAATTTGAAATTTTATGAAAAGAATGGGAAAAAATTCCAATGGCCAAGATCACTAAACTAATTGATTCAATGCCAGCCCGCTACAAAGCTGTTATTGATGCAAAAGGTTTTGCAACAAAATATTGATCTGCTAACTTCATTGTATTTACTTCATTTTTGGGATTTTTTTGCGTGTGTACTATTTTATGATTTTTGTAATTTGGCAGTTTAATGGTGTCCTCGCAAATACAAATAACAGTGACCTTATTTCTAGTTTTTCTTTTGTATATTTATATAGATAATATGTATACAAAGTTTAGTTATGTGTTCTTAATTTTTGAAAGTATTATAGCAATAAACATGAAAGTGTACTATTTTTTGAGCGCTACTGTAGCTGCTACGGATGGCGCAACACAGTATTAGGGGGGTGTTGTTCCTAATAAACTGGCAACTCAGTATATTTAAATTAACGAGCAACATTTTTTTATTTAAATTAAAATTTATTGATATAGAAAAACCAAATGTGTCATTTTAATCTACAGACTTCATTTACACTGAGCATTTGAGCGACTCCTTATCATACAGTAACGTCTGTGTTGTTATTCTGTATCGTTACATCATTGGCTTCCATCATAGCCAGTAGATACAAACTGGTGGACATAGTTTTTATTTCATTTATATCAAACCGGTACTAATATTCACCACAATTTTGAGCGTGTATATGTACGGACTAGCCATGTTAGAAGGATGAAACATAAAGAGAACACACGTTCTTCCATTGGAATTGAACACTCTCTGATTGGCTTTCTTTAACTTGGGCAAATCACAACTGACGTTATATCCAGAATTTACAAGTTCCGTCGTGCATTGCGCAATAAACGCAACGGAAAAAGGTTATCTTACGACAGAAAACGCTCGGTCTCATTCTGATCGTTGCACCACAAGGAAAATTAGGAAAATGAGGCGGAAAGTTCTTCCACAACCAACCAGTCCTGGTCTGGCACCCTTCGACCAATGTTCCCTCTAAGCTGCGCAGGCCATAGTTATAGTGCGCCTTTGTCTGCAGATTGCAGGAATGGAGATTTTCAAGCTTCTAGAAAGGTAGAAAAAAATGTGTGCAAAATAATGGAGAATGTTAAAAAAATGAAGAAAATTCCGTAGATTAAAATGATGCACTTGGTTTTTCTATTTCATAAATTCCGATTTATAAAAAAACACTAATACGATCCTCTTAAATTAACTAAATTAGTAAAATAATCTTTATCTTAAAAACTCGAAATGAATAATTTAATATTCGCTTATTTTGAAATGGGGTCTAGTCACTAATCAAAAATTTGCTTAAATTACAAGTGGAGCACTTTAAACATTTTTAAAAATCCGAATCTTATTATTCTTTTCCATTTCTAGATATTAATGCGATGTGGATACAAAGTAAAATATCGGGGCAAGATAGCAGTCAAAGGAAAAGGTGATATGCACACGTATTTTGTTCTCGGAAAATACAGCAAAAACAAATTAGGAGTGTCACCATCTATTAGATATCCAAGCTTAGCTCATGTCGTTTATGGAATGGTTCAAGCTAGACGGAAACAAGGTTCGTTGAATTTGAAATCAGGAAGACACAAAGCTCCGTCAACACCCAAAAACAATATCAGGTTACAGCGCATGTATTCCGAGACTCCTACGACGCAGACCCGGAGTCCTCACTACCAGAAACAGACGACGTCGACACCAAATGTCAGGCAGGCCGACGAAATGTTTCAAGAAAATGAGAGCCAATCTTGACTTTGTGCAAAGCAGTGTTATTTTTTAATGATGATCCCGCTGGAGATGCCAAAGAAATCATGACCATTAAGAGCCAATTTTATTTGTCCATTGTCATCATGCGCATATACTCGTACAAATCAACTTCGTTTTATTTAAATGGTTTAATAAAAGGCAGCCTGTTCAAGTAAAAGTGTTGTTCAAAGTGAACTAATCTAACCTTGCCATCTTTTTTCCTTAACTATTACGGCTATAGAAAGCTGTTCTGTAATTCTATTCTTTGCAGTATGTGGCTAGAAAGAGGATGGGAATTGCGTGAGAAACTTCATCAAAGGTGCCAGTGAAGGTTGGCGGGAAAAAGTGTAAATACATACTTTCACGAAATCATGGTTTGTTTCGCAGGACTCTGAATTGATTTCTATGTACCTGGAATTTTACAAGCTTTCAAGGACGTTAGGAGGTATAGGAATCTTTCGTGAACGATCTGAATGTTTTAATTTAAAAGCTCATGTTACTTTATATTAACTGAAAGACTCACAAAGAGCAAATTAAAAAAGTCCAAAAAGGATAGGATTTGCGTCAGACAAAAGTAGACCAATGCCATCCGCTCCAGATATAACTAGTCATTATTAAAAGCATTCAGTGAGACTAACTATAAACGAAGGCTTGGGGGAAGACTATGATAAGCCACACTTCGGTCAAAATTGACTTGTTAATAGTACTGAACTGGGATTGATAATATAACGCACTGTCCGAATATTACGTGAATCTGTCACTATACCGTGCCATAAAACATGAGTCATTGTCTTCACTTAAAGGAAATTGGCCGGTTTTTCAAAAATTTAACATAAAATTTACTTTTTGTGGATTACCATAGTCTTCTCCCAAGCCCTTCAAATATGTACACAAATTTAGTGCAATGCTCGCAAATATATTTAATCGTATAATTTTCTCAGTTGTGACTTTGAATTGAACATGAATATGTGTATTGTTAATAAAAATATTTTTTAATTATGTTGAATGATCTTTTAAATCATTTCCCCTTTCCCCTGCCCTGCAAGTTTTCTTATCAGTATAGCCAACTGAAGCTTTAAATTAAATGAAACCCATATAATCCGGAAAGTACTACTAATATAAAATAATGATTCTGAAAGAAATAAAGGCATGTTTATAAAAATCATAAAATACAGATTAACCTATTACATTCTGTCCGACAGAATGTATAAATATTAGCAGAGTGCGTAGTGAACAAAAGAAGGGGAGGAGTCATGTAAAATTCTTAAATTCACTCTAATACAATATCATCCCATTACGTTGAATTGGATTCGGAGAACGTTCTCTCAGAAGTTTCGGGCAGGTAAGCTTCATCCGATAAATTCTCAATGGCCGTAGAAATGGAAGAAGTGGATTGCTGCGAAGTCCGATAAGCATGTGCACAGGTAAGTCAACTGGCCGGGATGAACTATAAAGCATGAAGAAACGAGTCATCCATTAGTTATACTATCGGCTTTTAATTTATTAATGTTCATAAAATTAATCCTAGACTAACTTGTAAATTCAATACCGCGCGCTGAGATGCTGGCTGCCAAGCGCGGCAAACCACACCGGTACCCGTTAGCATTATCGGCTATAATAGAGAGGTTCAGCATCACGTAAACGCGAACGTGACGCGGACGCGTGTGACGTTTCCAATCTGAAATGACGTAGCTTTTTCATCATTTCAGACTAGAAACGTCACACACGTTCGCGTTTACGTGGTGCTGAACCTCTCTATTATCAGAAGAGCAGTCTCGATGGCTTCCAGGGTCCCCGTCCAGGGTCTAGTTTTTGGACTTGAGATTGCGGTTTAGTAAGCATCGCTCATACGTCAAAATTGCGTAAGATCAGAGCAATTGCCATTGGAAGGCTTTGATATTACGAAATTTTGACGTATGAGCGATGCTTACTAAACTGCGATCTCAAGTCCAAAAACTCGCCCCAGGAAGGAATCCTTTAACGTCCGATTAGTGGTCACTGTTGTAGTGTCGTCTCCTTGTAGTCGGTCTGAAGCTGATACTGAAATCGAGTCATAGTCTTTGAATTCGCTCCGTGCGTAACGGCCGTTTAGATCCAACGATTCTCGCTATCTCCTCTCGCTCGAGGAGTGAAAGAAATATATAGTCCGAAAGCCAGTTTTGTTAAATGAGGAATTATTCGAATTTCCAATACGTTGAGGATTATTATTAACCGTTCCAAAAATGTTTCCTCTCTTAAGCCTTCCCACAGCTCGATTGTTTTTCGTCTCACTAATGCTTCCTTGATCGATACAGTGGGGCGTGCCAACAGTGCTGTTTTCTTCATGCTTGGAGGCGGGAAGAATTAACGTACTCTTTTGGAGTCTTCCTTTCTGTTGGCCCGACTGCGAGAGATTACCGGGGAATGAACTACTCTAATCTTCCTTTCCATGTCGACAGGCAGGAATCTACGAGGGTTGTGGCAAAAGTCATGGCAACTATTTTTTTTCTTGAAGATACCAGTCCGGTTGGAAAATGTGACATATACAGACAAAAGGACAAGTTGTTAACTACATGTGTGGACAATGAATAGCACTGAAATATCCATCACACTAATTTATTACGGTAGTATACAGGGCAATATGGCCTTCACGGGTGCTCATCACTGGTTGACACACATCCTTGCTGAAACTTTCCTACTCACCGTGCTACTGTACGGCATGGTCGGGCATTATCCCCAAGGGCTTCCACTAATTCACTGTGACATTCCATCGCATTTCTCCCTCGGAGAACGGCTATTTTGATGTAAGCGCGCTGCTCAACACGGGTTACTTTCATCTCGCACGACACTCACCAACTGACTGATTTCACAGCCCTCGCTGCGCTACTACCAGCTATCACAGAGCCATCTGTTGTTCTGCATACACATTATGCCTGCAGAACTTCCACACGACACATATACGTTTGTGATCCGTTCACATATCTACAAGAAAAAAAATAGTTGCCATGACTTATGCCCCAACCCTCGTACAATTCTCTCCCTAGTCCCTCTTCGCTTGCGTGTTTACCCGCTTCGGCAATTACTTCATTATTCATGTAATTTTTCCCCTCCAATCGATTCTCACCTTGATCTTTCGTTTTTGGATCGAATGATTTTGTGTTGGAGGGGAAAACAAAGCGGGCGTTGGCGAGAGGCTGATTCTTGGCGCGATGTCATGTCATCTTAGCATTTATTTTTCAAATTTCTTGTGTTTTGTTAGAGTAAAATTTTACAATAAGAAAAATATTGTAAAAAAACTTACATAATTTCTATTCTTCTTTATATGTACAAGTTTGTGACCCCTTTTATTATTAATGAAAAATTAGTGGCTTATTATCTATAGCTATTGTAAGCTTTGTTAGTATTGGTTGCAGTCATAGCATTGACTCTGATTACGTGCGAAAAGATTAAACTCACAAAATCTTGTCTTGCTTTCGAATTATAAACACTGAATGGTTATTTGAAACTGGATACCCGTAAACGCGTGCTGGTTTATTGCTTTATATAAAATCCACGTAAATTTGACATGTACGTACTCCTCTCATTAAGGCGAATTTTTTTTTGTAAATGATTTGTTTGGCTGTGATGAGCCGTTTTGGAGTTATTTACTATCCCCTCCCCCAGCTGGCTCGGTGGCCGAGAGGGTTAAGGCACACCCTCTTTCCGCTCTCGTTACCAGCGAGTCGCGGTTTCGAATCCCGCCGAGGGCATGGATGTTTGTGTTTGTTGTGTTCATAATCGTTCTTTCATCATCATTGGGTCTAGTGCAATAGACCCGAGGTCGCAGTGCTTGGTTCTTTGACAACCACTCCTTTAAAATTCATTACTCATCCCCCCGTCAATTTTTTTTTTTTTTTTTTTTTTTTAGAAATTCAGACAGTGGGGTTCTTAAACTATGCATTGACCATTTTTTATGGAAATGGGCTAAGCCTTTTTAGAGAAATTAATTTTTTTTGAACAAATGAAGAAATGGCAGAAACATTCATTTCAAAGCTCCAAACGGCATGAAGAGCTGCCTCTCTGTGAAAAATACAATTATCTTTTTGACGTAGAATACGTCTTACGTTTCGATACTTGGATGCCACGCTTAAATCATGAATGTCACGAAAAGTGTTGATCACGAAACCTTAATAACGTCAAAACTATCGATGATAGGAAAATGAATGATATTGCATTCGATAATTACCATTTTGCATTTATTTATTTTTTTTATTTTTTGCATTTTGCATTACCATTTTTGCTGTTGTTCTACGCAACTTTGTATATTTTGGGATCGATTAACTATTCCCGTTTTGGATTAGAGCTAAGTAGTATAAGTACTTAATAATGTGGTTGCTTCATAAAGCCATGCCTGGCGCCATCTTGTATCTGTATTTCTACTAACACTTATTATTGTGTTTACAATTTGTTATTGATTGTTCGCTTGGATTTGTTCTAGTAACATGTAATTAACCCCTTGATTTATTTTTTTAACGTTTGTAATATATTTAAACCCAGCCTTTGTGGCTGTTCTGTCCCCACGAGATCTTACTTGTCGGTTTCTTACCATACCGGACCTCGTGGGGAGCAGACGTAGATCTTTTGTATTAACTAACCAAATAATTAAATAAATAAATATATAAAACAGAGCATGCTTTAGACTTCGTGCTGACGTCATCGGCTGATGCAATCGAAGTACAAAGTTGAATCAGAAAATCTGCTCTCTGGCGGAAAATAATTTAGTCTACCTTTGTGAAAGCACGACATTTTAGGTGTCATTTGTTTTATCTTTTTGCGCTTTATAAAATAGCTTAAGAATGAAACCTCAGTTTTTAATAGAATTTAAGGTATCGGCCTTCGAATTGTGGAAATTTTGCAACAATTACAGAATTACAGAATTTAGAGATGGGGAATCCATAAAGACACAGATGTCCGATGTTGAACGTCTACGGGCTCAGCAGGAACGACTGAAAGTTGAGACGTGGCGCCGCCAAAGTGAACGCATACGAATGCGCGAATAACTTCCACTGCTCAGTGCGACGCAAATAACATATCTGATGATACCGGGTGATTCAGTCAATTTCTGACCATTTCACTCGAATGACGTGCATTAGGGATAAACAATTGAAAGAATATGAGCGCCATATCGAATTTCTAAATAGTTGGAGTTTGTATTGTTGCGACGGCGCTGCATGAAAATCGTATTGTTGAATAATGGCGCCCGCTTTATCAACAGAGCAGAAATGAAAGGTTGTCGAATGGTATTTCGAGACAAAATCACCTGTAGCCGTGCAAAGAAAGTTCCGAAAGGAGTATAAGTGTCGAGACGCACCAGGAAGGCAAGCAATCATGGATTTTGTCAAGCAATTTCGTGCCACTGGATGTGTTAAAGGCAAGAAAAAAGACGGGAGCGAAGCTCGTGTTCGAACGGCCGAAGTTGTCGAAAATGTTCGCACAAGGTTTGTCGATTCTCCTACCAAAAAATCTGTTCGCCGCCTATCCATTGAAGAAGGGCTGTCGTATACCACGACGTGGCGAATTTTGAGAAAGGATTTACACCTGTTCCCGTATAAGCTCCATGTTTATCAGGAGTTAACAGACACTGGAAGACAGAAGCGACAACAATTTGCGATAGAGTTGGGAGCAGAAATGGAAGTCAATCAGATGAGGCCTTCTTCCATCTGTCAGGTGACGTTAATAAACACAACGTTCGTTTTTGGGGTTCCCAGCACCCTCATGAGATCCATAAGTCACCTCTTCATCCACGAAAGGTTATGGCTTGGTGCGCGATTTCCAAAAGAGGCATCATTGGTCCGTTCTTTTTTGAGGGCACCGTAACGTCACAGGCTTACCTTAACATGTTGGAAACCTTCTTCATCCCCGAGCTGCGAAGGAGGCGTATACCGCTTCGACATCAATGGTTTCAACAGGATGGGGCTAGGCCTCACACCACTAATGAAGTGCTAGACTTTCTCAATCAGAAATTCGGAAATCGTGTCATTTCAAACAGGTTTCCAGATCGATTCGGGGGTGGCTTTCTTTGGCCCCCTACGAGTCCTGACCTAAACCCATGTGATTTTTATCTCTGGGGGTTCCTTAAAGACAGTGTGTTTATTAAAGCACCAAGAACCCTAGACCAGCTGCGACAAAGCATCGTCGACTGCTGCACCCTTGTGGATGCAGAAATCCTGGATAGAGTTATGAACAACTTCACCATTCAGCTGCGAGCAGTTCAAAACGTTCGTGGTGACCACATTGAGCATATCATCAAGACTTTTCCACGGGAATAAAAAGTCCGTAACTGCCTAAAATATCATACTGTAATGCTAAGTTTGTAAACATTAATGGGTCAATAAATCATAGTACTGAAATGGTCAGAAATTGACTGAATCACCCTGTATAAACGTTTCAACACCGACTGATAAAATCCAACCCATGGAGCTCTATAATGAGCCATAACCATCAACATTAGCAGCATCTTCATCAAATGCGATTTATGTACGGAGCGATATATATGCGACAATTTGGGATGCTGAATTCATATTTCGTTTTATAATCATAAACAATGAATTTGGATATTTGTGTAATGTTTGTGATAGATTTTGTTTTGAGAAGGACTTGAAGCACCCAAGTAACAGAAGTGTGATATCTTAGCTTCATCACTTTCATCAGTCTTGTGTGAAAGATTTCATGCTGTGTAATCATTGTAGAACAAATTTAAAACTATTCAAAATATGGTGTTATAAGTTATAGGAGAGCAGGCGTTTTTGCAATTTTTTGAAATCTTAACTCTCTAACGAATGTGAACCTATACTGACAGACTGGTCTAACTATGGACGACTGATTGACGCTGATATCAATGATATTTGTATTGTTAAAGCTTTGTACAATGGTGTAGTGAGATCTACACTAGGAAGTGTTTACTCTGAGTGGTTAGATTATTATCACCACCTGATGTTTGTAGGCAAATTGGCTCTGGTTTCGCGCTGAAGTTGCTAAAGAGCCGGACTAGTGTAAATAGGCAAGCAGGTTGTTTACCACGACATTGGAAGCGATTTGTTTCTGAAGATTATAGATAAACAACGCGATTTAGCAGCCTCTGATGATTGTTTATAATATCAGCAAAACGGCTGCATTCGTTAAATGTTCAAGAGCAGCTGCTGTTAACAATTTAACTGGTTCTGAACGTGCTAGTTGTGGCCGTCAACGACTAGTCAATTTTCGGGCAGAAAGGAGAGTGACAAGACTGGTACAAGACAACAGAAGGGCAATAGCGCATAAAATTACCACAGATATTTATCAGAGATCCTCCCAAATGATCTCTGAAAGCACTGTTCGCCATACACTGCCTAGTATGGAATTCTAGAGGCAAGGCAGGCAGGCTTACAACCTGTGAAATTTATGTTTTGAGAATTATAGGTATTCTTGGAAGAAATAGATACATTCAAATAATTGCCTTTGAGAATCATTCCATTTTATATTGGTTTGTCTTAGCTAATTCATTACCTCTTTTCTGGAACTCAATGACGTTCATCCATGCCGCCATCCCTCCAAACCGACTTTTTAGTCAGGTTGTCGATAAATGCTCTCAATTTCAACCAAAGATTTCGCGACGATGTCGGGTCTATCGCCCGTATTCAGAATGAGCGCTCATGCTCTTGCTCTTACTCAAACCATTGTTGAGAACGAATTCAACAATTAACAGTGGCCCTGAGTAAGAGCAAGAGCGCTCATTCTGAATACCTATGCATCGAAGTTTTTGTATGGAGCCAGCTGTTCTGTTATTTCAGTCCAATTTGGATTGCATGTAAATGTGATGAAAAGATCTGGTTTCCCGAACTTGGGCCACCATGGCCATTGTATCCTGGTAGCTTTGCTGCAATGCGCGCTTGCTCCTGGTAAATGGCGTAGGTAGAACACAGACCTTTCCTACTTTCATATTATAGTTATCAGCCATTAAATATGAACGAAATCCATTAAGCGAAGTAGTAAGCCTCCACTCTCAAAGTCTTTGGATTTTCTTTCACCCATTGTAGCCGGTCTCATTCAATTTTTAAAACGCGTCCACAATATACTGCTGAGTAAGTTTCCCCGCGTGCAACACCGGATTAACCAGTCCTGGCCTTCGTACAGTTTGTAGAAGTAGAAGGCTAACGTGCTGACTTTCGTCGCTTCAGTGCTCCTAAATTTCATCTTCCAGCCTTCTTCTCCATGAGGAACCTGCAACGGGTAAATCATTTGATCACAGTTCGGAATCAAAATCGATATATGTTGTCAGTTGTTCCCCGTTGTCAAATCCAGAAGAAGGAGGTAGCAAGGATAAAAAAGTTAAAGAAGATTTGACAAGGAGAAAAGAAAGAAGAAAGGAAGCCGTCCCCCCGAGGAAGAATAGACCAGGCGAGAAAACGAAGCAACACCAGAGAAAAGACAATTGGTGGAAGAGAGAGGCTGATTCGAAAGCTGATTGGCGAATGCACAGCGCAGAATCGGCCCAGAATCCAACCAGGGGAAATAAAAGCGGAGGAACGGAAAGGAAGAGACAGAGTGTCTTTAGCGAGCGACTAATAAAGGCTGGACTGAAGACCATGACCTATCTTGATTAGACCTCGTCGTAATTGTGTGAGTGACTTTAATTCTTGAACTTTAAAATTTATTCACGCCGCAACCAACCAACCAACGCGTGCGTGAGTGACTGTGTCTTCGAGTGACCCCCTCCCCGGCGACCCCCGGGGGAGGTTTCACCCCCCCCCCCCGAACTTTTCTACTCTTAAGTCATGGAGAACATGGTGTTTAAGGTTGCCGACGGACCAATAGCCGTCGGCATGTTTATGAAAGAACTATATTTGAAGACGGGCATCCCACCCGTGTTACCATCTGGTGATCCTGCTGTTTCTGTCGTTCAGAGACTTTCTCCCAATGACTGGAGGATGCTCTGTCGATAGCAAAACATAGCAGACCGCGTGGTGTCTGCGGATTTCGTCAAGGTTGGACAAACCACCGTCCGCCTGGTTTATGCTGAGCCCGGATATCTACCCATCTTTATCCGGGGCGCCTCGCCGCTGATGGAAGAATTTTACCTGAAGCGTTACATGTCCGACTACGGGCAGGTGAAGAAAGTAGCCTATCCAACTCATCCGGATTTTCCCCTGCAGAAGACTGGTGACATTATAGTCGACATGAACCTTCAGAGGGACATTCCAGAGAACCTTGTAATGCACGGCAACAAAGTCCGCGTGTCATACAAGGGTCAAAGGCAGTGCTGCTGGTACTGCAAGAAAACGTCTCATGTCAGGAAAGACTGCCCTCTCTTCAAGAATTGCGATGCATGTAACCGCATCGTAAGCAAATATCATCAGTGCCCGGAGAGGGTGTTTGCAGCGCCAGCAGATGTTCCAGCTTCGCCTAAAGGAATGTCGTCCCAGCAGCAAGCCATGATGTCATCACCGGCCAAGTCTCCAGTGACAACCAGAGCTTCGTCGCCATCATCCCCATCGCGGAAGAGCCAAGCTACACCGGCTCTTTGACTCTTCCAGAGGTGCAGAAGGAGATGTTGGCCCCACCACCTCGACCATCTTCGTCTCTAGCAGCATCTTCGGAGCCCAGGAAGGAGCAGACATCGTTACCTCCTTCCAAGCTCCCAGAGATTACACCTCTTCTTCAGTCATCTCTGGATGTGTCGATGGGTGAAGACGAAGCTTCAGGAGATGACGACGTAGATGCTTCAATAGGAGCAGAATCCGCCTTTTCAGTGGAGGAGTTTCCAGCTCTTCCTCCACCAGCGCAGTCAACAACATCACAACCTGCGCGGACTATTAATACGTCGTCACCTTCCAGGATGACATCTTCTGCTGGGACCTCGCTTCCATCAGCGCAGAAACAGCAGGATCATCTTGTGAGGACGAGAAGTCCCCGCAAGAAAAAATCCAGACGCGATCGTGGCAGCAGGGACGAGAGAAGAGCCAATTCTTCCTCCGAGAGAGACAGCCGCGCGAGCCACCAGCGCAGCCCTTCTTCCTCATCAGGTCGTCTGCGATCTCCGACGAGAAGAACGACGGAGCCTCCTGTATCATCTGGGAAGCCCAAGTCTCAACCGGATACAGGTCAGCAGGTGCGCCATTAAACATCCTCAATGAAGGTCATCTCCCTGAACGTGCATTCTCTTGGTTCCTCTTTTAAGCAATCGGTGTTGTCATCGTTCATTGCCCTGTACAGGCCGGACATCTTGTTACTTCAAGAAGTTAAACTCGCCACTTCACAACAGTGCTGCGACCTTCCGGGCCTTCACAGTCACAATTCTTTATCAACTCTTCGTCACCAAATGGGAAAGGGATTGCCTCCATCATCTTCAACCCCTCCATTCTGGTGTCAAACTGTGTGTATGACTGCGAGTGCAGGGTAATCTCTTTGGAAATTTCAACATCTGGTGCCAATTTCCGATTGCTTAATGTATATGCACCGTGTAAAACAGCAGAGAAACCAACGTTTTTCAGTGACTTAAATAACTTTTTGTGTTCATCGTTGCCTGTAGTGATTGCTGGTGATCTGAACTGCCATCCAGACGACAACATCCTCTTTTTGTCTGGTCACGTGTATCGTTTGTGCCAGCAAAATGCATTGTTCGACTTATGGACACACCATCCACAAAGTAGTCAGCTTGGGTCTACTTTCCATCAAGGGCCCACTATTTCATCAAGATTAGACCTTTTTCTCGTTGACAATGCATTTGCTGGCTCGCCTGAAAAAATGGAGGTAAGTCCGTGTTCATTCTCCGACTACAGTGCCATAATGTGGTCATGGAATCTTCCATTTCCTGCATCATCTACAGGCACTGTAGTCCATCGCAATTGGTTTCTGAATGTTTCTCTGCTCGACGAGGAGGATTACAAGAGAATGTTTGTTCAGTTCGTCGAATAGCATCTTCATAATGTGCCTCCTACGCTTTGCTTCATGGTTAGAACTAAAAACCAAGATCAAACGTTTCTTTCGGAAGATTGGGTTAGATGCTGCTCGTCGTCGACGTCGTCATCTCCTCATGCTACAAGAGATCCTTCGGCTCCTTCAAGTATCTACCCCGAAGGAGGAGTTCGAGATGGAGATTCGTCAGGTGAAGAGCGAGATCAACGCTCTAATGATCCGGAAGGCGGCCGGCGCAGCGCTCAGAGCCAAACTTTCCTGGGCGACTGACGTCAGGAATTTATCAGCAGCAGCGTTCGCCGAGGAGAGACGTCGTGCCAACAAAAACGATGTCATTGATTGGTGGTGGAAAATGGGGAAGTGAATTCTGACCACAACATCTTGTCAGTTTTTCACGCCCATTTCTCATCATTTTTCGATAACCCAATCATTCCGTCAGACGAAACGAAGCAGTGGATTGAGGCGCTAAGACCTTTTTCTAAGGATGCTGACCTGTCTATCTCTCGTCCCTTTTCCGAAGACGAAGTCAAGAAATTCCTGTCAGCGGACGGCCGCCATCAGTCCAGCCCGGGTATGGATGGCATTCCATACTCATTTTACAATGCGACATAAAATCTTCTTGGGCCTTTCTTGATACAAGTGTTTAATTCGATCATCAATGACTCGTCTTCCATCACACCAGATTTCACCATAGGGAAAATCATTCTTCTCCCAAAAGTGCCGAATCCACAACTTGTTACCCAGTGGAGGCCAATAACCCTTCTCAACACGGACTATAAGGTCTTCACTGGAGTATTGCAACAAAGACTGAAAAAGTATGCAGAAGAGTTTATTAACCCCGGACAGTCCTGCTCAATTCCATCACGCATGATGTCCGACAATCTAGTTATGATTCGCTGTGTGATGGAAGAGGCATGTGCTCGTCATCAAACCCTTGCTATATTAAGCCTTGATCAAGAAAAGGCCTTCGACAAAGTGAACCATGAGTTCCTTTTTGACATTTTTCGACACCTTCGTCTTCGGACTTTTGCCACGATTGTTTCCGCATTGTATATTTAGGCCACATCATGCGTGGCGATTAATGGTTCCATATCTACCACCTTCAGCCTGCTTAAAGGTGTTAGGCAATGGTGTCCCCTCTCCCCCTTGTTATACATCTTTTACTTGGAGCCATTATTACAATATCTAAATCGCCACCAAGATGTTCGAGGATACAATCTTCCAGCTGCATCGATAAGCATCAAGTCGTTAGCCTATGCGGATGACGTGGTGCTTTTTGCGTCAGACGCATATTCCTTGACCATCTACAATGAAGCATTTAATCGCTTTAGTACTTCGACGGGGAGCACCATCAATCTCGTCAAGTCTAAAGGAATTGCCATTGGGAATTGGACCAGAGATTATCTTAATAATTTCCCAATATCATGGTGTGACCGAATTACAGTGCTGGGCTACGTGTTCTCCTTCAAACCGAATATGGATCTTATACACTGGCAACAAGTGGTTGAAAAGTGCATTTCTGGCCTTGACCAAAACTTCCGGTTTTCAACATCAATGTTTGTCAAGGTGAGATACATTAAGACTCTTTTGCTTCCAGTTCTGACATCCAAGTGCCTATTCACCTTACCTTCGTATAATCTACTCAACAGACTCCGTGGGGCAATGGTGAACTGTGTTTGGGGGACGACTGCTCAGCAACGTCATCCATTGAGAGCAGCGTTCCTCTTTATTCCCTTGTAGAGAGGAGGGTTGGGTTTACCCGATATTAAACGGTACCTCATTGCGGCCAGGCTGGCTGCCTTGATTCGGGTATTCCTTAGCCCTCCCTCTTTATGGGTGAACTTCTTTTTCTTACATCTAAGGGTTTTCTTCAAGGAGAATAGGCTTCCGTTATCTCCCTTGTTGCCAGTAGTAACGTATCAACACCAACCAGACATTTACAAAGCCTTCAACCTGGACTTTGTATTAGTTTTACCGATGCTACGCCGTATGGATCCTCAGCAATGGGGAATGCTTCGGCTTGCATGGTTCTTTCAGCAGACTGACCCTGGTGAATCGACGGACATCGTTCGACTTCTTCCCGATCGCTCGTGGGCAGCAGTCATAAAGCTTTTAAAATCCTTTGCCTTTGAGAAAACATCGTTTAATTACCAATGGCGGCTGCTGCATCACGGGTTCTACTCTCTTCAACGCCTGTTTCAGTTGAAGGTGGTCAGGTCTGCTGGATGCTCCATGTGCGGCGTAGCCGAGACCACTAGTCATATCTTTTACGAGTGCCCGTTTGCTAAGTCGATCTGGGATCGTTTGAGGCAGCATTATGGGCTGGTACAATTCTCTTATCAGTCTGTGCGCTTCCTCTTAAACGATTCCACTGGCGAGGTATTTAAACCGGACCTAGCCATTGCGATTGCCTTCATAAATAAAGAACTCTGTCTGGCCCGTTGGAGTCGATCGCAGGGCCATCCTCTATCATGCTCGATCGTATGGAGGAAAGTGGCCACCCAGCTCCGATCATTTCTCCTCCTCGAATGGTCACGGCTAGGTTCGTTTACGTTCAAGAAACGCTACACAACATCGAAGCGTTTATGTGAGGTCATCGGAGGAGACCAGACATTCCTGTTTACTTTTCCGATGGCTCTTTGATACCTTGTCAGCAGTGAACGGGCCTCGTTTTTGAGGCGTTTGGATAAGTTGCGCAGCCCCGTAAGGGCTGCTTGCCACTTACAGCATGTGCGCCTGGACGCCTAGATAATAAGACCTCTTGATTAGGCGTTCGCTGAGGTAACACCATCAGCCTCAGCTCCAACAGCGGACGGAAGACCGACTGGACCAACCCATGGACATGGCTCTGGACGAAGGAAGGGGAACATAGACTGAGAACTGGCAGACGTAAGAAACATAGAATTTCTGAGTCAGTTAATGTTATATGTATTTGTAGCCATAAGCGCCCTGTGAAGGATATTTCCCCAGCCGAGCCGAGGGTGAAAGAAGGTCCGCCTGTACGTGAATCATCGTCGGCCTCCGAGTGCAAGAGAACGAGAAGGCGTCAGCCGTTGTCCCGCCCCAGGTGCTGTCGCAACCGACTTCGTACGCCGAACGAAGAGGTATCTCATCCAAGGGAAAGATCGTCTCGCCCGCCCGGTAAATCGGAGGATAGCCATCGAGGTGTCCCGAGGTTAGAGGAGGACATCGCTCCCCGAGCAAAGATTGAAACCCGATGTTCAACGAATATTTACCTCAAGCACGACACACAAACGACACGATCGTCGTCCGTTCCTGAGACGTCCGACTATTTGGTCGATAAAGAAGAGGCCCTCGCAGACCTGACGGACCAAGTAGCCGCTATTATTGACGACGTGCGCTCTCCGACACACGCCGTGCCTACTTTCTTTAAGCCACGCCTTCAGCATCCAGCTACGCCCCCCAAACCGAACACGACGTTCTCCCGTGGAGGTTGGATGCAGTGGAAGTGATTCTCCCCATTCCCAATTTAGCCGGCATTAGCGTTGGGCGTCCACGCGATTGTCCGCGCTTGGACGTAGGAGCAGCTTCCTCTGGTAATAGTGGTATCCATTTAAGATTTGCAGGCTATAGTGTTGCGAATTCGTTTGATAGAAATTCTTACCTGTCTCGCCATATCACTAATCCATTGTTCTATTTCACACAGTCACTCCTCCACGATCGACTTACCCTGAGTGGTTGCCGCTGTCTGAGTTTGCGGTTTCCAGTGGGACCGGTTGCCCTCCCAAGTGGACCTACTTCACAAGCAATACTTCCAGGTCGCGACCTTGCTCGTCCTGGATATATGGTGAGCTACGAGGAGACGAACTTAACATTATCTTATCTCCGACGTCTGCAGCTACCGACTTGGGCTAAGTGACAAAAGCTCACCTTTTTAATTATTAACATTATTTATTCGACGATCAGCCGCTTCATGTATTTTAATTGTTACATTCAATTAAAATTACTTTAACTCATTCAACACCTTGTTCCGCTCTGTTCTTTCATAAAAATCCTTTACAGACCAGGGAGGTGCTTTGTTAGCAGACAAGGCAGAGACTACGGACAATACAAAGAAACTTCCACTGCGTAAGAACTCTGTTAATTGTCAAATTTTATTTTCTTGTTTGTGCCCCCTCAGTGAACAAGAGAAGTCTACGACTAGCGAGCGGTGAGGTGCTTCAAAGGAAGAAGTAACGCCTACCTTCAGCAGCCGCAAGGTCAAAGGACGTAACTCAAACACGAGGTTCGGAGGATGCAACAAGAAAATTGAAGCTCTTCAGTGATCGTGAGTACAATAGAAAAATAAGAAAATGGAAAGCGATAGAGAATTACAAAAATGGCTTAAAGAGGAGCATTATTCCGAGAAAAGCATTAAACCAATAGGGGACTATAACAAAGGTTTTCTGCAGTTAATTGATAGATGTGAAGGGTGGAAAGAAAAGCAAAAAGTAAAAGCGTATGTTAATAGTCTTTCGATAGGAATACGAGAGAAATTAAAAATAGGAAAGCATACGAAATTAGATGAGGCAATGGAACAAACAGAAACGTTGCTCTCAAGAAAAATATGGCAAAATGGAAAGGGGTTCATCGAGGATAACGAGAAAGATAGTAAAATAACTCGAAATAAGAATGAGCCCAAGGCCTCACCTCAGTTGAATTTTAAAGAGGAATTTGAACGCGAGGATTACGCAGCAAGTAGGCCGAAAAGAAATTATAAACATAAGAAGCATAGAAAGAAGTAAGCCCCTAGTGCTAAGGAAAAATCGTCGGAAGATAAGACAGTAGAATTTAATAATGTAAGATTATTGAATAGAAACTCACATTCGTCAGAAGTTGAAAGCAATATGGGAATACTTGAAAGAAAGAATAGAACAGAAGATAGTGATGACTTCGATAAAGAGAAGTTAGATATCTTCTGAAGTTAGAGATGCATAGAATCTTCTGAAATTCAAGTAGTAGAAAATGTTAAAAGTCAAGAGGAAGAGAAAGTAAATAGTGACTGTGTAAAAATGAAAAACAGAAACTTTAGTGCCGACGACGAGAGAAGGGAAAAGTTAAGGTTAATAGAAATCTACAAGAAAATGCTTAACAAAACGAAAATTGAAAGTAAGATTAGGCAATTCGTCGCATTATCAGTAGCCCATGCTATGGAATTATTAGATGAGGAAACGCTGTTTAAGTGTATGGCAGAAGCAGTGAATTCCATTCCAGCATCCAGCTCAGTAACGATAATAGCGGGTAACTTCAGCAGTAAAGGCAACTTTGCGCCACAATTAGGAAGTAGGACTACGCCTATTCGAATAAATCAAGAAAGTATACGTTTAAGCAAAGTAGAAATCTGGCAATTGAGCAGTATAATGCAAATTCTTCCCTTTATGGCTAATGATCAGCAAATCATAAGGAATTTGGTAATAAATAATCAATTAGCACAGTACGTCGGGGCAACTCAAGCGTCAGAATATAGACAGATTGCTTCGAAGGTTTTAAAAGAAGGTGGAAAAACAATTAGTGCTTTGAGTAAAGAAGTGGATAGAAACTTATCAGAAAACGACGTAGGTCGAAAAACAAATGAAGCTATTGATAGAGTAACTTGGAATGAAGAAATAGGACAAAGCAAAGAAGCATCCACCAGAAAGGAAGAAAAGATTGGCTCTCTAGGTAAAGAAGTGAATAAACACTTAGTGAGAGACGACGCCGGTCGAAAAATAGATAAAGCTATTTGGAACGAAGGTTCTAGAAGTTCTAGGATAAGCCATTATAAGAAGATGATTATTAATGGTGGAATAAAGAAGAAACTAGAAGTATTAAAGTCTTTAGAGAAGGCAGTAGAATGGCAGATGATGGACGAAGAGATATTCGGAGAATGCCTACAGAAAGAAGCCGAGGAAATACAGGAAGATGGTTTTGATAAAAAACAAGATATCGGGGTAGAAGAAGGAAAGCGCACTTCAGATAGCCATATGGAAGAAGTAAAACTGAAGATGCACGCAGCTTCTACGCAAAAGATGAAAAACGATAGAAATATAGGAGTACAGGTTCAGATAGAAGATGAAGCTGGAAACAGAAATATCGAGAAGTTTGAACTTGCTAAGAAAGATAGCAGAGGAATTCAAACAGAGAAGAGTGAAGATAGAGAAACGCTGTTAAAAGAAATAATAATTAGATTAATGATAATAGAAGCGAAGATAAAGGAGCTGAAAAACTGTGGTAAAGTTACAAGCAGCAGCATCGAGTATTTCACGAATGCTTCTAAAGAGGAAGAAGGCAAAGCGAAGAAGATAGAAGAAAATATCTATTCGCTAGGAAACAGGAAACCAGCAAGCGATGAGAAAAAGAAAGCTGGATATAGAACGAGAATATTTTACGGGGAAAAATATAGAGAAAAAAGAAGTGATGTTAGTCGAAGGAAAGAGTCTAAGGGTTCGACAGAGATGAATAGAAAAAGGTATAAGGAAGCTATCTTTACTTCAAATAATAAAAATGATTTTATTGTTTTAGAAGACCAGAAGAAAGAAAAAACGAAGGCGAAAAGACCGCAATCGAAAATTGGCAATTTTCGACGTGGGTTCGGCGGCGGGATGGTGTCAAATTCAGAAGAAGGAGGTAGCAAGGATAAAAAAGTTAAAGAAGATTTGACAAGGAGAAAAGAAAGAAGAAAGGAAGCCGTCCCCCCCGAAAAAGAATAGACCAGGCGAGAAAACTAAGTAACACCAGAGAAAAGACAATTGGTGGAGGAGAGAGGCCGATTCGAAAGCTGATTGGCGAAAGCACAGCGAGAACACTGCGTGTGGGATAAGGCAGGAAAATGACATCTACAGCTAGAGTGTGCTATCCCAACAATGTAGTTCGAAAGATAATAATGTGGAGTCTCTCTCTCTTATAGCAACCCGAACCAGGCAAAACTCCTACTTGGCAATCCAAAGGATAAGGTCTCCCCACTCGACAAGGCGGGAATTTACGAAATCAAGTGTCCACAGTGTACGAAGACCTCATTTGTATAATATGGAAGACCGCTTGGGTTGGTTAGGCTTCTTGACTACCTCAGTGTATTTCCTTTGGAGTTTATTCTGGTTAGATGAGCTTTGTGAAAGCGCTGCTTTCGTCCCATCCTAACGAATGTACACTTCACTGTTCGATTGTCTATCACACTCAGTATCATCTGGTGTGCTACTCCCTATTCTACCTGCTGAATGATGAGAGCTTCGCCCTCGAAAAGCGCTTACAGGATAAGGTTGTATTTTTCTTTTTTAAAGCTTGTTGTGGTTAAAGAGTCTTTTATTTCCTTTATTTCAATGTGGAGTCTGATCTTGTTTTTATGGATTAGTCTAAAGGCCACTCCACACTCTCGCGAGAAAGCGAGAACAACACAAGAAGCGTGAATGTGGAGCCGATTGTCGGGTTCTCGCCTGGTTCTCTTCTCGTTCTCTTATTTTTGTCGGTTTTTTGCCAGAGATAAAGGAGATGCGAACGCGAGAACAGGCGGGAACACCACAGGCCGAAATTCTCGCGAGAGTGTGGAGCAGCCTTTAGTCCAGTAATCGTGGTCGACAGAAAACCCAACGCTATCTGGGCATCCTGCACTGTGGCAGCAGTTCGGTGACGGCCTTTTATCTTTCAGCAGAAAAACGCCTCTTGCCAAAAGCTGATTTTGTTATCACGCGTTGAAACAGGATTGGACAACTCAAAGCCCTGACCTCAATCCAATAGAACATTTCTGAGATTAATTAGAGGCATCTGGAAAATCGTCTTCAACTGCTCAAGATTTTGGAGGAGGATTGGGTGAATATATCGGCACCCTGCTATCAGAATTAACGGAGAGTAGAGCATATCTCCATATTGTCATTACGGCAAAGGCTAGACCAGTACATATAAAACATTGTAAATAATGCCTGGTTCACACTGGGCCGGCAAGACGGCACCTGTTGACCCATGCGCACCATGCCCAAGGCCAGCTGGAAATAGGTCATCGTAGCCACCGATAAGAAAGGCCTGCCCACTTGGCCTGAAAACGCCTGACAATAAGTCTAGTTTGCAAAGTTTCCACTGCAATCAGATGGCGCTTTCCGGCGGGGAA
The DNA here is from genome assembly GCA_023313115.1 of Rhysida immarginata. Classification (NCBI taxonomy): domain Eukaryota; kingdom Metazoa; phylum Arthropoda; class Chilopoda; order Scolopendromorpha; family Scolopendridae; genus Rhysida; species Rhysida immarginata. Next base: position 3,735,732 of record JAHWFO010036886.1, read on the forward strand.
ATGACGCCTTTACTCCCAAACGTCACCAACTGCCGCGCTTAAATGCGTCATTTACCGGACATGCATTCTTTGACGGATAATGCTTATTTTCAGTCCCTCTAACACCGTTTAAAATTTTGCCAGATACTTTCTAAGCACCTTGTAAACAAATATGTATATACAGGGCGGACCAAAAGAAAAAAAATTACAAAACTTGCCACTGAAAATTTCTAAGTCCAATGGAAACTGTTCACAATAGGGTGAGCGATTCTAGAAGGAAGAACGCTACCATTAAGGCAAGTTTAACGTTAAATGGAACGAGTAGATTTCTAGACAAGGTGAACATAAACTTAAATAATACACAAATAGTACACTTTTTTAATCATTGTCTATTTTATTGAATATCTATTGACTAATCACTTCTTGCCAGAACTCTCGGTACCCTTCGTCTAGAAATCCACTCGTTCCATTTAACATTAACGCCTGCCTTAATTAATGGTGGCGTTCTTCCTCCTAGAATGGCTCAACCCTTTGTGGACCGTTTCCATTGGACTTAGACATTTTCAGTGGCGAATTTTTTTTGGTCAACCCTGTATACAGACGTACACAAACATTACCAAGGCTATTGCTTAATTTGGCAATGCCAATGATGCTACATAAAAAAAATTGAATTACTGTATTAAAATCAGAAAATATCCAGAATGAAGACATTTAATTATTAATAGCTTCTATTAATAGTAGCATTACGCGTTCTTCAACTATTTCAATCAATGTCCCAGTTTTAATATAAACCTAGAAATTTGTGTTACATACTAGGTGTTCAAATGAAACCTGTTCAAGAAAAAAATAGGGAACAAAAACATACAAGCAAATACGAGGGTGGGCTGAAAAGTAATGCCTCCATGGCTGTAACTTTATTTTTTAACCGATTTTCAAAATTCTTTTTGTATCTGATACTCACATTTCTCCTCTATGTAATGCACTATTCACTTTTCGACATAGTCCCCATCCCTTTTCACGCACTGTACCAACGCGTGACTAGTCGGCTGAACCCGTCGGAGAGGAATTCCGGGGTTGTCGTCGATACGAGGATTGAATGGCAGCTTTGGATCCTCTTCTGCAGCACAATAACGCCCGTCCGCACACGATCGCCACACATCAGAGGGGATTGTAGCGCCTACAGTTCAAAGATGAAAAACTGCAGTTCAAAAATGAAAGACTTTGCACCTTGCGATTTTCACCACTTCTCAAAGAGGAAAGAGCACCTTAAGGGGCATGAGTTGCGTTCTGACGACGAGGTGAAACCTGCCATCCGGTCTTGGTGTCGACAACAACCCCGGAATTCCCCTCCGACGGGTTCACCCGACTAGTCACGCGTTGGTACAATGCGTGGAAAGGGATGGGGACTATGTCAAAAAGTGAATAGTGCATTACATAGAAGAGAAATGTGAGTATCAGATACAAAAAAGAATTTTGAAAATCGGTTAAAAAATAAAAAAGTTACAGCCATGGAGGCATTACTTTTCAGCCCACCCTCGTAGAAAGAGCAGTATTTATTGAACACTATTGTACACACGTTTCTCAACAGAAGTGATCTATGGCGTTTAAGCACGCATCCAATGTTTGTTTAAACGGGAAATTTAGTCCGCGAAAAAAGACCGTACTAAAAATATACATGGTTATTCTAAAGTAATGATATAGTTTCTATGTAATAAAATTTACAGATGGAATGTATCTAAGTTCGATGAAAGTAAATTTGACCAATCAAAACGCACCAAGACTTTTTGTAGAACCAAACGTTGGAGGTTTTTCGTGAAGAAATTCTGCACAGATATCGAATGTCAACATCTTAGTAGAATTTCTTCAAGAAAAGCCACCAACGTTAGGATCCTCAAGAATAATTCTACTCTCCATTTTTCAACTAACATACATAGAGCAAAAATTCGAGGGATGATTCTTCAAGTTATTTTATGACTGAATTATTTGTCCTTTGATGATTTTTGCAATGCCCACTTTGTTTTGAAGACAGAAGGTGATAACGGTTTTTCGACAAAAACAATACTGACAAATTTTAACAACTGCCTGATCACTAAAACGGCGGTTTATTTTTTGTTTTCATTCACACGGGATCAATGTTTTCTATCGTTAGCACACATGCATTTTATGCTTGGTATCAGTGCCTGTGTGGAGATAGCAATAAACACTACTGCTGGTTGTATATCAAACTCCTATTGTTATAAGTACAAGCACTGTTAATGTCAATACTCTTTCAGCCTCTGCCTAACAGCTTATTGTCAAATTGTCTCAATCAATCTGAATGCCAAAACTATACATTTTTCAGACTTTACAAATTCCCTGATCATGGCATCGGTTTTGAAAACATACGAGGGGCATTCAGATTTGACCTGGACTTTAGTTTTTGTAAATTTCATTGTTGTAAGAAGTTAAATTTTCTTTGTTAGGATGGCAACTACCACCTGTCAAATGCAGCACCACTCATCGGGTTGCCATGACAATCGATTGTTTGTCTAAGCAAAATGGCGAACAGTGATGTGTCAACCAAAGTGGAACGAATAATCAAGTTTCTCCATAACTGAAGTGTGATAGCAACTGAAATTCATCAGACTTCAAAGACAGTTCAGTCACGTTTGTCTCGATCATGTCTTTGCTTGGTGCGAAAAGTTTGAAGGCGGGCAAGAATCCACCAGCGAAGAACCTCATAAGGCAAGGCTAGCAACTGTCAATAATGGCATGAACAAATGAGCTGATAAGGGACAACAGGCGGATTTATGTTTGACAATTGGCTTCAATATTGAACATAAGCACCGGCAGTGCAGAGATCATCCATAGCAAGCTGAAATTAAACAAGATCTAAGCAACTCTGAGGATCATCAAACCACCTGCGTGGAAATCTGTTCCATACTGCTGCAGTAACACAACAGGGAAGGTGACAGCTTCCCAAGGCATATTGTGACCACCGACAAGACATGGATTCATCGCCATACTCCTGAAATCAAGCGTGCGAACATTGGCTCACCACGACCCAACAAATTCAAGATAATCATTCAGGTAGATTTTCCGCAAGAACATCAAACAATAAATGCATTTTACTACTTGTGACATTTTGAGGGTGTCCCTGAACCAGCACTAAGGAAAAATGAACCGGGACTCCTTACCAGTCTAAGTCCTTTATTCTAATCTATCGTTTTCTGCAAGACAATGCCAGAACACACTTGGGCAAACAGACTATGGACACACTGACGGAACTCAAATGGCACATCACCTCCACCATACAGGGCGACTGTTACCTTTTTGCACACATCTTATCACATCTCTCCCCTTGCAACTATCACCTTTTTGGGCCATTGGAAGAGTTCTTGGGAGCAGAGGTTTGGCTCCAATGAGTAAGTGAAAAAGGCTGTCCTGACATGGTTTCAACATCACCCTGAAGAATTCTACAGAACCGGTATCCAGATGCTCCCAGAATGCTGGAAAAAAATGTGTAGAGAAGCAAGGGGAGCTCTGAGAAATAATTGGTGTGTGTGTGTGCTTTTTTTTTTGTAGTTTCCTGATTTTATAAAAAAATAAGTCCAGATCAAATTTGAATGCCCCTCTTATTTACTGACATTTGTGGCAGCTCTGTATTTACTTTATTAATGAAATAACACACAAATGGGGTTTTTAAAGGAAACTTTAATTTATTCACAATTTCTTTTTAAATTACAATGCTTATTGCTGCTCTGATGGCATGCTTCTAATGATATCAGAATCTCCTATAAAGAGAAAAAAAAAAAAATTAATCAAGAGAGAACTTCTACATAATGACCAGTTTTGTAAACCAAGTGGTTCACATACCATTTATCCCCAAAACATTGGTCAGTTTTTAGAATGAACATCGTCTGAACCACTCAATTTACCAACGTAAACACAAAATTCAAAATGTTAACATTTTTTTACCTGGATCTGTTATACTTAAAGTGCACACTCTGAAATATTTTCCGCATGCTGTTCCTAATTCTGTGTTGTTGCCAGAGTAATGGTGAACACCAGTCTTTGCAAGCATTGCATAATATTCAATTTCACTTTTTCTGTGTATAAATAAAATAAAAAAATGCATTTTGAGAAATCTGAGAAAACCAAATTAATTTCTATCAAATATAAGTTTATAATCTCTTATTGTATGAGCCAATCAGTAGTTTGGCACTCTCAATGGTCCAACAGCAAATTCATCTTGTTGGTGCTGGATTAAAAAATTTTTACGTAACCTAATTTCACGCGACAGGTTTTGTGTAAGTTTCTAACAACAAGTTTAATTATTAATTCAATAAATTTCTTCATCATTTCAAAGAAGCACGCCCTCATCTCTCAACTTAAAAATATGAATTTAAAATAAAATGTTTTCTAGAATCAAGAACAATTTCTATTGATTGTGTATATTTTTAATATACAGTGTATACTTGTGATTAAATCGAGAAACTTAAGCCTTAACTTCATACTAAAAACAAAAAAAAGCTGATGCTATTTTCCATAAAGAACGTGAACAATTGAGCAAGTTCTCCAATTTACAGAAGAACCTCCATATAATGTATGTCGATACAGTAAGACCCCCGACTTACGTCACCAACTGGTTTCCTGAAAGTATTCCTATAAGAATATAAATGTTTATAAAAAATTGTACTTGAATATTCATCTGACCAAAAATAGAGAAGTGCATGTACGGGGCTGTGCATAACCTTTTGCTAGGGGGCTGCGACTTAAACTGCAGCGTTGTAGCACACTCTTATGACGCTTCGGCAGAGAGTAGTTCATTGTGCGTCTATTGGTATCAAACAAATATGGCTGGTTTAATAAATGACAGTGAAGAGCAGCGTTTCATGGATAGAGTTCGTGCAAATGCATATCGAGAGGCAATGGAAGCAGGTGCGTCTTTTATTAATCGCAAACGGGTTGCGAACAAGTTAAACCGATCGGATAGATGGGTGACGGACAATTGGAAGAAAGGTTATGATAACTGCCATGCCGAATTTGCTGAGGGTAGGCCCGAGAAATTATCACAGGAAAGCAAAAACATCATTGCTAATAACAGTGGCAAAAGACGTCGCAGCTGTGTCAACGTTGCACAAGAAATTAAAGCCAAGCATGGAAAAACAATTTCTCGTTCAACGGTTCAAAGACACCGTCAGCGTGCAAACATCAAGCCATTCCATGTTATTCCGAAACCGATGAAGACCGCATTAAACATCGAAGACCGGCTCTGGTTTTGCGACTACCTGCGGGATTGGGTGGAAGACGACTTCATGCACCTTGCCCGGAGCGACGAGTTCTTTGTGTGGACTATGAGACGTCCGAATTACCAAAACGATAGGGTCTGGAGCTTATCAATTACAGATATTTCTGACGATGAACACTATCAAGAGCTGTCCAAGAATCCTGACTGCATTGGCATCTTCGTGTGTTTCACCGCCAAGCGAATGATGGGAGATTCAAGGAGCAGGGTGAGTCATGGAATGGTGATTATTTTCGGAATTTGCTAACAAATGATGTTTTTCCGTTTCTTCGAGATCCAAACAACACTATCGACCCGCATGAAGTTTGTTTTTTGCACGATAAGGCACCTTGCTTTAAGGCTAATGCAACACAGCAAATCCTAAGAGAAAGTGCTATCGATTTCTTCTCATCAAACGAATGGCCCGGTGCATCCCCTGACCTAAACGTTGCTGAACATTTTGGAGCAGTGTTAAAAGACGCAGTGGAATCTATAATGATTCAAGAACGTGGTGAAAATCGGTATTCTCAAGACCTTCTAATGGGACACCTGACGTCTGTGCTGAAGGACATGGAGTACGATACTGCTCTGTTTGAGACACTCCTCCGCTCCTACCCGAAACGGATGCGTGCTGTTCGAGAAGCAGGTGGTGGCCACACTAAATATTGATGTGATAAAAGCAGAAATAAACGTACTTTTTGATTATCAACCGCAGAACATTCCACTTAGTTTTGTTTATTTTCCAGACCCCTAGCAAAAGGTTATGCACAACCCTGTATAGTAATGCAAATACACGTTTAGGCATGTAAAAGGAAAAAAAAATACAGAAAAATCTCGTTATAACGAACTTCAGGGGACCATGGAAATTGGTTCGTTAATCTGAAAGTTCGTTACTATGAAAATCAATTATTTTTTGAAATAGTCATGAATTTTCGTCTGCTTCGTTGCTCTTAACGTTTCTGAAGCAGTGAAGACGCCTATTTCATTTAAATTATGATGAAACTTTTCTGGGGCTCATGTTTTGAAATAAATCTAAGCTTATTTAAGCATACAAATGCTTCTGGTAAAACTGCAACCGCTATTTGCTTTTTTCCAGTACCCATTTCTTTTAAAACGTTTTTTTTATTTTCGTTTTTATTTCCCCATTGCTCAGTTTCGAAGCAAATCCGTGTCCATTTTAATTTTAACTATTTATTTTACAAGTAAAGTTGTAGAAAAAAAAATTGTTATGCACCCTTCATATTAATTTCAAAAACATAAATCACATTGGGAACAAACAGCTAGATGTGATAAGAAAAATTATACGTGATATACTTTCAAAAAAATCGTTTTTGCTTTCAGCGTTTACAAATGAAAAATTTTCCCCCCACTAAAACCAAACTAAGAATCTGCTAGATTCTAATTTTTTTTTTTTTTTAGCAGAAACTTTGATCGTGAATGTTCACTAACGACGGTGAGGTTGGGGAGTTTTTAGATGTAGCACTCAATTGCTATCAGAATGAACTTTTATTAATAATAAAAGTAATTAGAATTAATTTCACAGCCTAGGAAATAATTAATTAGAATGGCAAACAGGACAGCGGGCAGGAACACGATTGGCACGTTGCTGCTATTTCAAAATGGCGGCTGCTGAAAATCGAAACTTCAGAGATTTCAATTCAAAATCAAGTTCTTGGTGGTTTTTCGTGAAAAAGTGCTCTTTTCCTCTACTTGACAAGTAGTGTTGAACCTTTTTGCTCAAAACTAAAGTCATTTCATTGAAAGTGACTTCCAAAAAGTAACTTAAAATTTAAAAAATTTCGTTAAATCAGTAAATTAATGATGAAGAGCATCATTAAATAGTTCGTTATTTTGAATTGTTCGCTATTTTGAAATCGTTAAACTGAAAATAATTAACACTGTAAAGAAAGGAATGTTTGCAAAGTATTCATAATAAGTTCGTTAATTTGAAAAATTCGTTATTGTGAGGTTTGTTGTAACGAGAGTTTACTGTATATCCAAGAAGTTTATTTTGTAATCTTTATTTAAAAAACCAGTTAAGAGATATTTGAATAGAAGCTTGACTTTTTTTTTTTTTTTTTTGTTATTGTACTATTTATAAATGATGTAAGTGCGAAACTACGTAAATCTTGGTCTTACTGTATACCAAACTTAACTCTAACAATTTTCTGTGGCCCAGGCAAAAATCCTATTGATTTAATGCTTCTTCAATCTCCATATAATGAATTCTTTATAACCTAATTATCCCTATAACGTAAGGATTTTTCAGCCCAGACAATAAATTTTAAGGTACATTTTAGCTCTTTATTACGAAATTTGGTTCATACACTTAGCATGGCCCCTACAACCAAAACGAATTATCATAAACAAGAAAAGTTAAAAGCTTTAACATCACAAGCTCTGTCCAGTTCGCTGTGGCTGTGGCATTAGGCTTATTTTATCAGCAAAATTACAAAATATTTTCAAGAATAACGTTATTGCACCAAACAACCCAAAATGCACTGCACAGCAATATAAATATATACTGGAAATGACCTCCAAACATGATGTAATAATTTTTCTATCGAAAAATGGAAGGAAAAATTCTACGACCTGGATTCGAACCAGGAACCTCGACTGTCATGGTCGATGCCTCTACCAATTGGGCTCTACCAAGTTGTCCAAGTGTCTGCGATAGGCCAATTGGTACAGGCGTCGACCATGACAGTCGAGGTTCCTGGTTCAAATCGAGGTCACAGAATTTTTCCTTCCATTTTTCGATGGAAAAATTATTACATCATGTTTGGAGGTCACCTCCAGTATATATTCATTTATCTGCGAGTTCATCAAACTTTCTGATGGTTGGATAGGAGAACTTCTCGATCTGTGAGCCGGGTGCCTGCCTCCCATTGGGCTTTCAAACATGACAATTTGGTTGTCTTTAAGACACCTTGTGACAGCATGGCTGTCCAGGTGTCTGCGACAGCCCAATTGGTACAGGTGTTGACCATGACAGTCGAGGTTCCCGATTCGAATCCAGGTCGCGGAACTTTTTCTTCCATTTTTCGATAGAAAAATTATTACAGCAGTAATGGTGGCTTGCTGATGAGTCTATATGTGTGAGCATGTTAAAAAATTATTAACTATGAGAATCGGCATTAGAACTGCTGTAAAAGCTGTCGAAACTCAGAAGAAATTTTTTATATTAAAAACTTTAACATTTTTTCAAATTTATGAATTTAATTTAATTTGTTGAAAGTTTAAGCCCTTAAACATTTTTGTGAAATGCTAATTTTACCAAGGCCTCGTCAGGCTAAACATACAAGCTTATGGATAAGTTTTATTGGTATTTTTCTGTAAAATACTTATTACAATATTATTTTCAGTCCGTTCTGCTTTCAAACTTTAATTATTTCAAAACAAAAAATAATCGCGATCCAAACAATTTTCAGCAATGGCTGCATTACTTTAGGCAGCGATGTCAAGCATTGAAAAAATTTTATTCTTATTGTTAAGAGCCATTCAAATTAATATAAAAAATACTAAATTTTTATATATAAAAACTAAATTATGCAAATATCACCTACTCCATGCATTAAGAATTCAGATTTTGAAAATTTTTATACTGGATTGTGGATTATCACTGGAAATTAATTGGTTTGCCGAATTTGGATTCACTGAGCAACGGGAAGAGTGTGAAAAATTGATTGCAAGAATTGCAGTTCCTTGAATGTCGTTGTACAAGATTCCACTGTAATCAAACAGTTTAAAGATCTTTAAAGAGGTTTTAAACTGCTTACAATGGGGGACCGCGAATCCGGAAATGGGTTTGATTACCGGGAGGGGGGGGGGGCAAACACTGTTTATCTCTCTCTATTTTTTTTTTCCCTTCTCATTTTACTTTTAAAGCGTAATCTTCTTTATACACCTACTAAAATTTCCATGCTAACCGTAAAATGAATCGCCTATCTTTAATGTCTATCTATAAAATCGTCAAAATTTGGTGAAACAAGAAGCCTCGAAAGAAGCAATAGGGCCACGTGATCAGCTATCGCGGGAAAAAAATTATATTAAGAAAAAAATAACATTCGTTGATATAAATAATTCTCCATATCACCCATGTAACGTGCACGAAAATAATACTAAACATTTTCGGAGGAGGGGAGAAAAAAAAACCAACAACAAACAAACGTCGAGTGCTGAAGCATCGATGGATAAAGAATGTTTAAGACTCGCGGGAGTTGCTTAGTTTCATATTTGCTGAATAAAATTTAGTTTTAATTAAAATTCCTTAATAAATTATATTCACAATGCACAGTTTTGAGTATTTTTGATGATTTAGTACATTTTCAGGCCGTTATAGACTGTTAGGCCTGATCGCCGACAATGTGTACATTCCGATAGGCTTAATTCGCCGACGAATTTCCTACATTTTTGAAACATTGTTTGTTTTTTTAACACTGATCCTAATTGAATTTTCCTGCAATTTCTAACACTCTTCTGCTGAAGTAAAAATAATACACAGTTATAAATGAATTTATGTGATAATTCTTAGAAACATCGGAAGGAAAATTAATTTTGACAATGGCTAACTAAACGTGAAGATCGATCTTGAAGTTATGAAATATTTGGTAAACATAAAAAAAGACGATCGGGACAAAATCGTAATATAATTACATTAATAAATAAGATTATATTACAATAATGACTTTAACTGTATAATTGTGGTGAAATCTTTTATTTTAAAATAAATTTTAAATAACAGTCGCCGAAAACGATTTAATTACACGTGTTGAAAGAAAAAAAAAAAAAAAAAAAAAAAAAAAAAAAAAAAGACCACGAATCCGGGAGGCTTCGGGTCCCGAGCATTCCGGATTCGTGGTCCCCCACTATACAGGGCGTTTCAAAAATACTTTTACAAACTTTGGGGACAGGTTTATTACACCAAAACAAGAAAAAAAGTTGATATAAACATATGTCTGAAATCCTTGTTTTCGAGTTATTAATGTTTGTTTGACTCGTATCCCACATGGCATTGTGTTGCCAGGGAAACTTGTTTACATTCGTCTTTTGTCAGTCTTCAAGGTGTCCATTGTGTACATGTACTACAGCAAATGAGTTATCTGAAAGTGCTTCGTTCAAACATGGCAAGATATTCACAAACGATGCACGTTGGGACACCTCTCGCTGACGCATCGAATACTGCATAACCACAGCAAGCACGCACGTTATCTGCAATCACATTGACAACTTGCTTCCCATCCAATCCAAAAAATCTTTGGGAAAAATACAAAGACTACACGAGTTCGTGAGCAGGCAGAAGTGATTTTTATGTACGGCCATGTGAATGGCAATGTTCAAGATTCACTGGCTGGTATCTACCATGACAGATGGATAGGTAGAGGAGGACAGCTTCATCGGCCTGCACATTTCCCCCGACCTCAATCCTTTGGATTATTATCTCTGGGGACACCTTAAACAATTGGTCTATACAGCAAACCACTCAGATGCAGAAACTCTTCATCGACATGCCATGGAAGCCTGCGAAACCATTTGAAACAGTCAGGGAGCAGTGATGCCGCTAGGCAAAATCGGCATGGCGCAGCGCCATGCCGACCCTTGCCCCTCAGCGCTGCACAATCGCAAGAAACTGAATTCAATAAAGGCCAACAATGTGCGGCTTAAGTATTCATTGGAGCTTATCATTGTGGCGTGAGTGATTTCAAGCCTAAACATTTTAATTAAACTACTAAGTACATTCATTTAAAATATCAACTAACTGCATCAGTTTAGTTGGTAGCAGTGACGAGCTGTTCATTGGGTTACTCCTTGTGCTTTTTTTTTTTTTATCCTCTATGTCGACAAGTTGAGCCTTTTGTATTTGTGTGCGGTGGTTTCTTGTGGTCGCTTTACTGTCAAAACAAACTGCTTCGTCTGCAAGAAGTATTCCTCAATAAGCTTTCATGTTTAAATTAGCATTAATAAAATATTGAGGGATAATACAGATCAACTGTATAATATATAAAGTTTAAAAATCTTAATGCGATCATTATTCGCAATTTTATCCTACAAAAATAGTCCATAAATTGTTGAAAAATATACTTTAAGAACTATTGATTATCACCAGATGACGTCTTTCTGTGGCATCACAAAGTAAAGAGATTAGCCTAGAAGAAATTAGAAAGCCTTAATGTGCCCTAATCGCATACACATTACGAAGTTAGCATTACGCCTTAAAATTATAAATGTAGGTCACTGAAATGCATGTACTTTTCTTAACTTTAAAGTAAGAATTTAGCTGCATTCAGTGCCCCTTTGCCTTCGAGCACGCCATGCTGCCCTTCGTTTCTGTAGCCATCACTGGGAAGAATTTGAAAGGGTACAACAGTCCATGATTCGACGAGTGCATGCATGTTTAGAAGTAAGAGGAGGGCTTTTGAGCATTTATTGAGTTTATGTGTAGCTGAGCTCCAATCACCTACGTGGTCAACTTTCATTTATGATCGAAAACGAAGGATAAATGAACTTTTTTTCTTGTTTTGGTGTAAAGAACCTGTCCACAAAGTTTGTAAACGTATTTTTGAAACACTCTGAGCATCTTGAACAGTTGAAAAGGATTTTCTACAATAAAGCCTACAACAGAATGAGATCAATTACTGGTATTTCATCACTGTTCCGTCGCAATATTTCAAATTTTAATTAGGATCTACGAATTTAAAGGCGGAAAACGCATTTTCTTACGTTAAAAAATTGAGATTCATGTATAACGAAATATTGGTTATAACAAACTTTCTGGATTCTGGTGAACTTCTTTATAACACGAGTCCACTGTATTAAAAAAGTTGAAATATTGCCTTTCCGATAAGGAGAGGAGGATGCAGATTATCAAACAATGCACCTGAACTACTGTGAATTATGATAATTTACAAGTATTAAATAAAAATTGAAATGAATTTGATTAAGCATCAAAAAGGCAATTAGGAAATGTTTTTTGACAACCTTGTTTAGTATACTTACCTAAGAGGAGGAGTGTTATTAGCAATTATCACCAATTTTGCTTTTCCCTGGCGGAGGGTTTTTAAGGTTTGTTTATAGCCTAAGAAATATTTTCCTGATTTCATCACCAGTGCTAGACGAGAGTTTATACTCTCCATAGCTTTTTTCTAGAAGAAAAAAAAAATTAAATAAATAAAAAGCTTTTATAAGACCTCATGTTTATAATGGATAACCGAATTGTGCTTGAACAAAAATTTCACATCATTTTAATTATAGTTTTCTAAAGTAAATGGGATATGAAAATTAAAGAAATCTTTGTGTATTTCCGGACAAATAATAAGAGCTGGTAAGTATGGGTGTGTGCAATGACTACTAAGTTTGGAGGC
>JAHWFO010036886.1:3770653-3828398 GCA_023313115.1 Rhysida immarginata
CTAGGTAACTGCTCTAACCAAGCCCTAAGGTCATGCAAATAGCGAAACGCTTTCATGGCCGCAGTGGCGCAATTGGTTAGCGCGTTGGCGGTCCGAGCCAAAGGTTCCTGGTTCGACTCCGGGCTGCGGAATTTTCTTTCCTATTTTTCATCACTTCTTTTTCCTTCAAAAGTAGATGTCAATCAATCAGGAAAGGCATTTATAAAATTAATATTCTTAAAAATTTGTATCTTTTTGCAAGGGTAAACTTTTCTTTTTAATTTTATTTATACCTTGTCTCAACTTCAGTTGAGAGTGACGTCACGGAATTAGGTCGCTTACCATAGTGCACAACATCGTATCCTTCCGCCGTTAGACTAGTACTAGATTTATATTACATTAGAACTTCCTATAATCCAATTATAATCGCGTAGATAGAAAAGTCGAATGGTATCTGTCAGATATCGTTTTTTTAAAGTAATTTTTAAAATATTTTAATCCTCTTCGTGCAAACTTGACCATCTCTTTCATTTCTCTGTTTATAGCATAATGATTGTTGTTTAGCTTTTGATACGAAGTGTAAATAAAAACAGTTGATTGTTGTTTAGCTTTTATTCTCGTATTACTCAATAAAACCTCTGATAGAGAAGTGCTCCTTCCCTGTGGTGCAATTTAATAAAAAAATATAAAAAGTGTAAATAAAAATAATTTTAAAATACATTAGTGCTTTTTAAAGTGCTTTATTATATTTTCATGGATGAAGAAAAGAAAGATTTCTTAAAATAATGTCATTTCTTTCCATCAACATAGAATCACGATGGCTTCTCTCAAAAGTGAACCCGAGATGTAGGAGCAAGCGATGGAGCGTTGCTCGTGATATGGTTGTTAAGTCGTCATCGGCGTTTACGTCTCTCAGCAGACAGTTTAATATGGGGCATTCGTTACGGAAAAAATGGTGGTGTACTTTTAATCTAATGGCTGATTTAGAAAAATCGTCATACTTGCTGAAAGAATCTTTAATGACATTTCGTTTCACAGACTTCTTCGGTGTTGACATCTTGCCTTCCTTCTTCAGCTCCTTCCTGACTCTGTAGACTGTCGCTGCCGAGACTCCAGTTAAATCCGTAACCAAATCTACGATATCACTCACTGATTTATCAGGGTTCTGGTCTACCAATTTGCCGTAAACGTTAAGTATAATCTACTTCGCTTCACTGTGGTAAAGTTTTCCTTTCACGTTCTTCACGTAGGAACTAGATGCTGCCATCTTGCATTCGAATAATCTCCACTACAGTCAGAGTTTATTTTGTTTATTTTTTTTTTTATTTTGTCAAATGGCTTTTTTATACGCAGATTTTTTATTATATCAATGAGAAAAAATATAAAATATGATTTCAGAAAGAATTTTGAACTTTATATACAGAAAATTATAGGAACTATTTCTTCATACGGACGAACGGCAACCACTTCACTCATGACGTCACTCTCAACTGAAGTTGAGACGAGGTATAGAATACACAGTATGGTTCCGTATTGCTTTAACTCAAAATTGACAAACTGCTTGTAAAATTAAGTGACTTTTTATCATTAGATGTGATAATGCCATTCTTCTTAATTATTAAGTAGCGAAAGAATGGCCATCTGTCTGTCTGCTTCATATTTTCTATATTTTTTGATGTAGTATGTTGAAATTCGGAATGTAGCATACTATGAATATGTCTTCCTTTACTGTTTAGTTTGGTTTGATCGGCCAACTGGGGTTGAAGTTACGGAGATGGGAGTAAGAGAGGACCAGTTGGTCTATATGGTAAAGGAGTGAAATCGGATATGCAGATTCCTCTAGACAAGATCTAAACTACTATGAATTGAATTGAATTTTTATTCCATGGTTTTGACATACAACCAATTGTATTTAGATTATAATAACAAAATCAAGTAACAGGGCTTAAAAGTATTAGATCAAAAGATTCAAACAAAAATTGATTATCACAAAGTCTCTGCTGTGGTCTTTCTCTTCTTCTGTGGTCTTTCTCTTCATCACTCTCATTAATTTAATAAGTTTTAGATTCGCTGTGTTGCCATCTAACAAGCTGAAAATTGTGTCAGTGTTCTCGTTGATCCAGAAATTTTTTCTTTCTGTCTGTATCGAATCGCATTTGATTAGAACGTGTTCTGCCGTTTCAATCTCCGTTTTACAAAGTCTGCATTTTCTTTCCTCTTGCTTTAACCACTTTTTTTCCTCCATTCCATTCTTTACCAAGTCTTACTATTATTCTTTCATCTACTCTCATTCCCATTGTCATGTATGTTTCAATCTGGTAATAGTTCTTAATTTTGCAGTAGTATGGGCAGTAGCTTGATTTTTCAATCCTTCTCATTCTTTCCTCCATCTCTTTCTCCACTATCCTCAGCATAACTGTTTCATTAATTTTCTCTCTCTCATCTTTCCTTCATTTCCACCATTTCTCTGTGACAAGTCACGTTGTTTATTGGGTAATATTGTTCTGGGAACTATTGAGAAATAGTTTAAATTTTTTTTTATTTTTTTTTTTACTTAAAATAGATTTTAATTCTGTGTAATTAATTAATGATTCATTCAAGATAATATAGCTAAAATAATTATCAGCTCGATATAATTCCTGATGTGGTATATTTTGTTTTAGGAAATATGTTTGTTTTAAAGGGTATTATTTTTGTTTTTTTTATGTATAATTGTTGAATTTTAATGTATTAATTCCGATCCGGTTGCGTCAGTAGAGAAACGTAACAGTGAGTTATTGTTGACACGTATTATTGTTGTGAGTGAGGATTTCTAGGAAGATGAGGTCCTAGGCATCCCTTAATTGTTGGGTACGTGTTGCTCGTTTATAAGAGAAAATTCAAGTTTGTTTTTTTTTTTTTTGGAAATAAAAAGTTCGTCAGGGACAGACGTCGTTATGTTGTCTGAAGGCAGATGTTCTTTTGTTTATGATGGCGTCTGAGAACAAGATCGTTCAACATTAGATTTGTTTTACCATCACCTGCCAAGATAAGTTCATGAATAACATATTTATGGCAACAGAGGATAAGTTACTATAATTTTTCCTTGTGCTGACATATATATAAGACGTAGTTTCGAGTATTTCAGATGTGGTGTGAAATGTCCGTGGGTAACGTTCAATGTGCGTTGTTATATAATTATCCCAATGGAGAAGCTGATATTGATTGCAAGTATTTATTCTGATCCAGCATTCAAATTCTGCAGTATTCCATAATTGATGACAACTATTGGTGAGTCGCTTTCCTTTATTTTATTTTGTTGACTGTGGGCGACGCGAAGATTTACTAGAACAGTGACGTGAGGTATATACGAACTATAGGAAGAGAGACGTGTGCCGCTGTTAATCAGCATATCACTTATAGTGCATGAGGAGCATTTGTTTTCCTGGACATGACACTGTTTGGGTTGTAAAAGAATATGGAAAACGTTAGCTTATGCTATACGAGCTGTTTATGTGTATAGTATTGTAGTCTACCTTGTTTATGAAAGTTGATATAGTCTTAAGGAACGCTTCCAAGCAGAGGGCATTGGTCTGAAGTAGCAATAATAAGTTTGTAGTGTAACTTCGCTGTGGATCCCTCTGCTTCTATCTCTTATTATTAAGAGATAAGGGTAATTCATTCAATAAGGGTTGCACTGAGTACTCTTGCAATCCGGTAGCTAACTGTGCGGGAATCATCGGCGGGGTTTCCGTGGTTCTCCCAGTGTCTCTCAACGAGTTAACTAATTCAAAAGAATCACATGACGCTCTCCGGCGTTACGACATAGCTATTAAGTGGATGACTGCCCGTGGCAGACCCGTAGTATTGAGACTCATAAGCACACTTACATTTGAATTATTGCCTTAAGTCCGATGCCTCTGTTAAGTGTATTCTTGGTTACTGATGATTGATCTAGACCTTTGTTTTCGTATTGTATTGTGAGGAACTGCATGTGTTCCGCGCGCCTGGCGGCGGTTATGGAGCAGTAGTGCAATAGCTAAGGGGCCCCTTTAGTGTATCGCTATTTGCTGGGGATTACACAATCGATTGTAAACTAAGATTAGTGCAATTTAGTATTTACTGTAGAAGTAATGTTTGTTTTGGGCTATAATTGTATCGAGCTGATAAGGTTAAAATAAATCATTACTTGTTTTTTTTTTTTTTTTTAAACTTTGACCGGTTGATTTGTATATTCTGATTCGCGATATTTCACTCCTCCGGTATCAGTTCTGAACTCAGTTGATGTGCGCCTTCCGACATAGTAACAATGGGTTATTGAGTTGTCATGCATATATAATTAAGGGGGGGCGTGTCACATCTCTTTGTACTTGTTTGGGATACAGTTGTCTATCTGTTTCATCCAGTTGCCAGTAATCTCATTCTCTTTCTTTTTCTTCATTTAATTCCATATCATTTTCGGTATAAATTACTATGAAGTTTGGATCAAATTGTCTCAATGGGGTCAGAGTTGTGGGGGTAACAGTCACCTGGTCTTTTGAACTACGGTAATAGTTCAGCTGTCGAAATCTACATGGTTTTGCGCCACAGGGGAAGATATACAACGTTGTTTACTGAAATGGACTTGAATGCACAACTACTTTACAATCTATGCCCAGCTTGCCTGTGTAGCTGATTCATTAATCTTATCATTTTTTTTTTTTTATTATTTACATATAATTTTCTTTTGTTCCCAGTTCATTGTTCATAAATCATCATTTTTGGTTTAAAATGATTATGAAAGGTTTGGAGAAGGCTTTCTAGACTGTTTCTCATTTTCTTGCATTTCGTTCATACTTTTTAACATAACAAACAATCTTTAAAAAGATTACTCAGCGCATCTTTTCCACCCGGGCGAAGCCAGGTAATATTGCTAGTTATAATGATAAAGGAAAAGAAAACACTCTTGATATGTTGTGGCTATGAGTGTTCTCCTTTCTTTTATCATAATCTAAAATTTCGATTTGCTTAGGTTATTTTTTACATAAATTGAAAGGTTATTACAAATTTTATTTATTTGTTTTGTTTTTTTTTAAAAAAAACACAAAATAAGTTCTAATTCATGTGTAGGTAAAGACAGGAGTAATAGTTAATTCCGTTCATAACAAACTTTTTGATCCTAGAAATAGGAAATTGAAATTTGTTGGCTAATGTGTTAGTTAAAAATGTTAATGAAGGGTGATTGATAAACTATAAATACCAATACGATGCATTATATTTAATAGTAAGTACATGGTGCAATAATTATTTAATCTTTGTGTGGGTTATATATCATTCCAAAAGTTACAAAATTTATAAAAATAATTAAATGTGGATAATTAATCTTTTTTCCTTAAATGCTCATTGATCACATTGGATTATTAACTATAATTCGTATATGGTAGCCAATTGGAAACTCGAAAATATATTTAGTAAATGAATTCCACATTCCCATACATGTTAAAAAAATTTACGAAGAGAAAAAAAAATTATCAAAGGCGGGATTTGAACCCGTACCTGCAAAACAGAAGGCATGTGCTTAACCACTAGACCACCTGAACATGATAAAAATCTATGCAACAAATTAGGAATTTTATAAAGTATAGTCAATTATAACAAACTTTATGAATGTTTTTTTCGGAAAATTTTGAGAAGGGCATTGAATGTCTTTGCATGTATGTTTAATTTGGTGAAAGCTACACGTGCAATTTTTTTTTTATCAAAATCGGTGAATCAGAGTATTCAGGTTCTCCTTGTAAGAATTGATATTGAATAGTGCTTTAAAATACCACGCAAATTTCTTTTTTTTTTTTTTTTTTTGAGTTTATTAATAAAGATAGTATGTTACGCTTTAACAATTGGTTGTCATTTTGATAAGTTATTGAATAATAATTAATATTTCAATTTGATATGGAGTGGGCCATATACAAGGTAGCAGCGGTCCAGGACTAAGGTAAGTGTGCGGATAGCTTGATAGTGACTGTTTTTGCTAAAGAATTTGAATAATCCACTATACGATCACAAGGGAATTAGGAAGGGTTAAGGGAATTAGGAGTTAAATTTTATTTAGTAAAGGTATAAAAAATATTTTTTTGTTCTTTATTTGAACGTGAATAACTCTGGTACGAGTCGTCACATTAGCATGGTGCATACAAAGTGGCAGGGTTATGTTATAAATAATGTGGTGAAACACGTACTATTACAGGTTACATCACAATTGAAGCGGTGAAGCTTAGCTGTTATCATATCCATTGTCATAATTAATAAGTTTCAGAGTGTGTAACGAAGGGTATGTAGCATCACAAATGTCCCCCGCGGCTCGCTACCTGTAAGTTACATCACAAATGGTGCCGCGACCAGCCACGTACACTGTAACGCAGGTTAGGGCAGTCCAACCCGGTGCGAGCAGGTACGTCTTGCCTAGGGTTAGTTAGGAAGTGTTGACGAGAAGTTCAGGTCAAAGTAGAATTAGACTATTTAGAATAAGGAACTTAATGCGTAGTAGACCGTAGACAACAATGATAAGATGATACCGTAGACAACAATGATAAAATGAGAGAGGGACATGGCCTTCCCATATTCATGGCAGCCTGAAAATACGGGATTTCATACAGCTCACGACATAATTATGTAGAGCAGCAGGATGCTCAGAGGACATACTATCATCTGTGATCCTGAAACAGATGAGAGACAGAGCAGCAGAGCAAGTGAAACAATCGAACTTCAGACAGAACATTAGGTACGAAGAATTAGTAGAACAGCTGATGCAGACCTTTGCATCAGACGACGCCGAACTGGAACAAGCACTCCAGGTGCTATTCAGCATGACACAAAATCCAGGAGAGGGGGTGGCACAGTTCGCAAATAGACTAGAGAAGCTATATAAGATGGTGCGAGATCACAAATAGTTGCAAAAGAGGGATAAAGATGAGATTCTCATTGAAAGGTTTAGATATGGCCTAAGAGAAAAATTTACTGCCCCATGGGTGTACATCAACCCAACGACAATCCGTGGAGCAGTTAAGGCCCTCACATGGGTAGAATTAACAGGGATGCTAACGAGCGTACAAGAATTGCAGAGCGCGATTGACCGACTGCAAGCAGAAGTAAGTGAATTACAAGTGAGGATAGAACAGATAACCCTGAGGAAAGCTCTTTTAAGGCTGACAGCTAATGTAGCGACTGCTGAGGTAGGCGAAAAAGAACAAGGCAACGCAGAGATAAGGAAGCAGATGGAGGCTTTAACCGACCGATGCAAATCCGTGATGAAATGTCGGGAGTTAGGGGGGTTTCAAGCGGATTATACCATAGAAAAGGACTGCACAATCTTTACGAGACAATACCTCATCCCGCATGTACACCTACCCCAATACAAGGAGCTGCTCGATAAGTATAAACAAGCCAGCATAATCGAACCTAGCAGGAGCGCGTGGAACTCCCTGGTGCATATCATGAAAAAGTCAAATGGCGACCTGCGATGACGTTGGATCTGCACAAAGTTAATGAAGTCACCAAACACATCGACTTTGTGGCCCCCAACATCGACGACATACAGTAAACTCCGTGTAATTCGAATTCAAACGGACCAACAAAAAAATTCGAATTAGGCGATAATTCGAATTCTGCAATATTAGTCACACTAACCTAAAAACTATGTGTTTTGGATTATGGGTAATCAGTGCTTACAAATTATACAAATTCCTGTATATCTATGTTACATTAAATCTATGGTATTTTGTGTTTCAATAAAAAAAAAAATAATTACGTACTGGCTAGATTTTAAGCTATGGAAATGAAAAACAAAGTTAATTGAGAGAGAAGATAAACCTAAAAACTGTGAAAGCTACATGTACTTACAATTCTGAAGTCTTCAAAAATATTTATGCCTGGTCACCTATGTGTGTTGTGCAGGAGTCCTTATGATACTGAGCACAACCCCTAATTTACCTGCTTATACTTAAAGCGCCAATGGAAAGCTAGCGCCAAATCTCGAAAGCGGATTGGCTACTGTATCCACTCAGGCTTCTGAATAATCCAGTAGAAGAGAGATCAGCCAATTATATTTTTACAGTAACTCCGCATATAGTAGCACAGTGCTTGTTCAGATCAATCTGGGAATTAGTCACAAATTATTTTTGGAGTAACTATGGCGTTCGAATTAGGCGATGAAAAATCCATTAGTTTGTATTAAATGTACTTGATTGATGCAAATTGGGCGATAATTTGAATTAGAAAATTTAAATTATGCGGTAATATTTTACATTAAAGGATTTCAAACGTTCCTTGTAATTTATACGAATTAAGTGATAATTCGAATTTGGCAGATTCGAATTACACAGAGTTTACTGTAATACATAAGCTAAATGGCAACAAGATCTTTTCAGTTTTAGATCTAAAATCAGGCTATTTCCAAGTGCCGATAGCGCCCAACTCCGACCATGTTACGCCTTCCAGACACCTTGGGGGAAGTTCCAGCTTACTAGGTTACCTCAAGGGGGCTGTAACTCCATGCAGTTGTTCCAAGCATTCATGGCAGATGTGCTCCGAGACAGGATAGGGCAAGGGGTGTACATCTTTCTCGACGATATCTTGATTACTCAGAAACACCGGACGAACATGAACAAACAATGAAGTGGGTGTATGAGCGATTGGAGCTATATAACATAAAGTTACACCGTGAGAAGTGCCAGTTCACGAGAACAAAGGTCAGCTATCTTGGGCATGAGGTTAGCGGGGACGGTATAACCCAGACCGAGAGAACGTAGCAGGGTCTACGATAGTGGCCCAGGTGAAGAGTGTGCGGACGACATCTGCGGAGGTGTAAGCTTGGGAACTCCACTCCGAGATGGGCGGCCGACGTCCTTAGACCACTGGCGATCCCAGGGGCGTGAGAGACAAACCTGTCGGTGGCTGTACCACGACGTGGACTCCAACAGTATGGGGCTGTTCGGAAGGAGCGTGTGGAAGGCCAGCGTGCGAGAGTCGGCACCCCACCTCTCGTTCAGCTGTTCGCAGCTGCTTGGGCGGAACCGGGTTCAGTTACCAGAAGAAGAGTTGGAATGTACAGAAGAAGGGTAATTCGTGTTAGTTAGGATTTTAGTTACTGGGTATATAATAATAATTTTTTTTTTTTTTTTTTTGCAAAAGGGATGGGAAAAAACGTTTGTACCAAGCCAGGTGGAGAAGGACGGTGGCGAGGGATGAGTGTGTGGACTCGAGCAGCGGGTGCTGTTGGCTCACGTAGGACACAGTAGCCAAGGAGGGGGGAGTGTGCAGAGCAATCTGTGGGTGGGAGAGTTTGGGACTCTACCTCAAGATGGGCGGCCGGCGTTCCTAGACCACTGGAGCTCCCAGGACGTGAGAGACAGACCTGTCGTTGGCGGTACTTCGAAGTAACCTCCAACAGTAAGGGGCTGTTCGAGAGGAGTGTGTTGTAAGCCAGCGGGCGAGAGTTAGCACCTTCACACTCGTTTATCTGTTCGGGTCCACTTAAGCGGAACCAACGTTCATGTTCTCTGGGACTCTTTCAATGGGGTTATATGTTTCTTTTTTGATTTTATTACAGGCTTAGTGAAAAATTAATGAGGGTAATTTTATCTTTTCTTTGAGGGATGGGCCATATGTCATATTTCTTTTAATATTCCGTGTGACCCGCCATTACAGATATGCTGTTATATTAAAGGCGTATCTGTGTTGTTTTGTTACAAAATAAAGAAATAAAAATGTTTGGGGAAGCATGACTACCTTGGTATTTTATATAAATTATTGGGAGTTTGTTATGGTTTTGTATTAATTATTTATTTATTCAGTTGATTATTGAGCAATGACATCAAATTGACACAACTAAATGGTAATGGAAATTAAGAGAATTGACAGTTAAAATGGTCTCTCTCTATGGAAAACTTTCTAAGATATTTTATCGATAGCAAATGGTAGAAGAGTAGGCCTAATGCCCCTTTTATCTAAGAATTAGGCTAGTGGAACAGCGAGAACAATGAGTGCAAGAGTAGGAGCGGTGTTGCCTAGGCAACAACCATCGCTGGGGCCAGTTGAATTTTGAATTTACAAGTTAGCATGTGGATCGTGTGACAAGGTGTATTATGAAAAAAAATGAAAAGATAAATGAATCAGCTACACAGGCAAGCTGGGCTTAGATTGTAAAGTAGTTGTACATTCAAGTCCATTTCAGTAAACAACGTTGTATGTCTTCCCCTGTGGCGCAAAACCATGTAGATTTCGACAGCTGGACACGTGGGAGAAAGCAACGTATAACTGACCGTGAGAGAAGCAAGCTTCCTGAAAATGTATACCTGCGACCTCGAAAGTCTAGAAAAAAGAATAAAATGAAACGTTCTTCGTCTGACATTGCCATCTAGCGACATCATTTGAAAGCACAAGTCTAGCTGATATGCCCGTCGGGCGTTGCTGGGGCTGTTCGTTCCAGTGACGTATATTAAAGTCTAGCCTGAATCTTATTGTTAACATCGCCACCAAAGTGAAGCCAATTGAAGCCATGGTACTTCTGGGCAAGAGTGAGCCGTGGCGTTGTTAGCTGTGTGGTTTCTTTGTTTTTGACAATTTTGCGCCCTAGGAATAATTAATTCAAAACCATTCCTCAAAGTTTCCGCGTACAACCGTACAAATAGACACGAAAAATGGAAAATGCATACTGAAAGATGATTGAAACGAAATTGAAATTGAAACCATGATCGAAAAATTGTTTATAAATATTATAAAATACTTCAAATACAAAGTTAACGAAAAGATAAACTTATCATTCCGTGATCGAAGTTGTGAAAGAATTATTAATCAGGTATCCTCATGTTTAGCCATGTGTTTTGCTCAGTTTCGTCCATGACGGTTTTTGAAGGCGGACCTTCCCACTTCAAGTATGCTGGCAGGTTTCCGGGTCTATCTTTAATATACGTTATTGGTTTGTATGATGAAATTTTGCATTATTGATGCTGAAATTAAGCTTTGGTCTCTTTATATATTATATAGTAATTTTGTTTCTATAAACGAAATTAGTTAATAAAATAATATTAATATGTCAAATTAAAGTTACAATAGTATATAACTAAATTTTAGAACGGTCTGTTAATCCCCTGGTCTGTGCGCAAATTGTGTTGTTGTAGTCAGCAATTGGATTGCTGTATTTTTGGACGAACGATTTTAGTCCCCTCTGTTGCATGAATTCGCCTACATCTCGAACTTAACAATAAAATTTAACGATCGTACAACGTAACAAAACTGTCAGCTCGCAGCCGAATATTACATGTTCAACAAGAAATACGTAACATCAGCTGACAGTTTCAACTTTTCGATAAGATAGTGTCGCCATCTAGCGACATCCTTTGAAAACAATTCAACTTTTCGAAAAATAAGAATAACTTAAAAAATTGATATAAATACAATATAAAAAGTACCCTACCAAAAGCACAGTGACACTAACTACGTACATGGAAAATTTCGTGGAGATTCGTTGAGTATTTTCTGAGTTGTAAAAGGACCAACGTTCCAACGGACTCTGATTTATAATATATACAGTGAGCAAAAAAATTATCCGTCCACTAGTTTGCAAGTAATTAAAATGACAGACACTAAGTGACATATTCACATTATTCATGTTTAATTGCACAGATTAGTCTCTATACAGTTATAAGCTTCTGAATAATACCCTAAACTTAGGGTTTATCATTGATATGAGATATTATAATACAAAATAGGTCATTTACGATATTTTTGTGACAAAAATATTATCCGTCCACTTAAATAATTGGGCAGATGTACAATCTAAACTTAATTTTTAAAATTTAGTGGGACCTATTCTGGCCTTGACAAAATCTAGGCATCGATTGTACATAGATTCTACTAAAGTTTTTTTTTTCTTCCCATCTACATCATTCCAGTTTTTGTCAACAAGTCTTTTAAATCTGCTTTTGACTTTGGTCTACGGTTTTTCCTTTTCATTTCCATTATGACGCAAAGGTGCTCGATTGGATTTAAGTCAGATGACTGGGGAAGCCGGTCAAGCACTTAAACTTTCTTGGATTTGAGGAATTCTTTCAGAGAATGAACTGTATGTTTAGCATCTGAGTCTTGCTGTAACCTAAAACTTCTTCTCAATTCCAATTTACTTGCAGAAGCATGGAGATTCTTATTAAGAACTTCTCTGCGCTGGTGTTGGTCCATGATGCCATTCATAAATTCTAGATGTCCCACCCCTGTAGCTGGCATGCAGCCCCATACTATGGCACTTCCTCCTCCATGCTTCACTGTTGACTTCAAACACTCCAGTCTGTAAGCTTCACTAGGTGTTCTCCAACTTTGTTACAGCCACCTGAGCCAAATAAGTTAAATTTGTTTTCATGTGACCACACAATTTTGTTCCAAAAATTTTTGTCCTTGTTTAGATATTCTTTTGACCAATTCAGGCATCTCATTCGATTTTCCTTATTGACGCAGGGCTTCTTCTTTGGTGTGCATCCTTTAAGCCCAGCTTCATGCAACCTGTTCGACTGGTTTGAGGAATAATTGATAATGTTTAGATCATTTTTCACTTCTACATGCAGTTCTACAGCTGATTTTTTCCTATCGTTTTTAATGCGTTTTACAGTTTCTCTGTCCCGTTCTGATATTTTCCTCTTCCTGTCCCTTCCAATTTTATTTGTGATTTCTCCTGTTGTATGATACTTTTGGATGATATAATGGACTGATGAGTGTGGAATTTGGAGTTCCTTGACAGTTAAACACTGACTTTTCCCATCCTTTAGTCCAACTATGACTCTACCTCTCAAATCATATGAATGTTCCTTTATTTTCTTATTTTTCTGCAACGTTTCACATCGTTTATTATCCATACTGAAAAGTATTCTGTTGTGAATGTGATTGGTTAATTTTTTCATAATAGATAATATTTTTTGGCTTAGAGTACTTACCTGGACGGATAATTTTTTGGTTCTACTATGACAAGGTGTCTTATCATCTACTGTATTTTTACTTTTCCCCATGTTTACTAAAAATTTACAATTTCACAAGTTAAAAGTTTTTTCAAATTTTCTAAACTTTCTAATTATACAGTATGAAGTATAACATGAACAAGATATTAACGTTCTTGGACCGCGACATGCCATATCTGGCCTCTGTATCAGAAATAGCATGGGATGCACACAGCTCGAAATTTAAAACTCAATAGCGTTAAAACTTTTAACACTTTATCGCCAATTTTTTTTTTTTATATAATATAGAAACCTTCCTTTAAATTATCTGTTTAATATTAAGCACATGCAAACATTAGAAGTTTAATAAAATAATATTTATAACATACTGCTCTCATAATGAAGAGTGTTGCAACTCGACAAAATAGCGATGTATATCTGAGGACCTCAAATCCAGAAGCCACTAATCCAGATGTCAATAATTATTTTAACTGTATAACTGTGAAAACTTTAATTTTAAAAGAAATTTTTAATAACCATCATCAGATACTATTTAATTAAATATATACACATGAGTTAAATTTATCTAGAAAACCACAAATCCGAAAGGTTTCGGGTCCCGAGCATTCCGGATTTGTGGTCCTCAACTGTATCTCAAACTACTTGTACCGTAAATCCTCTACTATAATGCGCCCCCTTGTATAATGCGATTCCACTTTTTCGGCCCAAAAAACCAGCAAAATGCTATCATCTTGTATAATGCTATCATCTCGCAATGCTGGAGATTGAATGTAAAAGGATTGATGAATATAAGTTGTACTGACACTACACTCACATTGCCAGAGTTTTATAGTGCTTTCATTGCTATTGTCAATCAAAATTAACCAGACAACACAAAGTGGTATACAGGGTGGCATTGCCCATTGGCTTAAGAGTTTTGTTTACATGTAGTTTTTATGGTATGACTTACCATATCATGCCTGCTTGTAACCCAAAATGATTTTAATGAGGGAAATGTCCCAAAAATAAATTGAATTTTGGTGAACTTATTATTTTATATAATTTTGAACAAAGACAAGAAAGTTCAGTTACATGAATTTTTACATTTCTACATTTATTTGTATACTTTGGGGACAATACATACCGGTAATTTAAATTATTGTATATATACCGTATAATTATCAATAATGTATAATTCAAATAAAAAGTGAATTAATTTATTGTGTAATGAACTGGACGCTGTACATGCTGTATAATTAGTTGGTTGGTTTATTACAATTTTTGGCGTCTACTACTAAGGTCATTTTGCGCCTTTTACACAAGTTATATCTGTACGCAGCCCGAGACAAACACAAACATCCATGCCCACAACGGGATTTGAACCCATGACTAGGTGGACTACGACAGCTAGAAAGCCTACGCCATAGCCCTCTCGGCCACCTGGCTGGCGCTGTATAATTAATGTACACTATCCAGCCAAAAGTAATCGGAAACTTTTGATTTTAGACGTTTTGTCGAAATATCTAAAAAAATACTTGATGAATTGTCCTCTGAAATATATGAGATGTCAGGACAATTCGTCAAGTATTTTGCTAGATATTCAACAAAACGTCTGAAATAGAAAGTTTTTTACAAATAAATGTAGAAATGTAAAAATGCATGTAACTGAACTTTCTTGTCTTTGTTCAAAATTATATAAAGTTTAATTTCACAAAATTCAATTTATTTTGGGACATTTTCCCCATTAAAATCATTGGAAGTTTATAGCCTTACATTGATAGGGAAAGCTTTCCCATTCACACATCGACAAAAAAATAACAGAACATCAAATTTCTTAATGAAAAATCAAGTAAACTTTATTCAGTTTAACGTTTTTCATAACTTCACTACATAAGCTTTCTATA
The DNA here is from genome assembly GCA_023313115.1 of Rhysida immarginata. Lineage (NCBI taxonomy): Eukaryota > Metazoa > Arthropoda > Chilopoda > Scolopendromorpha > Scolopendridae > Rhysida > Rhysida immarginata. Next base: position 3,785,472 of record JAHWFO010036886.1, read on the forward strand.
TCTTATAGGCTTTGGTTCGAGGCAGTTTGCAAGTACAGCGATCTTTGGAAGAAGTTAGTTTCATATTACGGTAGCTGTTGGCGATGAGAAATTCGAATAAAAAGTAGTGAATTAATTTACTGTATAATGAACTGGACACTGAATATGTAATGTAGTTAATGTATAATACACGGTAAATTCATGTGAAAATGCGAAATATGAACGAAAAATTTGAAAAATGTCAATAATATTCTATCAAGATAGTTTTTTTTTTTTTTTTCTGCTGATGTCAGGGAAAGTAACGTGATCAACCGTTAGTTTGAGGCCGTTTGGAAGTTTATAGCCTACATTGATAGGGAAAGCTTTCCCACTCACACATCGACAAAACAATAACAGGACATCAAATTTCTTAATGAAAAATCAAGATAACTTTATTTAGTTTTAACATAATTGACTGTATAAGCTTTCTTGTAGGCTTTGGTTCGAGGCAGTTTGGGAGAAGTTATTTTCATATTAAATGTTGGCGACGAGAAATTCAAATAAAAAGTGAATTAATTTGTTGTATAATGAACTGGACACTGTATATGCTGTATAATTAATCTATAAAACATGGTAATTTCATTGTGAGTTTCATCAGGACAATAGTTCAAAGCTGTTTGGAAGCACAGACTATCAATATTGATGGTCTCTATTTGGAAGTAGCGATCTTTGGGAGGAGTTATTTTTGTATTAGATGTTTTGGTGACGTGAAATTCAAATAAAAAATGAATTAATTTATTGTATAATGAACTGGCCACTGTATATACAATATAATAATGTACATTACACGGTAATTTTATCAGGACAAAATCCCTCCAGACAAAGCCTCCTCCGGCCGCACTCAGTCGTTGCAGGGCTGATATTATCCTTTTGTATAATACGATCCAACAAATTTAGGTGCTTTTTTTAGGCCAAAATTATTTGCAGTATAGTAGAGGATTTACGGTGTATTTCAACCCCTACATTTATTTTCTAGCAATAGGCAGAAATATTTATCAGAGTGTAACAAAAAAATGACATTTAGATTTCCTCAGAGCACTGGAGCATAAGAGGAGAAAATGTTCATGTTTCGCACGCACTACTGACACTTCCATTACACTGTGATGACTCCCCTCCCTAATTAGTACTAACGAGCCACCAGTCTTTACTGATATGTCGAGGAAGGGAGACCGTCCAGGGTTCAGGACTGATATGTGGAGGGGAAGGTGTTGATGATCTGTTATATGCAAAATATTGAAGACAAAGTTGTAAAATAAAATTACACTTTATTTAACATTACGAGCATATTAAGTCAGTTTCGGAAATCCTGACTCTGATTTATAAGCTTAATACTACTTGTATTGAAAAGCTACAGACATAGCAGACAACGCTAGCCTAAAGGAGCCCCTTAGCCTATGACGCTGCCTCTATCTCAACCATCCCTGCTGGGTGCACGGAACACGTGCTGTTCCTTACAATAATAAACCACAAATCGTTCACTATTCCACATTATCTACGACAGGGAACTCTGAGCACGAGCTTCTAAGCATGGGGAAATTTCCGAAAATAGTGACAAGGCGCAGGCAACATAAAAATCGGGTCTGCTACGGGTCTGCAATCGGGTCTGCAGTCAACATAAAAATCGGGTCTGCAATCACTTACACTTATTTTCGGAGGCGTGACGCCGGAGAGCGTCGGGTGACTCTTTTCAATTCGCTGGCTTCAGAAACCCCAACAGTGATTCCCACACAGTTAGCCACCAATTTAAATGCTCCTCATTGCACCTTTATAACACACAATGAACAGTTACTATTGTGCTACGGACATCAGCTGTTCACGTGCTATTACAGAGAGGTGCACCACACAATTATCACATTTTCTAATCGAGAAATTCCCAATTCAAATTAACAAGCTCCGTGCTCAAAAGTACATCTCAAACATTATTAATCACTAGTTTACAGTTAACAGCCATAAACAATAGTGTAATCTTTTATGACAATTGATTCAGCCAAACTTCATCTTCTACAGGGCAATGTGCGAACTATTTCACAGGAGCTTAATACAGTTTTTTACAACGCGGATGAATAACAGGCGCAATTCGCCACTGCCAGGGACGAACACTCACTCACAAACAGTAAATCGAAGCTTTATGTTGCTTGCACAGGTCAAAGTAAATAGAAATAAAAATTGACACTCACCACTTGCTGTCATCATATTCTAATTTCGACTAACCCCATGCTGCCTTACCCTTGCTGTTTCTGCATATAAAAAAAGTTCTCGTTCGTAGGGTCTCATTACAAACTTAGGGAAAATCAAGAAAAGTCAGGAAATTTTACAAAATCAGCAAAAAAATGTAAAATTGGAACGAAATATTGGTCAGGGAAAATTGCATGATCAACCGGGAAAAGTCAGGGAAGTTTACGCAATCGTTTTGGGACACCCTATTAGACACCCTGTTATTGGGAATAGCCCTTAACACCGGGTGTCAATTAATCGCTGGGGGGGTCTGGACCATTGAAACAAATAGACGCCCGAGTGTGTATTCAAGATTTTACAGTATTAAAAATTAAAGGGGTTTTGAACTTATAAAATAAAGTTCCAACAGAAAACGTCGAAGTCCGGCGCCATTAATTCTCGACAGCCAGATCATGATGAATGCGTTTTTTTTTTTCAGAACATCAATTTCTTAACAACAAAACAAATGCTTAAAAAACAACGAGCTCGCTCTTAACAATTGAAAGATGGAGAGCTCCTCATGTTCTGAGAAATTCTCTCTAACAACAATACTAACTATTAACGATCTCGCTCTCCATTGTCTCGATTTTTGTCAAAGCAGCAGAGTTGACATCGCCAACAATAATAACTCATTTAAAACGACGTCTCTTTAAACAACACAGATTAAATATTAAAATATAAAATTAAACTACAAAATATATGGACCTAATAAAAAAAACTATAAGACAAGACACAAGGAATTACTAGCGGGAAATTAGAAAAGATTAAATTCCCTTCAGGCCCATGTGACACCCACAAGTGACATGACATGTCACAAGACAATACCGCAGTCCAGAACGGGAAAAAACAATTCAAACCACAGCAGAAGATACTCCTGCTTTCGGTGTCTTAATTATTTTTAAATGGAATTAGGAAATATAGTATTTCAATAAAAATCCGAGCCCTTGCAATCGACCTCCCCCCGTCGCTTTTGGCTGCGCCATTGCATTGTGTCATCAACCTCATTAGAGAGAACAAAGGAAAATTGAACTTTGCGCTGTTGCTCGTAATAGGGGGAGCTAGTCATGTGGGTAACGCACGCGATAGCCTCAAATGTAAATGCTTGCTTGTTTATGTAGCGAGCTCAAATTACAATTTGACATAAATTCAAATGAAAATTCATAGAAAAATAGCTTACAAACATATTTTAAAATTTCTTCACCCTTCTGTCATGAATAAAACCACCTGAAATGTGACTATTTTCATTTTTAGTGAACTTTCATGTATAAATTCTGAAAAAATTTTGAAGCTGTGTATTTCATTTCTGTGACATTATTTAATGATTTCTATTAATTTTTCAAAAAAATTGAAATATATAATATGAAAATGAAATAAATGCTAAAAAGCCAACTAACATATTTATTACAAAAATTTTCGGTCCAAAAGGATCATTTATTAATTTACAAAAAAAAGTTTCCCAAGTGGCGTAATCACAGAAATCAAAGTTTATTTATTAATCACAGAAATCACTTTTTCCTTCAAAAAAAATGGTGTGGCGTAAGACGGTTAAGAGGGAAAAAAGGACTTTTTCAAACCACACTTTCATCCTGTTTTATAATACAAGCAGCGGCAACAATTCTTAAATGTGCAAATAGTAAAGGACTTATTCATTCATCAACAATAATCATGAATCATGTTATTTTTTATATAATAATATTGTTTATATTTCATATACTTGATAATAAATATGAAATAAAAAGTTTTATGTGAATAAATATTCTAGTCGAACAACAAATTAAATTGTTTTTTTATTTTCTGTATATAATGCATTTGAACATGATGAGGTTGTACATCATGATTAAACTGTGGTTAGAATTACTTTGTTGTAGTCAAGGAACATTGAATTTTATTGCTGGGGAAAGTTAGGGAATTTGATTTCATCAGAATTGTCACCATCCTGCACATGGAGTGCACAGATTATACACAGGGATGAGTTGATCATTTTTGATGCCACTTTTCTGATATTATTCGGAATATTCACACACAGATGAATCACTGATAACCTCTCTTGGGCGATGCACCCACGGCTGATCCTCGGCATCGTTCTGGTAATCCCTTCTCTCGTCAAGTTTTGCGACCCATGCTACGCAATCATCTCTAGTGCTGTCATCAAGAATTTGCTCACTTGATCTTGCTTCCACTCCATGTTCTGTGTCCACTTTTGTTTATGCAGTATTATCTATCTTGCTATGACCTGTCATGCCTTGCCAGCCGATAAGTTTCTTTCCCATGTAATTCTGTATAGTCTGACAGTTCTTGTAAATAATACAGGGTGTAGCAGAAATACCTCCTTAATTTCAAACGTAAATAACAAAGCAATGATAGGAGCTAATCATAATTTCATTTCACAGTTTGAAAGAACAATGTTTACCATTTTTGTCACATAGGCTATCATTTAGTTTTGAAAGCATTATCGTCCAATAGTGGCTGATCTCCTTGCAAGGTGACATTCAAAGGCCAGCATGCTCCGTCAATCCCACATTTTGCAATTTCTTTCACCAGGGGTGCCTGAAGGCTCAAGTGTACAAACAAAAATCAAGAACACTAGAAGAACTGAAAGCTGCCTTCTGCCAAAAAATTGCAGCAATAGCACCGGAAATGATCAAGTAATGCAGAACTTCTGGGAGAGGCTTCAGAAATGAAGGTGGGCATTTGGACGATATTGTTTTCAAAACTAAATGATAATGTATGTGACATAAATGGTAAACACTGTTCTGCCAAACTGTGAAATAAAATTTTGAATTAGTTCTATTATTGCTTTATTTGCATTTAAAATCTGGGAGTTGTTTCTGCCGCACCCTGTACTTATCACCTCTGATATTGTCATTAACATTTGCTGTTATTCACTTCACAGTTTATTCATAACATGAAATCTGTTCTTTCTGTAAGTGTTCATTTGGATTTCGTTCTGAATCCATCATTTTCCAAATGCCACATCACTTCAGATGCCTATTGGGAGCTTCATTTTACTCCCTCCTCTCTATCAAGATCACCTTGCATATCTCCTAAAACCCCCTGTCTGTCCTCCCTTTTCTTACCAGTTTCAATAGAGCAAGAGAGAAGGAAAGAAGAAAATAAAGGAATAAAAAAGAAAGGAAGAAATGTTCATGATTCCTACTGGCATCTGCTCTCCTCCCACTCATATTTTGCCCCCTCTTCCCCCAGTCCTTCCCTCACTGTACACATGTGATTCAACAATGAGAGAACAGCTGATCCTGTTCTCTTTGTGCATAAGAAGCAATTTAATGCTTTTTAAACTCTGAGCGAAAAAAAATCATATTAAACAATAATTCCCTCCCTTCCCATAAGGCATTTGCCAATATTAAATATACACGAGTGATTTTGTTTACAGGGAATGACTACTCAATTAAAGTTAATGACTAACACTTGACAGTTTATCTCTCTCCTGTTGGCTAAAGACAGTTAAGCCACCCAAAATAAATAGTCAATTAGAAATTATTAATTTAAAAATATTTTTCAGTTGATGTTCAAGTTGTAACATGGAATGAAGGACCTCACCAGAAGCTGACATCCAGTGATCAACAAGGCCTCATTATTGTTTGGATGTATTATAAAGGTAAAATGTTTCATATTAATTTATTAAGATTAATTTGAAAGGAATTTCTATGATGGAAAATCAAAAAAAGTTAGTAGATGTAAATATATTGTAATAATCTCATGTACTACATTCTGAATATCGCATTGCCTTGAATATAAGACGAGATTTTCCAAATTTTCGAGTTATAAAGTAGGGGATCATCTTATAAATGTGATGTGGACATTTTTTTCAGTTTTTTCTCACAAAGCATCATTCATTGTGATTGGTTGCGAACAAGTATTCGGTCAACTGCAAAGAACTTTTAACTCTTTATTTTTAGCTTTGACAAAGGAGAGCCTCTATCCAAAACGTCGACTATTTTTTTCAGGGTTTTACCATCCTTTGTTCAATTTTTTCCACTGCAATGATGAATCATGTATACATTATTAACTTTATTTATAATAAACAAATATCTGGATTAACTAAGTGTTTTATCTCTGCTGTTAAATAATTAATTTCAACTTGATAAAGTTTTCACTGCCTTTGCACCCATCACTCTTCACATCACTAATCACATGATCAACCAACGTGGGGCTCATCATTGAATCCCATCTTTCTCTGAGAGGAGCTAAGAGATTTAATCCAATCTTAGCAAATCATACCAAAACCCCATGTGCTTTTTAACTCGTGTATGCTGGCAGTATTTACCTGAAAATAAGTGGTTGATAGTTTTTTTTTTTATAGTGTTTTTACTTTTTCTTTTTTTAAAATATATATTCCAATAGCATCAGTTTATAATACAGAGTGATCCAAAAGACACACACATTGAAACCAGACGACATTAAGGCTCGAATCACGACTACGTTACGAGGAGCTGGACTCGTGAGGGTCTCATCCGAGTCGAACTTGCTAGCCGAGTCGAGTTTCCTGCCAGTTCGTATCACATCTAGCATACACCCATAAGCTCAAACGAGTCGCACAGTAGGACGGAAAAATTATTTAGGAGCATGATTCAGAAAATTATTGCTATCCTTCAATATCCTAATTTCGCCAGAAAAAATAAAATTTGAAAATGAAGTGTTCACAGTATCAACCCACAAAGACCGATGCGATGCATCAACTGCCATAGACTCTGACATCTAAAATGGAAATGCGCAAACAAACCAGCTTGCTCTAAATGTTTATCAAATGAGCACAGAATAAACGACTGCTCTGAAAATGACTTTCTATGTGCCAACTGTAGAGGCAAACTTTCTTCGTACTATAAAGGCTGCTCCAAATTCAAGCATGAAGCATTAATCTGAGCAAAAATGGTAGCCCTCTACATATCATACTATGATGCCAAAAAATTTGTTGACGTGGAGCTTGGAGAGGAAGCTGCATCACGTAGAACTTAAGGCATAACTTTAAACCCTAAGTCTTCTAATCTATTCAATTCACAAATGGATTAAATGGGTACTATTAAACCCCAACCCAAAGAAACTTATCAAACAAACACTGAACTTATAACTACCGAGATTTCAAGTATAGACGATAGATCTGAAATTATGAATAACTAAGAGAGTGACACTTTTTATTACATGCACTACTTGGGTGTGTGAAGATGACTCACCTGTGTTAATAAGCTAGTCCCCAACACTCCAATCCCCAATTGAGAATGACTTAAACCTATCACAAATATCATAGTTGCATTTATCTCCCTTCCATCCATCACAACAATGCCGACTATAAATGTTGAAACAAACTGACCCAAGTGTATTAATATTTTACCCATTTCACATGATCACGTATGCAACGAAAAAACTTTTTTATTACAACTCTAATGGAAAACTCAAAAAAACAAGAAGAGCGCAAAGAAATCAACGAGACACTAAATAATATCAGATCACGATTACCAGACCCTCCAACATGGCTAGATGATATTACAAAGTGATGGAGTGTAATGTGGGCGCCCCCCCCCTCTTCTCAATATATCCAGTTAAAGAAAACATTGATATACACTGGAACGTAATCAGAGTAATGACAAATTGGGAGGATGTTATTCTTCTCCAGAGTAAAACAAAAATTCCTGACACTCTATGAAACCTTTCTAAACCCAGACTTGACTATTACCTTAAAAATACTCTTTAATCTACCTGAACAGCCATACCAGACACGGAGGCGGCAATCTAATATCATTGGTAACAAACATTCCTCACTTCATCAATTCGGCCAAACATATAAAGGAAATAGCAATAATTGATCTCGTAATTTTCCAACAAAAGGACTGGCTCCACATATATTGTATCTATATTAGTGTGACCAGATTTATTTTCATGCAACCGGGGACGCCACTAAGAGGCAATCCGGAAGTCACCTGACATTAAGGCCTGTGACCCCAAAAAAAAAAAATCAATTACCGTATTTTTTCGAATATAGGCTGCGGCTCTAAACCCAAAAAAATCGAAAATTTTAGGAGTGCAGCCAAAAGCGAGTGCGGCCTAAAAATATTTTTTTTTTGGAAATAACGAATTATTATCGGTAGTTGTGTACATTTCAGAAAGATCGAAATATTTCGTTTTAGCGTCCCAGAGTATTTTAAATAGTAATTTAGCTAGTAATTTTATTATTTATCTAGCCATCTTCATTACTTTTATATGTTTAAATAATCTCATAAATAACAATGAGTAATTAATGTGTAAATAATTAAAGTAATTAAATGTGTAAATAATTAAAGTAATTAAATGTGTAAATAATTAAAGTAATCTCATTTTAATGAACGAGCGCATCTCCTTATTTCTTCGGCAGCGGCCATGGTTCTATCAACACACTCACTGCTGGGTGCTGACCAATAACATCTTCAACTAATCGTAACCGCCAAGTACTGTGAAGTCAGGGCTAGCAAATCGCTGACATTAACTTTTTAACATTTGATTTTCTTAATAATTTATGAATGAAAAATTATGTGACTGGTTAATTATTGTTCCGAGGTGTTAGAATATTAATTTCAATGTTAGAAAAAGATTGAACAAAGACTCGTTAATTTAAAACCATCAATTCAAAGGCCATTGCGTTTTTATCTACAGCAGGGAAGTCGGATAATTTTACTAAAAAAAAAAAATTATCTAGCTGCGATTTACTCTTTCAAAAAGTGTAACAAAATTTCTTTATAAAAAAGATAATAAGCAAATTTAAAAGAAAATAGGTACGGTATATGAATGTATTTGCGATCAATCCAAAATCATTACGCGAATGACGCTACTCATCTACAGCGAAAGCGGCAGTTACGTTGGGGGGAGGGGGGTGTCGAAAGTCTTTATTAATAGAAAAAAAAGAAATTAATTCGACTTTATTTATCGTATTTATAGTGAAATCATTTCATGGTAGGGTACCTCATTTTGTCAAAATCACTTTTCGTCACATACAGTTCGACTCAGGATCGTTTTGTTGATAGATTTACTTTGTGACTCGACGCACTTATTTATTTATTTATTTATTTATTTTTTACACAATTATTCTTAATAGGTTTTTTAATGAAAAGTTAATCTTTAAAAAAAAAATGTGGAGTTTTCTTGCAATTAATGCAGCATTTCGTCCACACTCTTATGAATTCGTCATAATAACGAGGATTTTAAAACTATTTACCGTAAGTAAAGAAATAAACCCATTTAATATTTTTTAAAATTTCACTGCCAAAGAAGACTGTATTTAAGTGCGAAGAGTCGAACTGTATGTGACGAAAAGTGATTTTGACAAAATGAGGTACCCTACCATGAAAATGATTTCACTATAAATACGATAAATAAAGTAGAATTAATTTCTTTTTGCGATCCTCCCTCCCAACATAACTGCTGCTTTCACTGTAGATGAGTAGCGTCGTTCGCGTAATGATTTTGGATTGATAGCCAATACAATCATATATCGTACCTAGTTTCTTTTAATTTGCTTATTATCTTTTTTATAAGAAAATTTTGTTACACTTTTTGAAAGAGTAAATCGCAGATAGATTTTTTTTTTTTTTTTTTAGGTAAAATGCCGGAGAAATAAGGAGTTGCGCTCGTTCATTAAAATGAGATTACTTTAATTATTTACACTTTTAATTAATAAATTTATAAAAGTTTCATTAAATATATCAAAGTAATGAAGATGGCTATATAAATAATAAAATTACTAGCTAAATTACTATTTAAAATTACTATGGGGCGCTAAAACAAAGTATTTCGATCTTTTTAGGCTAAGTTTTTTTTGCGGCCTAATGTGAATCACGGCCTATAAAAAGTTATTTTATCGTCCCACTGTCAAATTGCGGCTGCGGCCTAAAGTGAATGCGATCAATATTCAAAAAAATATGGTAATTCAAACAGTTTCTTAGAGTATTTTCTGAGCAGCAATTAAATTAATATATTCTGGGATTATATTCATTTTCGGAGACATTTCCGGGGACGCTTATTCACTGGGGAGAAGGCAGGCGATCCGGGGACTGTCCCCAGAAACTGGTGATGTCTGGTCGCACTAATCTATATCCATGGGTACATAAATAAAGAAAAATGGCATAAAATAATAAATTCACTATCGTCTCATTTACAGATGGTCCATATCAAATTCATATTGAAATGGTAACTGGTCATACGGAAGTTACCATCATCCTATTCATCTCAGCATCCAACCAGCAGATATTTCAAACCCAATGAATAGAGCACCCAACTCTGAACCAGACTTCAGTCCCCTTCTCATAACTCATCATACGACCTACCGACTCCAGACATGTACTTCTTCCAGTCACATGGCATACAAAACCTGCTTGCTACAAGTATTTCAAAACAATATTCAGAACGGTCACCCATCTCTGAGAAAGATCCCTTCCAGACCATACTGGTGGAACACCGAATGTGAAAAAGCTGCATGGGCGTAGCCAGGGGAGGGGACCACTGCCCCCCCCCCCCTTCCCGTCAGACAAAAAAATTCAACATGTAAAGAATGAATTTATATTGAGCCAATAAATATAAATTAGATTTGAAGTATTTCTGTGAAACAATTTTTTATAGAGGACCCATTTTGCCATATATGCACACTGTAAAGCACATGCATTGAATTTACCATATTTTCTTGAATATAGGCCACATTCACTTTAGGCCACAGCCACAATTTGACAGTGGGACGATAAAATAATCTTTTTCTTATTCTCTCTAAACCCCAAAAAATGGACAATTTTAGGAGTGTGGCCTGATAACATGCTATCTCAGTATCACAAACTTGGATGCAACATGTCTGTGAAGATACATTTCCTCAGCTCTCATCTCGACTTCTTTCCCGAAAACTGTGGTGCCGTCAGCGATGAGCATGGTGAACAGTTTCACCAGTCAATATCAACCATGGCATGGAGAAGCGGTATCAGGGCAAATGGTCAGCAAGTATGTTGGCGGACTACTGCTGGGCAGTCAGTAGAGATGCTCCTGACCTTTAGTACAAGAGAAAGATGAAGAGACATCACCTGTAGCAAGTATAATGCATGCTATGACATTCAAAAAGCGTGATTTTCGGTATGACATTTTCTAAATATTTGTAGCCAACTCAGAATTTTTGTTATATTAGTTTTCTGCAATACAGAATTAGTATAAAAAGATCACTTTGGTTTTGGGTACATGATTTTCATAAAAAATTGTTGCCCAGTGTTATTTCTAAATAATATATGGACTTAGAAATTACAAAAAGTTGATGTTTTGCGGTTTAACAATTACGACGTTTGGTTGCTGATTAAACATGAATGTTAATTTTTCTGACGTCGCCTATCAAAATTTCTAACGTTTATTAAGTCAAAAAATTATCACCGTAAATTGCTTGAATTATAAAAGCAAATTATCCATATTTGTCGCCTTTGTTTTTATTATTTATCACAGTATGAAATTCAAACGATCTTGTCACGTTTTCGTCAGATCACATTGTTATCTAGGGCTGTAGCTACCGATAAGAATGGATGGCTACGCCAAGGCCCAACGCCATAGCTGGCAATGGCTTCTGGGATAGCAATGGCAGTGGAAGTTCTTAAAAAAGTTAATTTCTGCATAAATTCTTACGTTAATAAACAATTCTGAACTGTAATATTCAAAATATTCATTTAAAAATAAAGGATGTGATCATTTTTAAATGTTTATTATGGAAAATTGCTGATCTTGAACTTAGGCTTAAAACTGAGAGGTTTTTAACGGCCACTCTTCTATCGGGATGAGGGAGGGGGGAGACCAAATTTTTTTTGCAAATCTAAGATTACGATTTTGACACCTTATTTTTGTGAAAAAAACCCTTATTTTACACACAAAAAAAAAACAAAAAAAAAAACCTTGTTTTACACAAACCTTGTCTTACACCAAAAATTTTTCATAATAACCGTATTTTCATTAAAAAATGTTCGTATTATCGGGTCAATTTTACATGTAAATTACATCGATGAGGTCGGGCCAGACAATAATTTCATACTAAATGGGATTTCGTAATAAGAGAGTTTGTTATAAGTGGACTATGGTGTATTTTCATTCATACATTATTATGAAATTCATGTGTTAAAGCTATTGTTGGCAATAGTTGGAGATTCCTTCAAGCCCACTCTATTCCAAGGTGTTGTGATGTCATAGAACGCTCTATCGCAACACCTTGGAACACTATTGGTCAGCATTTCGTTGATAGAATCATGGCTGCCGCTGATGAAATAAAAGTTGCATTCGCTTATTAAATGAAATTATTGTAATTACTTACACATTTCATTAATAAATTTATAATAGTTTCATTAAATATATAATAATAATTTAGAAGGTTATATAAATAATAAAACTGCTGTCTAAATTACTATTTAAGATACTGTGAGACGCTAAAACGAAGTAGTTCGATCTTTTTGTAGACCCTAGAAGTTAGCGGCCTAAAGTGAATTGCAGCCTTTAATGGACTATATTTTCGTTCCACCGTCAAATTTGCGGCTGTGGCCTAAAATGAATGCGGCCAATACTCGAAAAAATACGGTAAGTATTAGTGATGTCAAGATCCGGATAATTCAAGATCCGGATATCCGGATCTTTTTTTCGGACCTAGGTCCGAGATCCGAGATCCGGATCTTTTTTTCGGATCTAGGTCCGAGATCCGAGATCCGAGATCCGGATCTTGGATCCGAGATCTGAGATCCGGATCTTGGGTCCGAGATCTGAGATCCGGATCTTGGATCCGAGATCCGAAATTCGGATCCTATATCAGGAAATTGTGTATATGCAAACTTTTTCTGAAAGCAGTTTATAAATGCTTTTATTAAGTGATAGCCTAGTCCTCTTAAGTCCTAATTAGTCTTAATACGCATCCAGCGAAAGGATCCGAAATCCGGATCCGATATCCGAGATCCGAAATCCGGATCCGAGATCCGAGATCCGGATCCGATATCCGAGATCCGAGATCCGAAATCCGGATCCAAGATCCGAGATCCGGATCCGGATCCGGATATTTCTAGATCCGAATCCGGATATTTTCAGATCCGGATCAGAGATCCGGATCCAACGGACATCACTAGTAAGTATATCAGCAATAAAATTTCCGGAAATAAGAAATCTTATGGATTCTATTAATTCTTTCATTTGTTTTTCGATTTGAGTCCAAAAGAGAAAGAATTTTAGAACTAGCTATTAGCTGCTTCGAGTCAAAAGTCAACAAAACTAAATTGATTGGTCTATGTAAAACAAGATAGGTGGAACGTCATGCTTGCTTCGATGTGCTTTATCAACTTGATGCTGTTGCTGTCACTATATTACTTGTGGTCTTTAGTCCTCGTGATTACCCAGAGTTGTACAAGTTGCAGCAGTGGAACTGGGATAGAGAGACTCGAACGAAAACCCATAGACTGCATGCCACATTTACAGACTTTTGTCATACTGTCGACGATTGTCATTACATTTCAGGTGTTGAATGGCTGTGGCCTGCAAGCCTTGTCTGCTAAGTTGCAGAAGAGAGATCAAGACGTCTACAAGGCATATAATTTTATCAAAACGATCAAAGACAGTTTTAAACTCTCAAGCAAATATTGATACCGAATTCATTCCTATTTTTGATCAAGTACTTGCATTATCAACAAGACTTGGAATATCTCCAAGCATGCCAAGAGTTTCAAGCTTGCAGAAACACCGAACAACTGTCCAGTAGTGATGGAGTAATCGAGTACTCAAAGTAATCGATACTCCATCGATACAAGGGTTCAGTAGTTGTACTAGATACTAATGGGTGTTATCAGTTACTTCGACTACTGCCCACTAGCGCCCATGGTCACTATTAATATAATAATACGGTCACGTTGTAACTTCTTCTCACTGAGAAGTTGTCATATTCAGAATCACGCATGCAGACTCCAGTTGACTCCTAAAGAAAGCGTAGCGCATTTTTTGAAAAATAAGACAAAGATAATGCGAAGTGCTTAAAATGTAATCATATTTTTAAGCATTGCAACAATACTTCTAATTTGATGAAGGTAGATTTGATCATTTTATTTATTCAGTTTTATCTTAATGTATGTACATAAATTAAACAGGTCACAAAAATTCGTTTATTCTTTAGCATCTCAATGGCCTGCATAGTAGTAATTTGAACAAAAAAACGCAAAGAACTAGATGAACGTGAAAAAGAAAATTTATCGAAAAAGAGAAAGTGTGATCAGTATCAGGACAACAGAATCGGTGAGATGTTTAAACAAGCAGTTCCGTATCCAGGTACTAGTTTAAAGCAGCTGTAATCTATAATTTCATTTATGAAAATTTTTAAACAAATTAATACAATTGCAGATAAAGCGGTTTGCAAAACAGCGCTGGATAAACTTGTTATAGACATAATTTCAATTGACATGCAACAAATGTCAATTGCGGAAGATAGAGGATTTAAAACATTAATGAATGATGCGGACAATCGGTATAAGTTACCATGTCGAAACAGAATACGCAGTGAGTTGTTGCCCGAATGATACCATAGTATTTGTGAAAAGGTAGAAAGAGAATTGCCGAACGCAAGTAAAGTTGCCTTCACTTCATACCGGTGGATGTCATGTATTGTAGAAGGATTCATCACTATAAGTGTCCACTTCATTTCGCCAGCATGGGAGCTGAAATTGTACGACTTAAAAACACAACATGTCTCTGAGGACGACACTGCTGAAACCATCTCTAAAATCATCAAGGAATGCATCACAGCATTTAAACTGGAAAACTAAGTCATCGGCCTTACCCCATATGGAGCGTCAAACATGAAAGGTACTGTCCCATGTTTGAAGGTTAGGCATAATACAGTAATTTTTGGGGTATAATACGCACCCCCTTCCCCACTTTGACCCTCCCTCCCAACCCCTCCCCCTCCAAAATATATATTTTTTTAAATCATATCTTCATTACGTTTATTATCAGAATATTAAATAATATTTACATTTTATAATGAGTAATATTGATTTTTTTTAACTTTTATTTTTTTCCCCCTGCATATTATACCTCGAAAATTACGGTATTTGTTTTGTTCATCAGTTGAATTTAGTAATTCAAGACACACTGAAAAATAATAAGGACTTTTTAAAATGTCTGCAAGAAAGTGAGAGACATTGTGACATACGTTCATTCCAGCAGGAAAGCAACAGAGAAGCTAAAGACAGTTCCAGCAACAATTGATTGTGGAAGCGCACTCAAACTGATTCAAGAAGTGGACACACATTGGAACTCCACAATTTCCATTTTTGAAAGATTACTCTCACAAATTAAGTCTGTAAGACTTACGCTACAGCTGCTTGGTAAACAGATTTTACAGAGTTGAGTCACATTATTATGACCACCAGCTAATATTCCGAATAACCACCTTTAGCAGCGCGGACAGCAGCTAGATGGCGTGGGAGCGAGTCAATAAGATTCTGGTATGTTTCCACTGGTAGCTGTTGCCATGCAGACTTGTAAAGCATCCGATAGCTGCTGAAGGGTATGGCGGTGGTTGTTCCATAGCACACACAAGGGTAGTACTTGGAACTCTTGGTCGTGTTCCTCAAACTAACCCCAAACAATTGCAGCCATATGACACATTGCATTGTCTTGATGGAACGTGCCACTCCGCTCTGGGAAGGCAGTCGCCATGTATGGGTGTGTTTGATCTGCAATTATGGATAAATAACCGAATTGGTTGAGAGTGTCTTTCACAGGTGTCAGTGGGCCCAAACAATGCCATGAGCACACTCCCCACACCAAGATGCTGCTGCTACCAGCCTGGATTCGTCTAACAATGGTTGCAGGATGCTTGTTCTCGGAGGTTTCTCACCTCACCTGCCAACGGCCGTCACTTCTATGGAGCAGAAATTGTGACTCATCGGAGAAGGCAACCTTTTTCCAGTCAGAAGTGGTCCAGTTTCTCTATTGTTGGCAAATTGAAGCCGTTTTTGGCGATGAACCTTCGTCAGCACAGTGCGGTGACCATCCGTCTGCTGCGGAGGCCCATACATAGTAGGGTCCTCTATACTGTGGTTTTAGAGACCTATCTGATAGCACCCTCGTTGTTGGTTTGAGCAGTCAGTTGGTCCACTGTAACTCTTCAGTTGGCCTTCACACACCTTCGCAGCCGATATTCACCTCTCTCATCAATGGCACATGGTGCTCCACAGTTCCCATACTCAGTGTCCGCGCAGTCCACTCGCCAAATTGCCAGTGGCGACAGTTCAACTAATCTGACTAACAAACGTTACATTTGGCGAACATACTTGGCTAATTCTATTTATATGGAAAATTTTTATTTTCAACCTCGAAAATGCGATTGTCATGTGATTAAATTTTTTAAAATTTTAAATGCTTCATAATTTTTTTTAATTTTAAATTTGGCTAAAAACATGAGATTCTGGCTTAAAGAAAATCTCTACTGGCTAAACCATTGGCGATAAAAATTTCAAGTACTGCGCGGCCACTGCATACTGTTTATTCTGAACGGTCCCATTTTCCCAGTCATGGTACACTTTAACTACAGCAGCACGAAAACAGTTCACAAACTGCGTGGATCCGAAATACTGCCACCCTTGGCCCGAAAATCGTTTATCATCCCCTTTTCCAGATCTGATAAATCACGTTTCTTACCCATTGCAGCAATGAGCAATATGTTTTTAACATAGTGGAAACCTACCTTATATAGTCACCTAACCAATTCCCAACACGTGACCTAGTTCCTCGACTGGGCAACCCCAAAGACAAACCCCGTAGGGGGTGGTCATAATAATGTGACTCAACTCTGTATACTCTCTGAGGATGAGATTCAGCAAATGGCTATGGCAAAAGAACTTCTGAATCCATTTTTGGATGTGGCAACTGAAATGCCACGTGAAATGAACATTTCAATATCTAAATTGATACCAATAGTTAAAATTTTAACTAAACCTATTAATCAGATGCCTGTGCCAGAGGAAGGTGAGCAATTGAAAAAAGAACTCTTGTTTAATATAAACAAAAGATTTCCCACTGTTGAAGACGTTTCCACATTAGCCATTGCCAGCCTGTTGGATCCATGCTTTAAGAAGTTTGCATTTATAACTTCAGTGAGATTTGAAAATGCAATCAAAAACGTTAGAAGCTCCAATTAATATATTCAACTGATTTGAGCATGGTAGAAGACACTACAGCTGAAAACACTGAGAAGAAAAGTGGGAAATGCAGTCTTTGGGAGGAGCACGGCAAAGAAGTTCAGCTGCAATCAATTTCGAATAGAAACAAATTCACTCAAGCTCGATGTGTAATCGATGAATACACGAAAATACCAAGTATTCATCGTAAGGAAGATCCACTGAAATGGTGGAAGTTCATGCAGTAAATTTTCCTAATTTAGCAACATTGCCCAAAGAATTCCTATACTTCCCAGCAACTTCAGTTCCATCAGAACGCTTATTTAGCAAAGCAGGAGAACTCATTTCAAAAAAAGGAACTGATTAAACAAGGAGAATATTGATTGTTATTATTGAACAAAAATTTATGATTTAGATAACTCAAAATAAGGTTAATATTTTTTTCTACAATGTCAATGATTAAAAACGTTACAATAAATGATGAAAACCTTATAAAGGTATTATATTATTGATGTTTATAATATACCCGACAACAGTAAAAAAAGTAGTTGAAAAGTAATCGTTTATCGATTACTTGGGGCAGTAGTAATAGAGTACTCATAGTACCGACTATTTCACAGTAGTCATTCCAACACTACTGTTCAGCAGATACACCATTTCAATACTATAAAAGAGTTGTAGTAATTCCCTTTCTTGATGGCATCTCTCTAGAAATGGACAACAGTTTTAACGAAGGAAACTCATTAGTTGGAAAAATGTTCATGCTGGAATAATGTTGCTCTCATACTGGAATAATGATCTTCCATCCCCACAAAATCTTCATATTGAATTACAGAGGTGGCATAAGATGTGGAAAGAAGACCCTGCACCCCCTTCAGACCTAGTTAGTGTATTTTCCCAGGCTGATGAAGATTTTAAGAGTTTTATTAAGAATAGCTTGTTCTTTACCAGTTTCTACTTGTAAAGCTGAGAGATCATTTTCAGCCCTATGCAGAATAAAAAATTATCCTCGGAACCGCATGAGTGCAGCAAGGCTGACTGGTTTAACGCTCTTAAATGTGCATTATGATATGAGCATATCAGTGTCTGAAATTGTTAAAATGTATATTGAACGCTGTCCTAGTCGCCTGCTTTCAAAGTCTGTTCTTTTGGAGTGATTAGTTGCTTGATACAAATTAAGTACTGTTTTGACCTCATTTCTTAATTCCCTCTTTCATTTATGAGTAAAATATAAATATAAATTATTGATTGTATTATTGCATTAAATTTAAAATATAACTT
This sequence comes from Rhysida immarginata, assembly GCA_023313115.1. Classification (NCBI taxonomy): domain Eukaryota; kingdom Metazoa; phylum Arthropoda; class Chilopoda; order Scolopendromorpha; family Scolopendridae; genus Rhysida; species Rhysida immarginata. The sequence goes on from JAHWFO010036886.1 coordinate 3,804,128, forward strand.
TTTTGGCATAGCCAAAAATTTCATCAGGTGCGCCCCCCCCCCCCATTTAAAAAATTCTGTCTATGCCCCTATGCTGTATGGTAGCGTAACCAATCCAGAATAAACTTCTTAAAATGCAGATGCTCACATTGTTGGATAGTGACAAAAAAAAATTAATGTGCTATGTAAAAGGGTAACGAGGAAATACAAAAGAAATTACTGGAAAAAAGCCAATTGCCAAGACAAACCAAACAATGTATGGGAAATCTTAAAAAGATTCAAAAGAAAATCCTCTCAGAAAATCCCACTCATTAAGGACAAAGATGGACAAGTGCTAAACCCAAAAGAATCTGCACTAGCTATCCTACACCAGATGATTGGCTTTAATCCTCCCAAAATTACTTCCTGTCCTAAACATCTTCCTGCTTTGTACCGCCCCTCACACACACACACATTATCAACATGGGAGCACCCTTTTACAAAAACTCACTAATAGCAGCATTCAGAAGCAACATACAGCATCTGGCCCAGATAATTTACTTAACCCAACTTTTGGTCATCTGAAAAAAGGTCAAGTGATCTACTACTACATCACATCCGTAAATCCTGCTCTATTGGAATAATCCCCACAAGTGGAAGGAATCTCTAATATGCTCCATAGTAAAGTAAAAAAAAATCCTATCAGTACCACCACAGACCTATAGCCTTAAAAACCTGCCTCATTAAAATCTTAGAGATGCTTATAAATGACTGGCTCCAACACTTCCTAGAGAGTAACAATCTATTGCCAAACCACAGCATGGGCTTCAGAAAGGCTCGAAATTATATCTTCCCTGTTATAAAATTAATTATAATTGGAAAATGGTCTTTGGAGGATTTTTTCACGGCACTACCTCAGATATTAATTAATAAATAGTGAAAAATAGTAAAGAAAATTCCACGACCTGGACTCGAACCAGGGATCTTCGGGTATACAAGTCAAAATCAAATATCTGTGGACAACATTATTTTTAAGTTAATGGTTTTCTTTATTGAGCTGTAGATGAGTGATTATCAGACCTACAACTATAAAATACATAAGGCGGATTGTTTACTCGAATATCATGCTTGATATAAAAAAATCAAAAAAATATATTATACACAACTTAAAATAAAAAGCACAAAATAATCAAAGCTTGTGTCAAAATACTGTGGACACAAAAAAACAAAAATCATAATACTGTGGACAATGCTATTTTTAATGTAAAATTTATTCTCTATGAGATAATTTGTATAAGGATCAGTTCAATATCGAATTATAGGTATAAGGTTCATACTTTTATATTACCTAATTAAGAAAATGGCTTCAACAAAAGCAACACCACTCGAAATTCGTGAACGCATTATTGAATGCCATAAACACAAAGAATCAATCAGAAAAATTGCTACAAAATTTAGAATATCAAAAAGTGCAGTTCACAAAACAGTGAACCAGTTTAAAACAGTCAGCAATGTTGAAATTAAGAAGCCCACAGGGCGAACTAAAACAACTTCTAGTCGTGATGATAGAATGCTTCATTCTATCATCAAGAAAATCAGATTTGCTCAAAGACCAAAACTGACTCAACAGTGGTCAGCCAGCATCGGGAAAACTGTATCAGTATCAACCACATATCGTCGTAATCATCAACTTGGGTATAAATTTTATACTCCTAAAAAACCATTTCTCACAAAGGTGCAAAAATATAAATGTGTGAAGTGGGCAAAAGAGCGAGCCGATTGGTCTATTGAACAATGGAACAAAGTGGTATTTAGTGATGAATCCACATTTCAACTTTCAACTTTTTTCCCATCAAAGTGGGAAAAAATAGTGAGAAAAAAGAATGAGGCTAATAATTCTAATTGGAAAAAAATGAAGTGTTAAGTTTCCAGCATCATGCATGGTCTAGGGTTGTATAAGTGCCAAAGGGACTGGTAAATTACATTTTATTGATGGAACTATGAATGCTGAGAAATATGTAAGTGTTTTGATAACCAGCCTTCTTCCATCAATGACCTCATTTCGCCTTGATCGTAGCAGCATCTGTCAGCAGGATGGAGCATCCTGCCACACGGCCAAGTTAACCAAGAAATGGCTTGCAAGAAAACGAATGAATGATATGGAATGGCCTGTGAATTCTCCAGACGTGAACCCTATAGAGAATATTTGGGGAATTTTGAAAAGTGAAGTAAAGAAAGCTGGACCAACAACAATGGATGAATTAAGAATTCAGGTGCAGAATGCACAAATAAATTAACACCAATTATATGCAGCAAGCTGATATCTTCCATGCCACTAAGAATAACTGCACTTCTTAAGGCACATGGAGATGCCACTAAATACGGAGTGTGCATTCTGTAGCTAAAATAGCACTGTCCACAGTATTATGATTTTTGATTTTTTGTGTCCACAGAATTTTGACACAAGCTTGATTATTTTGTCCCTTTTATTTTAAGTTGTGTTTAATATATTTTTTTGATTTTTTATATCAAGCATGATATTCGAATAAACAATCCGCCTTATGTATTTTATAGGTCTGATAATTACTCATCTACAGCTCAATAAAGAAAACCATTAACTTAAAAATAATGTTGTCCACAGATTTTTGATTTTGACTTGTACTCCCCAGTGCGATAGGAACATTTAATAGTAGAGATAGTCCTGGCCTGCGAACAAGGAACCGAGCTTTAACCTATGCTCATAGGGCATGTTTGATAGCGATAGCTTTTATGTCCGCGGTAGCTTAGTGGTTAGAGCGCCGGGGCGTATACCCGGAGGTCCCTGGTTCGAGTTCAGGCCGTGGAATTTTCTTTACTATTTTTCACTATTTAAAATTAATTGACGATATACTGGCAGCCCACGAGAAGGGTGAACATCCTGGAATAATCTTTCTTGATATTTCTAAAGCCTATGGTTCGGTAACACACAAGTTGGTGGAAATCTTGACTCCAAGAAGTCTAGTAACCTGGATCATGTCATTCCTAAGGAATTGCAAAGTTGGGATCAAATACCCAGAGGGAATAGCATGGACTACACAATATGAAGGTGTCCCCCAAGGTTCCATACTTAGCCCAGCTCTCTTCAATATACACAAGAGATGCTTTCCATGAGATCCCTAATCAGTAGGTAAAGCTTATATGCAAATGATATGGCATTCTGGGTCTTAAACAAATCGATCCCTGAAATAAAAATGACCTCACAGAACACCTGCAACATAATATCAAACTGGGGAAAGGAAAATCTTCTTAGCTTCTCCCCATAAAAAAAACAGTCATCACGTGCATAACTAACAAGGAAACTCTCACTCCCCCATCCCCTACAATCTTTCTCCAAACATCCTGTGAGAAGATCTCATAAATTCTTAGTTATAATGCTAGATAACAACCTGAACAAGCCCCGTCATCATTAACAAGTAGAGACCCTGTGTTATGGAACGAGCATTGGAGAGTGGAATCACATGTAACGCACTAGAAAAACCTATTATCTGAAATAATTAATACTAAGAGAATATCACCTAATGGCTAGCATTCCAACAAAAATCTAGGCAAATTAGATTAAGAAGCACTCATTCCCCTCTTAAATCCTTCCTGTTTAAATTAAAGATGTCAATCTCCAATATGTACGACTGTGGAAAGGAAGAAACTGTTGAACTCATGCTACTTCTTTTGTCTAAAATACTATCACCAGAAGGAATTGCTACAACAGAGTCTCTCAAAACGAAATATTGAAATTAAAATGGAAAAAACATTATTAATGATTCCTCAAAAACTCAAATTTGAACGTGATATCATTAGACTATTATTCTGCTCTTTAAAAGGAACTGGCCTTATGGAGAGAGTTGACCAAATGCTAAAAAATTAAATAAATAAATAAAAGCTAAAGTATCAAATCTCTTTTCTCAGTATAGAAAAATCAGTCGGTCTCTGCACCTCGGGAGATGTAGGCTGTGAGAAGAAGAAGAAGAAAAAGAAGATAAAGAATGATTTTAATGATACACCATTAAGAATACAAAATTCAAAATCTTTTTTTACAGTTTTATTTATTTATTTATTGATATTTGCTAATATACAAAGGCCAGGTGTAAGTAATATCTTGCTTCCAGTCCGTTTCTGATTGGTTGAACGAGTTTTATTCATTTACACATGCGCCAGTTTCCTTTTTCTTTCGTACCGGGCACTATAATGAGTAATAAGATACAATTGATTAATAGTAAATGTCTTTATATGTTCAGCATATAGCATGGTATAAAGAGTTAATTCACAGAAATGTGACCACTGTGATTAGAGTATACCCACTAGTGGCTATAATTGACCAAAGTGGTGGTTTAAAGAATTCCTTAGCAATGTCCAGTGAAAGTTATTAAAATATAGCAGTGGTGACTACTGAAATAAGGATTTTTAAGGGCACAGCTGACCAATTTTCCAAACTTTCAACAGATATACTTCGACTACGGTACTCGCGACTTACCGATGGCAAACGAATGTTATTAGAGTTTTGGGTTAAGTAGTGGTGCGTTTCATGAAGTAGCCTGATTGTAATTGGAGTTGTCACTTTTAGTAAAGAATTGATGACTTTATAAATAAAGCAACAAGATTGGATTAAGTATATTTGATTAATAGTTAAAATATGAAATGGCTGAAATAAATGAAAGACCGTTTAGTTAGCGTACGTAGGAAGCATTTTTGTAATTTCAAAAATCGTTTTAGGTTATAGGGAAGAGGTGGTGTCCCAAAAAATAATTCCGTAGCATAAAGAACAATGAATCCAGGTAAAATATGAGAGCGTTATTAGGTAAAAATTGGAGTCTAGAAATTATACCTTGTTTTTTATTGAGCTTGGTAATTAAAGTGTTGGTATGTAGGTTCCATGTGAGATTGTGGGCTAATAATAGTCCTAGATACTTGAACGATCTGATTGTAGCAGTATGCTTTTCTTTTACATTATTACTGAAAGTTATTTCATTGCAGTTTTGGAAGACTATTTAATTACTTTATTTAATTCTTGTAAAATTAATTCAGACATTCATAAATGTTTCTTTGTTTACAGGGTCTTGGTTTGAGGAAATGATTAATAATCGCAACAAATCTGTAGTTAAAGGAATGGCCTGGAACAATGATGGGACAAAAATTTGTATTGTATATGAAGATGGTAAAGGATGTTTTTATCCTTCAGTTTATTTATAAGAATTAGAAGTACTGTATTAATAATTGTGTTTTGTTAATAAAAATAATTTGGAAAATTTGCTCTCATAGGAGCAGTAATTGTCGGATCTGTGGATGGCAACCGCCTATGGGGCAAAGAATTAAAAGGGCTTCACTTATCAGCTGTTGAAGTAAACTATAATAAAAATTTTTCATATATTATAATCCTGAAGGTACGTATATAATTATGTGTATCAATTTATATAGTGGTCTCCTGACAGCAAGTTGTTGCTGTTCACTGTGCAGAATGGAGAGGTCCATTTATACGATTCTTTAGGAAATTTCATAGTAAGATAATTTTGGTTACTTTGCAATAAATTTTATTGTCTCATTCTTTAAAGTGAACCTTTAGTCAAAAAAAATTTTTGTACATTTAAGTCTCAAAATTTATTTTATACATCTAAGTCTCAAAACACTAGTTCATGTGGAAAAAATTTAAAGAATTATAGCCACTGTACTAAAGAATTATAGCCACTGTTGCCAACCCAAATGTGCAAAGGAACACGGGAAAGTTTTGATGTACGGGCTTGGGATGCACAAAACAAAGCCAACTAGATGAGAACGTGCAGTGAAGATAGTGCATTGTTATTAGTATTTCTACCAATAATAAGCCCTGAATTTGCACGATCTGTGATAATGTAACAATGTATTCTGTTTCAATGCAGAAGCCTTCTCTCTTGGTGGTCATGCTTCAACTGCTCATTCTCATCTAGTTGGCTTTGTTTTGCGCAGACAAGATCATACGTTATGAAATTATAACTATATACACTATACAATACAACGTGTGTAAAATAATGAAGATCATACTCATTGTCACAACATTCCTGTGTTCCTTTGCGCATTCGGGTTGCAATGGCGGCCTCTAATTTTTTTGTCTAAAAATGCTGTTTAATAATAAATAAAGGTAAACATTAAATTTTTTTCCATGCAGACTAGTATTTTGAGACTTGGATGTATAAAATATCAAAAAAAAATTTTTTGACAAAAGGTTCACTTTAAGAAAGTTGTAATTGAATACGATACAATAAGATTAATTCGTACATACTTAAGACAAATCCTACAGTACTTTCTGCATTTGTCTGTCTTCTGCAGTGTTCATAGAGTGCAAATTGTGCCTAGTCAAGGATATTTTATATAATAGATGATTAGATTCATTATTTATCTCATGTTGTATATTATGTATTAAGTATTCATCAATGTCCATTCTACAATACAAGCTTTATTCATGTAGAATATAGCCGACTTTCGTCCTTTCGGACATCTTCAGTATTCGTCTACAACTGATTTTTAAATTTCTTACAATATAAATGTTTGAATTTTGAACGATATTTATCTATTAATTGTTAATGTTTTTCGGTTACATTGTTTTATTTTTTGAGATTCAATGTTAGTTTTTTGCTAATTATTTTATTTTATTTTGTAATTTTTTTAGTATATATGGTATTGTCTTTTATTAGGTTTCAATTAAAAATAAAACAATGTAACTGGAAAAACATTAACAATGAATAGACAAATATTGTTCAAAATTCAAACATTTATATTGTGAGAAATTTAAAAATCAGTTGTAAACGAATACTGAAGATGTCCGAAAGGACGAAAGTCAACTATATTCTACATAAATAAAGCTTGTATTTAGAATGGACATTGATGAATAATTAATACATAATAGATGATGCTAATATGTTTTCATTAGTACCGTATATTCTCGACTATAAGTCGCATTCGTGAATTTAGAGTAATTTTGGTACAAAATTTTTTTTCCTCCTTAAATTTAAACCAGATTGTCATAACTGATAATGATAATTACATTACTTAAAGATCACAACAAACAAAATAAATGCCATCTTGAAACAAGTTTAATTACGTGTAAAACTATCAAAACTCTCATCCTCAATTTCATCAAAAAGTTCACTTATGACCACAAAAAGGGGGGGGGGGGGTCAAGTAAGGAGTCAAAATAATTTTCACTGCTTCTCAGATCATAAAAAGTGGAAAACATCATGAGTTCATTACAGAAAAATGAAAAAAAGTGAATAAAATTCCATTGCAGAGACGAGGGAGAATGGCTTATTGATGGTCTCCCAACCATCCACCTCCCAACACATCCCAGAAAGAAAGCCTGTGCACTGAAAATTTACACATTGTTACATGATCATAGGAAATCATAATTTAAGACTTAGTATTAGTAGAAATAAGATTAACAATGCCTTTTTATGATAGTGTGACAATGTATGATGCCTTTTAGATTGTGTTCTCTCTGGTATATGTGTTCATTAATTTATTCAAAATGGCGGCATGTGAAGTAAGCAGTGTTTAAATCTCTGTCAAAGTTAGTTTCCTCAATATTTGTTACTGATATTTACAAATACCCAAAGAGTTTTTATAGGTGATTATTGTTAACAATAATAAATAGATATTAATAAAATTTAAGTGGGAAAATTATGGGAAGAATGGCAGTGTTCGTTAATTTATTCAAAATGGTGGCATGAGAAGAGAAGCAGTGTTTATATCACCATTACAGTGGCTAAAAGTAATAGTGTGTCCAGTGAATACTAAATGCAGCCACGAGAAGGTAATGACGACTGATGACACCGCCAAATGGCATGACAATCTAATGCGCCGACAATTACTCTATAATGCATGACCTTCAATGTAAGCTTAACAGCATTAACGCTTTAAAAATACTTGTTTAATAAAATAAAATAAGATCGTAAACTTGAAATAATATGCAGATAAACCAATTAAATGAATTTCAAAGCAGTAAAAGTTTTATTTATTATTTAATCAAATAGCCATTTTTCTCATTTCTTCATTGGTTTACATTTGCTTTACGGTTTCGTTGTGTCTCTAAATTAAAATTTAAAATATAATAATATAACCTAGGACGATTATTATTAATGATACGAGTGGAATTAAAATGCCGAATTATTTGATTTTGAAAGTGGAAGATGCATTCACAAAGAAAAAAGTGCAAAATGTGAGAAAAGTAAACTTTTAAAGCTCAGACGTACTCAATAAAATATTGTGTATTTGTTTTTATTTAGTTACCATATGTAAAATGAATATAATAAAAATACTAACCACACTAATAAATGATTATATAGGTTTTGTAAAAATGAATTAAGAACAAAATGAAGAATTAACAATATTACTGTAAAAAACATAATTTATAAAATCACAGAAAATCAAAATTTATAAATTATGAAAAATTGTAAAATATAAAAAGAACATTTCAATTTAAAAACCATTACACTTTTCCATATAATTATCTTCTGCGCTTAACTTTTTATAACAACAGCTACATGTATTCGATTAAATAATAAATAAAATGAATACTGCTTTGAAATTCATTTAATTAGTTTATCTGCATATTATTTCAAGTTTACAATCTTATTTTATTTTATTAAACAAGTATTTTTAAAGCGTTCGTGCTGTTAAACTTATATTGAATCCCCTGCATTATAGAGTAATTGTCGGCCCATTAGATTGTCGTGCCATCTGGCGGTCATCAGTCATGATGATGCGAAATCAGCGGCAAGGGGCACACTATTTCTTTTAGCCACTGTAATCACCGTCGAAGTTAGGTTTCTCCATATTATTCAGTGATATTTACAAATATTCAAAGATAAATAATTTTCTGTAGGTGTAACTGTTAACAATAATAAATAAATATTAATTTAATAAAATTGAAGTGGAATGTACCGTAAGTCCTCTACTATAATGCGCCCCCTTGTATATTGTGATTCCACTTTTTCGGCCCAAAAAACCAGCAAAAAAGCTATCCTCTTGTATAATACGAACCCCACTTTTGACTCCCCACGAGAAATAAAATGTGCAAAATTATACAGGAAAAAACTCTTTATTTTTACATTTTTAAATAATCTGAATCTTTACAATTTAAAAACCTTCAAAATCTGATTCATCTGTGTCTTCAAAGAGGTCTCACCATATCGTTCCTGTTTGTAACCCAAAATAATTTTGATGGGGGAAATATCCCAAAAATAAATTGAATTTTGGTGAACTTAAACTTTATATAATTTTGAATGAAGACAAAGTTCAGTTACATCAAGAACAGATGAAGGTACGTTGGTTATTTTGGTTCATTCATCTGTTATTGGTTACATGCATATTTACATTTCTACATTTATTTGTATACTTTGGGGACAATACATACGGGTAATTTAAATTATTGTATATACCATATAATTACCAATAATGTATATTATGATTCAAATAAAAAGGGAATTAATTTATTGTGTAATGAACTGGACATTGTATATGCTGTATAATGTACACTATCTAGCCAAAAGTAATCGGAAACTTTAGATTTTAGACGTTTTGACGAAATATCTAGAAAAATACTTGACGAATTGTCCTCCGAAATATATGAGGTGTCAGGACAATTCGTCAAGTACTTTTCTAGATATTCGACAAAACGTCTAAAATCGAAAGTTTTATTTTCTATATATACAGGGTGTAAATAGACGACGTTTCACAAATTTAAGGATATGTAGAGGATGAAACTCTGAGCAAAAAAGTCTAGTCGCGTTTTTCGATCTGTGGCTCCGTTAAAAAGTTATAGTGCTTTAAAGTTCGGTATCGGTAAGGAATATCGGTATCGGCGAGAGTGATTCTAAAAGGTCGTGCCCAAATGAAAAGGCAGGTAGAAGGTGAAATTCAGAGCAAAAAAGTCTAGTCGCTTTTTTCGATCTGAGGTTCCGTTAAAAAGTTATAGCACTTTAAAGTTTCGTGACGTCACTTCCGGAAAGCTATCTTGGTACAGACGCTGAGCAATTTTTAACTTAGTGCTATGATAAGCAATGGTAAGCAAGTAAATAGAAGAATCGGCGACCACTAAACTACACAAAGTAATGAATGGCCAAGTTTTGCTTCAAGATATCGAGAGAAGAGTGGGAATTGCAACAACATCAAGTGTATATCTAAAGTAAGATTACGTGAGTAAGAAATTATTTAGACTAGCAGTGGCATACATGGAGAGGTCCATCCATTGTAAGCCTCTAAAAAATTTTTTTTCGAATTTTCATTAAGAATTTTTACTGTATTAATTCTAAGAGTTTTCATGTGTTTATTTTTAAGATATTGCAAAATTTAATCAAAAAAAAAGAAAGTCTGAAACGCGTTTTTAATAAGACATTTCACCTAGCTTATTTGGTAGCACATCAGATCCAAACATTTCATAAAAATACATTTTGACTATATTCTGTGGGAATGTGTATATTTTGGAAACTGAGATGAGTATAATGAGATGATTTAACGTTCGTTCCACGAATTATTAATAATGAGCATAAAATGACGATGCAGTGACAGGACATAATAAAGCAGCGTCTATTGAGGAGGAAATGGAGTCACATGTGTCTCCCTTGAGCTCCCTATCAAACATCCAGACGACTGGCAAAAATTTATGTGCTGTGAAAGGAAAGTGAAAGAACGAGTATTGGTCAGAGAAACTCTGCAGCTAAAGCAGAAAAATCTATACGGGCATTGGAAACATCTGAACAACAGGAGTTTTTAATAGAGCAAGAGGGTATAAGAGCTTTTACATCAAGGGCAAGAAAAACTTGGGTCTAAAGTATCCAGTGATGTTCCCCGGTGGTGAAGATAAATATCATTTTAATCTGAGGCAAGTCAACAAGAGGTTAAATAAAGTCCCTGTACAGTCATCAAAGGGAAATAATCCACACTTGAATTTTACTCTAAGTTTACTGTTTCAATATTAATTTATTTTTAATAATTTAATATTACATTTAGAGTTAACATTATTAAGATTATTAAATTTAAATAATTATAATTAAAAAAGCTATTAAAACACATTAGCATGAAATGTAATATTAAGTATTAAACTCGTGTGGATTATTTCCTTTGGTTAACTTACATCACCTAGAATTCCTCTCTTTCGGAGTTTTTTAAGAATGGATAGTCACTCCCCTCTGTGTTTTATTGATTAGGTTATTATTTAACCAATTTGGAGTTATAATTTAACTTCTTGAGATTGTTCTGCTTACCTACAAGTGCAATTATCCCGGGCTACGCCGGGTCCTCTGCTAGTTACAAATAAATGTAGAAATGTAAAAATGCATGTCACTAAATGTTACTTGTCTTTGTTCAAAATTATACAGTTTAAATTCACCAAAATTCAATTTATTTTTGGAACATTTCCCCACATTAAAATCATTGGAAGTTTAAACTAATTAATAGGGAAAGCTTTCCCACTCACACATCAGCAAAAAAAAAAAACAAAACAAAACAGAACATCAAATTTCTTAATGAAATAATCAAGTAAACTTTATTCAGTTTAACACTTTCATAACTTCACTGCATAAGCTTTGGTTCGAGGCAGTTTGCGATCTTTGGAAGAAGTTAGATTCTTTGGAATGAAATTAGTTTGGTAGCTGTTGGTGACGAGAAATTCGAATAAAAAGTGAATTAATTTACTCTATAATGAATTGGACACTGAATATGCAATGTAATTAATGTATAATACACGGTAAATTCATGTGAATATCATCAGCACAGAAAGCAAGTTTGACTAAAGGAACTGCCTCCACTTCGTCGAGGCGATTTGGAAGTTTATAGCCCTAAAATCGAAAGTTTTATTACAAATAAATGTAGAAATGTAAAAATGCATGTAACTGAACTTTCTTGTCCTTGTTCAAAATTATATAAAGTTTAAATTCGCCAAAATTCAATTTATTTTTGGGACATTTCCCCCATTAAAGTCATTGGAAGTTTATAACCCCACATTGATAGGGAAAGCTTTCCCACTCACACATCAACAAATAAAATCAACAGAACATCAATTTTCTTAATAAAAAATGAAGTAATCTTTATTCATTTAACATTTTTCATAACTTCACTGCATAACTTTTCTGTATCTTGTAGGCTTTGGTTCGAGGCAGTTTGCAAGTATAGTTTCATATAGATCACTTCCAACTATAGTGATCTTTGGAAGAAATTTTAGTTTCATATTACGGCAGCTGTTGGCGACGAGAAATTCGAATAAAAAATAGTGAATTAATTTATTGTATAATGAAATGGAACTGAATATGCAATACAATTAATGTATAATACATGGTAAATTTGTGTGAAAATGCGAAATAGGAACGAAAAATTTAAAAAATGTCAATGATATTTTATCATGATAGATTTTTTTTTTTTTTGCTGCTGATGGTCAGGGAAAATAATGTGATCAACCGTTAGTTTGAGGCCTACATTGATAGGGAAAGCTTTCCCACTCACACATCGACAAAAAAATAACAGAACATCAAATTTCTTAATGAAAAGTCATGTAAACTTTATTCAGTTTTAACATTTTTCATAACTTGACTGCATAAGCTTTCTTGTAGGCTTTGGTTCGACACAGTTTGGAAGTAGCGATCTTTGGGAGAACTATTTTCGTATTAGATGTTGGCGACGAGAAATTCAAATAAAAAGTGAATTAATTTGCTGTATTGTGACTGTAGCCAGTGTGTGTTTAGTGTGGGGGTGGTTCACAGTCGTATACGCCCAACGTAAAAATCTGTATAATATTTTGTCTGGGGCCTGGAAATATTTGTGTGGGCTTGGTTTTGTAGCAATTGCGGAAATAAAGGGGGATGGAAATTGCAGGCAGCCCTTTTTTTTTCCAGTGGGTGGTTGTATACTGTTTCCTTTTTTTAGGATGTAGGGAGCCTTGAAACTAGACGTGAGTATTTACATTTAAATGTATTATAATTAAGTGTATACGATCATGCTGTGTAATTTTTATCTTTTGTTTAGTCTATAAGGTATTGTTGTCAGATAAATCTATGCGTTGGGAGCTGCAACAATGTTCAAATATCATGGTTATGTTATTATAATTAGGAGTTTTTCTTAGAAGTTTTGACAATCCGCGTGTGTTGTTTATTGTAAGAATGAAAAGTTGTTGTTGTTGAAAACGTTGTGAAGAGAGAACGCTCTTCTAACGACGGCAGTGATGGAACGCCGCCATAGCGATAGAAATTGTATTTTTATCGGGCGGTTGCTATGAAATAGCTTGACGCTTATTAATAAACTTCAATGTTTACATAAGTAAAGGCTGGCTAAAATAATTTAGATTAGATGCGATAACGAACGATTCGTCGGAACGGCTTTCTATTCAGCGGGAGGTAAACGGATGTATAATCTTCTAAGTTGAGAATTCAACATACCTGGAAGTCAACAATAGATTCGGTGAGATCGTTCTTGTGCTTTTGTTTTAGCAAATAAATGCCGTGAGATTCCCCCCTCTATCCCTCGACAATGTTAGTGGAGGCAAATGTGTTATTTAGCGTGCATCACTTACTGGTTACCGTTTAATGCTGTGTAGCAGCTTGCCGACGGTGCCGTAAAGAAAACTCGTAATCTGTGACTTTCGTTTCAATAAGACTCACAGTAGCAATGTTGGTTGTATGCTAACACAGTAGTATGGAAATGTGCTGATTATACTTATGTATATTGTAGTTGTTTTTTGTTTGCGAACGCATGTTCTCTTCAACCCCTCATTATTAGGTTACGCTTCATTATCGCGGAGACTTAGTGGAAACACTGTTATTGTTTTGTGGGTAGTAACACGTGGAGTGTGCCGTGCCTCTAAGTTGTGAATAATTCTGGAAATAAAGGGTTACAGCCTCTCTCCCTGTTCTTTTGTCATTTCCGCTTTAACACAATTGAAGTGGGATTAAAAGTTTTTAACATTTTCTTTTTTGTGTACAAGATATGAGAAAAAAAAACTCAAAAAACACTGCAACACTTGTGACAGCAAAATCCATACCTTGCCATTATTAATTAATTTAGCGCTTAATTTTTGCTCCTTTTGCATTAATGACTTCCAGGCATCGTTCGTGAATGATGGGAAATCCTCAGCCTTGCCTTTTATTGTCATGATTGCTCAACACTGAACGCGCTTATGCAAATGTATTCATTGTTTTCTTGAAATAAGAGCCCCCTATGGCGACTTTTGGTACTATTTTTTTTTTTTTTTTGCAGAAATCGATACTGCATGTTCCACTAAGTATATACACCAAAATATACTGCATTTGGCCTAATAGAATTCCCGCTAGCGAGCTCTGAACACCTCACGTTATTTCTTGCCCACCCGGTAGTTTTTCAGCTGCGTTCACAATGGCAGTTCGAAGATTATCAAAGTTTTCAAATGCTCCATGTACATAAACATTGTCAGTAAGCATCGACCAGACATTCTCAACAATGTTTAAATCCATGCTGTAAGGTGGCCAGGCAAGAACTTGGACATTGGCAGTCTGAAAGTAGCTCATTGTGTCATGGGTTGTGTGAATTCTTGCACCATCCTGTTGATAAATTAATTTTTCTTTCTTGAAATGAGATTTTTCCAGTGCTTCCATCCAGGGAACTACTTTCTTCTTCATCTGCTTTATGCAATCATGACGATTTTGATTGCCTTTCACTTTTAAGAAAAGAAAATCACCTGTGGAAGCAAGTGCACAATAGTACATGATAGAACCACCACCAAGCTGTCGTTTTTTTCGATTTTTAAGTCCATGTTGCCATGACATTTCATTTTCTGGTCCATCCAATCTGAACTGCTTTTCATCCAAGAAAATTGTCCGTTTCCAGTCATGTCATGATTCAAGCCATTCTTGGCATTGGTCAACTCGTTTAGCTCTGATTTTCTTAGCATCTGGTGGGCGTTTTGCTTGCTTCTTGTAATTATATTTTAGGCGTTTCATTTGTCTTTGAATTGTACGTCTTTAATCTGGAAAATTTCCTATCTCTTTTAATACAGCAGCATTAATTCGATGGCCTTCCTCACGAAGTTGAGCATAAGCACGATTTAAATTCTTTATTTCATGTCTGTGAAACAATTTGTTGGCTGGCTTATATTTCTTCTTTACTGCATAATCATGATGTATCATAAATTGTACTGTTGACTTTTTCAGTTTCAAGTCTTTTGCAATTTTCCCATACGATTCACCATCCTGGAATTTTTTCTTTGCCAGGTTCCTAATTTCGACTGGATGAACCATTCTTATTATGTGAAAGCAGCGTCAACTACTGCCTAACACAAAAGTGAGAAACTGATGATTTTTCTGCCTTCTGGTGTCAGAATTATTCAGTTTAAATTTGCATATGGAAATTGCTGGCACATAGATTGCAGGGTTTTCTTGATTGTTTAGTTGTATAACAATACTGATATGTCATTTCACATTTTTAGATATAGTAACAATTAAGGACCTGTGAAGGCTTATTTGTGCCAAAATATTAAAATTAAATTTTCAATGGAATGTTCCGAAAATGGGGGTATGGAAACCGCTGTCTCTGAGTGTATAACATAGTAATTTCTTTGTGAATTTTATCAATATTGATGGTCTCTATTTGGATTGGAAGTAGCGATCTTTGGGAGGAGTTATTTTTGTATTAGATGTGTGAAATTCAAATAAAAAGTGAATTAATTTATTGTATTATGAACTGGTCACTGTATATGCAATATAATTAATGTATATTACACGGTAATTTTATCAGGACAAAACCCCCCCTCCAGACAAAACCTCCTCCGGTCACAGTCAGTCGTTGCAGGGCTGATATTAATCCTTTTGTATAATATGATCCAACAAATTTAGGTGCTTCTTTAGGCCAAAATTATTCGCATTGTACAGTCCGCACGCCACGAGAAGACCGCGGGGTTGCTTATTATGCTCTTATGGTGGCGGGCCGCCCGGCTGTTTTCACTGACCGCCCGGCTGATTGCTGTGGTGAAAATTTGTTGTCTTTCTTCAAGAGCCTTCTCTTATTAAAATAAATCTGTCTGTTTGAAACTTTATTTATATAACTAAGTTTTAATATAAATATTGTTTAATCATCCATGTAAGTAAGTTAATACTTAATTTCAAATTTAATGAATGTTTTCTTTAATCAAGTACCATATTTTCTCCTCGGATCGATCTACACCGAAAGCGCATCCCCATTCCCCACTACGATCAAATCACGAGGATGGCGCCTGGAGTTGTGGAATTCACCACAGAAAAACACGAAAACACGTGCTCGAAACTGCCTGAAAAGATAACTGAGAGATACTTGTCTAATTTGATTTTCTTCAGTTTAATTCTTCCGCTGAACAAAAACACGCCGTTCACTAACGTATAACCTGAATATTATAATAAATATTGAACTACCGCATTCGTCAACTAAGCAACCTATTTCACAGACGATCTCTTATCAGTTAAATAAATATTTTGCATTAAGCCCGTTACTTTTATTTGGGTTCTAAGAAGAAATAAGTCAGTCTCTGGATGATCCATATTTGTCACTTCACTGCAGATTATCATTAACCGACGATTAACCTGTAAAAATGGTTATAACATGGAGCTATGCTACCAGAATCAAAAGCCATTATGAGCGTAGTGATACATGGACTACTTTCTTTGATCTCCTTGGCAGCGAAGCTCTTAAGCAAGGAAAATATTTTGACGAGAATAAAATAAAATTGAATTAAAAGAAAGCTTTTTTAATTCTTAAATTGAATTGATGATTTGTGGAAAGACAGAATGATGAATAGTATATAATCGGCCTAGAAGTGGACTTAACATGGCATTGCTCGAACAGCTGATTGTGGATGATGTAGTAGCGCAAGAATGCAAAGTCTACTCATCACCGTGTAAAATTCATGTACTTTCTTTGAGCTAAAAATATTTATTTTTAGGAAACTTGCAGCATTTAAACTCAAACTGTGAAATAAGCGAGAATAGTTTTATTTAATGTTTTATGTTTTTGCTAGGCCTCTTTTTTTTCTTTTCTAATATCCGATAAAAATGGCCGATGCTGATAGAAAATTAACAATCTATTCCAATAAAGAAAAAGAAATTATACAGTATATAAATAAACAAACGCTGATTTATTATCTTAATAAAACTAGTATATGTCTATTTAAGCTGTCTTCAGATTTTTACCGTTTTAGACACAAAAATGAATTTGAAACCGCTTAAAAAATTAATCTTACTATGGAACACTCGGAAAAAACGATTCGCACGTCGTTGCTGCCGGGCGGCTTATCGCACGTGCAGTTGATCATTTATTTCGGCAATCTTTCTCTATATAATTGAATCTAATCCATATTGATTTATATATCAGTATATAAAGCACTATTGTCAACTCCAGCTAGTTTTCCACATTCCCCCTACTGATGAGTCATGCTTTCTTGTTTGTTTAAATTAACACATGCCTAGATTATGTCTACTAACACACATTAGTGAAGTTAGAATTAAGTGATAGAAGTGATACATCTGTCAATAACAGGATTTGGTGTTTATTATTAAATTGAAGCACAATGAATAAAAAGCCAAACTAAAAGAAGACATTATTCAATTATTTTAAAAGAAAAGAAACTGATGAGCAAAGTTTTGAAGGCAACAAAACAATAGAATCGCCAATTTCTGACAAAGACCTTGCAGAGGCCGGCGCATCTGGTGAATTAACTTCAGTGCACTCAGCGTCAATTATAAAACATATATCCAAGCACCGTCAATCAGGTATTAGCAGAGACTGGTTTAAGGAATTTGACTGGTTAGTGGTGAAAGATAACGGAATGATGTGTTCGTTATGTATGAAATATGCAAAGAGAAGTTCTGCAAACAAAGAACTGACTTGGGTTACTGTGCCGTGCACTAGACTACGAAAAGAAAATTTGACTGATCATGAAAAAAGTAAATTACACTCGGATTCTTGTACAGATATAATTGAAAAACGTGTACTGCAAGACACTGGATTAGGCCAAATTGAAAAATCAGTTTCAGTTTTGATCAACTTACACAAAGATGCTTTTTTAGGAGCTTTAAAATCAATGTACTGGTTAGCCAAAAACGAATTACCACATACCACATTATTTGAAAAATTGCTTGAACATTGCAAGACAATGGGTTGCACTTATTTAGAACATCTTTATATTGGTAAAAACGCACATTATACCTCAGAAAGAATAATGCAAGAGTTGCCTGAAGTTTTAGCATCAGAAATTAGATCTGAAATTCTGAATGATATATTCTGCAGATTACTTCAGTATACTATGTGATGAAACAACTGACATCTCAGTGTTAAAACAATTAATTATATATATTAAATATGTTAATCAACTTAAAAAAGAGGTTATGGTTAGTTTTGTATCAACCTGCAGTATCAGTGATGGCAAAGCTGAAACTATAACTGAGAAGATCATCGAAGTGCTAGACAGCCTGGGATTAAAAATTTCTAATTTAGTAGGACTTGGATCTGATGGAGCAGCTGTTTGATTGGGAAGCAAAAGGGAGTTGCAAAGCTGCTCAAAGATAAAACAGAAGGACTCATGGTAAATTGCCATTGTGTAAACCACCGGCTTGCTCTTGCTAGTGCCCAAGCAGCTGCTGAAGTACCTTACTTAGTAAAGTTTAACGACATTTTAAGACAGTTGTTTTTTTACTTCCAAAACTCTTCGGTTAGGATAGCTGGCTTAACTAAAATCCAAAAAATACTAGACAATCCTCAGGTTAAGCTTAAAATGGCTAGTGATATTAGATGGCTGTCTCATGATTCCGCAGCACAATCTCTAAGAGAAAGCATGGTGAGCATTATAGCTGCACTCGAGAGGGAAGCCACCGAACGAAATGATATCACAGCTGAAGGTTTAAGTAAACATCTTAGAACAAATAATTTCGTAGCTTCATTAATGATGTTTTCTGATGTCTTGCCGTTCTTATCAAACTTATCCAGAGCATGGCAAAAGAAAGATGTAAACTTGACAGAAATCCAGCCAGTCTTAGAAGCCACTAAACTATCCATTATGGAATTGAAGGACACTCCTAGCTGTCATTTCCAAAATCTTAATCAGCTTCTTGAAGGTGAATGGTTAGATCTTCATATTGATTATTCAGATAGTAACGCTGTTTCATTCAAAAATGCAATCTATGATAAATACATATGCACAATTATTAATCACCTAGAAGGAAGATTTCCAGATATGCCCATCATTTCTTGCTTTTCAAGACTTTTCAGTGCAGAAGATCACGACCAAAGTGCAGCTTCAGAGATCCTTTTTAATTATTATTCAAAATATGGAAATCCTCTAATTTTAAATTATGAAAATGCTAAATTAGAATGGGCAGTTGCATCAAAGATGATTAAAGGAGAGACATATAAAAATTTACATCCAAAAGAAATATTGATGAAGTTAGCAACTATATCCGAACTCAAAGAGTCGTTCCCCAATCTAGCAAAACTAGCTGCTGTGGGACTAGCTATAGGTATAGCTGAATGTGAAAGAGGATTTTCTGCCCTAAAAAGAATAAAAACCTGTTTGAGGAATCGTATAAATCAGTCCACATTAAATAATCTTATGCTTATTTCACTGGAAGGACCAGATCCAATAAATTTTGATTACGATAAAGTTGCTGACAACTGGGCTTCTAAGAAAAAGAGAAGACTAAATATATAGTTTATTAAAGATTTCTTTTTTTAATTTCTTAAAGCTTACGTATGTAACTTACTGGATTTTATACATCATATCATTTAATATAGTTTAAATTCTTTTATCCTGTTTTTGTAAAAAATATTGAAAAATTAAGTTGTCTTACTGTTTTTAAATATACATTATGCCCTTTATTTCAGAAACTATTATTAAATTAGTTATGATAACCATACAATTATGTTATCCTTTTTTTGAGCTTATACTGGTGTTTTTTTTTTTAAACAAATAAGTTTTTTATAATGTTGTGCCACCGCCCCGCCCCCACCCGGCTACTTTTTCCTGCCACCCGGCTGCAAAAATTTTCTGGGGAGATCCCTGAAATGTCATTTATGGTCATTATATTGGCAACAACAAATGTTTTCAAGCTAAAGTACACTGCTGGTCATGGAAATCACTACCCCCTAGAAGGAGTCATCCATTTTCAATGAATTAAAACCACAAGTAGTACCAAAGGCACAAAGCAAGTGATTAAAGTGACATTTCCAAAATGACATTGGAATGTGATAGAGAGGATGGTTGGAGCCTTTACCCATTGGTTAAAAAGGCCATACAACAGGTTGGAAGGTCAGAATTCTTTGTGCTCAGACACGGATCAGTTTGCCAGAGCATCATACTCGTAAAGATTATCACCACTTAAAGCCATTTGGACAGGGTTGTTTGGTCAGACTGTATAAAGCCAAATGATTTGCTCGTTCCATAGCCATGCATCTTGGTAGTAGACTTTCCCCTGTTGGATGCAGATGAGGATACAGTGCTCCCTCTATATAACAGGACTCTACATAACGCCAAATTTATAATGGTAAGTCTACCGACTTCTTTCCGGAAAAACTTCTTTATATGGACTTGCCGTTATAAATTCGGCGTTATATAAAGTGCCTTTATATAGAGGGAGCACTGTACATACTGATCATATGCCACTTAGGGCCGGTTCTACCAACCTCGGATAAATCCTCAGATAGCTATCCAAGGTTTAAACTTAAACCCGGTATACCGCTTGAGTCGCGTTCTACCAACATTTTTTATTCCTCGGATAACTTTATCTAAGTATAGAGCACACGCAATGTAAGGCGCACTGTGATTGGTCAGTTTGATATTTAGTGCTTCCATCTATCGTGAAAAAACAAAAATATTCATTCCAGTCAATGCATAGCTTACAATTAGAGAGGCTTTATAATCAGGCTCTCTACCTACAATGATAAGAGAAAGCCGTCTACCATGAAAAAAAAAACCCAAGAGTATTCCAGTCAGTGTTGGTGTTGAAATGCGGCACGACAGAAAAAACAAACGCAAAAAACAAATTCAGCTGGAGAACTCGGACCTCAGAGATGCAAAGCCCATTTCGTTTCTCCTTTTGGGGGCTATGTTGTCGATCATTGAAAGTGAAATGCAGACAGGTAATCTAGATCTAATCTGCTGTTCACTTGCACCCTACAACTTATTCCTACCGTCGTAGTTTAAAATGGTAATTATATAACACAAAATAGTATGGTTTTGAAGGTATTTTCAAATCGAAGCGGACTGGAAGTACCGCCATTAATGCTCGTAAATTTGAGTGAAACTGTTCACTATACGAGGAATAAGTGCCTATCCGACCTCTAGAGGACCATATAAGTTTATTAAGATATCTTTGCTTTGTTCTGGTGTTTATCTAAGGATGGTAGAACACTGTTTTGACTTATCTGAGCTTTATTCCAGTACTTATTCTATCTGAGGATTTATCCGGGGTTGGTAGAACCATCCTTAGAGTAGGTACTGTTCTTCCAGGTGCACTACAGATAGAGAAGATCGTCCATCTTATCCACCGAGATGCAGAAATAGCAAGTGTCACCACATCCACAGATCTTGTAGTCTATAGAGCCTGCACTGCATTTATTGGTCTCAATAAAAAACCATTCATTGCTGTTTAAATGAGGCTGGCCTACAGCTATGGTGTTCATTGTGCCGTTTGCCTTTGAACAATCATGTAGCACATCAATGGAGGAATGGAGACATGCTACACAAATCAACATTGAACAGAGGAATGGAGACACATTGTGTTGTCCAATCAGTCCCGCTTTAGTCTTCATTCTATTTCCAAGCATGTTGAAAAACATAGGCGTCTAGTCCATGTTACCTGTCTGATTTGTCTCAAAATTATATTTTTTTCGAAGCTTAATTACAGAACAGTAAAGATAGTTAATTTTTTCATCCAAATGGTTGGGCAGCTTTTGGGAAATTTGTTTGGAATTTTTAAAATTGAACCTGTATATTATATAATGACCACCTGAGGTTAATGACCACTTGGTGCCATGGGTGGTTGTATAGACAGGTTTTACTATAATCACAATTTTCTAATTTATTGCTGTTATTTCTTCATAAATGCATATATGAATTATAAAATTTAATGATTCACAGTAATAAATATACATTTAAAATGAGTTATTTATGCAGAATAATAATATACATTTATTTAACTAGTTTTGAATATTGCAACTTTTCAGAAGAGCACACAAAAAAATATTTCTTACATCATGGTTCATACTTTTATTTATACAATACAATTTTCTTTTAATATTTTAAATGTTCATTATTATTATTATTATTATTATTATTATTATTATTATTATTATTATTATTAAGGGTAAGGTACCGCTAGAGAGAAAATATTGTGCGAATAATCTTGGGATCACCTTCCAATATTAAGGGATAAATTGTCTTTTAAGGAGTACTTAGGACAATTTATCTCGCAGACGTGTGCGAGGATCGGAATAATTACGAGATGCAGTAAGTTCTTTAAAGAATTAGACACTTGTATAAGTTATATAAGTCCATCATTGTTCCAAAAATAACCTACTGTGCTCTTATCTGATTCCTAAGACTTTTTGCTTTTACAGTCCAAAGTTTATAGATTTTATAAGTTTCTTCTAGTTAATTTTTATTGCAGTTCGGTTTTCCAAAGTAAGTTTAGAAAATTGTTTTAATTTATCATTGATTTTGGAAACATGCCTAATGAATGCGTTTAAAAAGATTCTGCACGGGCTGTTGTTTGCACCTAGAATTCTCGAAAGGATCTTTATCCGGGTATCCGGTTCAAATAGAAGTAATAAAACTATCTTTACAACCGATAGATGGTATACTTGGATTGCAAGGCACGATCCTGCATGCAAACTAATAAATTGTTATACCCAATATATCAGTAGTGCTGATTCAGATATGTTTAATGATAGGTGTAAAACTTTTTTTTTTTTTTTTTTTATTTTACTTTAATTTAATTATTGTTACTTTTTTTCTTATTTTTTACTTTCTTATACATACTATAAGGAAGTACTGTAATCACAAAAAATTTCGATCTTGAGATTTTCACTGATCTTCACGTTTTCAGGTGCCTAGATTACGAAAAAGTGGTTTTTGGAAAACGTCTGTGTTTTCTAGATGTAGTTGGAGCCAAAAACTGTGGACTAAATGCAACAATGACGACAGGAAACTACTGATCCACATAAGTTTTTTATTCAGACGTATGCGCATTTCGGCAGCCACGGTGCCTTCTTCAGCGTATACAGAGGAATTGATCAGAACGGGCTGAGCATTCAGATCTATTATCAATTCCTCTGTATACGCTGAAGAAGGCAGCGTGGCTGCCGAAATGCGCATACATCTGAATAAAAAAACTTATGTGGATCAGTGGTTTCCTGTCGTCATTGTCTGTGTTTTCTGTCTGCCTGTCAGTGTGAGTGTGTCCATGATAGCGTCCAAACAGCTAAAGCTATCGAGACCAAATTTTAAACTTAAGATTATAATCTTCCTCGGGAGATCAGATTAGTTTTCCAGTGGAATCGGTGAACTGGAAGTATCAGTTTACTCCAGCGCCAAAATATAAATTTTGAAATATCTCGTTAACCATTGCGTTTATGGAAATTATGAAGGGATTGAAAAGTATTACAATTACTATTTTAAATTTGTCAAAATTCCAACCGGAAGTACCAGTTCTACTCTTGTCAAAATTTAGTTTTTTGCTAATACAGGCGAAATAAGTCTGTATAGGAAAATTTGTAAAGTATACAAAAATATTTAGAAGCTAATTTTAAACAACCTTTGTTAACAAAATTTTTCAAAATTCCAACCGGAAGTACCAGTTTTACTGTTATCAAAATCCAGTTTTTTGCTAATTTAGGCAAAAGAAGATGGTATAGGAAAATTTGGAAAAGTGTTTAGAAGCTAATTTTAAGTAAATTTTATTCACAAACTTTTTCAAAATTTCTATCGGAAGTAGCCATTTTAGACAATTGTTTAATTTTTTTCTGTATTTGGACCAGGACATTTACATATAAGAAAGTCGCGTGGTGACTTTTTAGTTTGAATAAATTAAGCTGAACCCTTCTCTTTTTGTTTGTTTTTCACCTGTTCACTTTCCTTTATATGTATTAACCCCATTTTGGGCTATTGCCTGTTGGGGGAAAACATGATTTGGCCTTCAGTTTATTTGATGGTTTCTTTTCCCGCCTTGTTGTTACATTATTACTACTACAGGTACTACTACTACTACTACTACTACTACTACTATTATTATTATTATTATTATTATTATTATTATTATTATTATTATTATTA
>JAHWFO010036886.1:3828408-3844610 GCA_023313115.1 Rhysida immarginata
TATTATTATTATTATTATTATTATTATTATTATTATTATTATTATTAATGTAGGAATTTAGATAAACATTTAGATTAACAAATTTTACATTACTCTATGTAACTTTTTTCAGTCCAAATTAAACATTATGTGTTTGGGAAACGGTGACAGATCCTCAGATGTTGTTGGTATTCATTGGTATAATGGACAACATGGCTATGGTGAACCAGACTCCCCTTCGCTGGCGATTTGCTATGAAAATGGTTTTATGCAAATAATGAAAGATGAAAATGATGATGGTAACTTATAAGAAAGCCGTTTCTCTTATGATTTCAAAAATATAGATAACGTGTCTAAAATTAACTAATACATTCTTTGTCTTATATTTCTTATTTATTTCTAGACCCAGTAATTGTTAATACCGGCTTAAATGCTATAGATGTTAAATGGAATCATAATGGAAGTATTCTTGCTCTTGCGGGGTCATTGCCTCCTTCCAATGGCAATGATAAGGACATAAATATTGTTCAATTCTACACCCCTTTTGGATGTGTAAGAAATTCTTTTTTTTTTCTAAATATTATTAAATCTTTAAAAAAATGTTAACATTTAGAAAAAAGAAACCTATATTATTAAGAAATTACAATCAATAATAAGAGATTAAAATTAAAGCCATAAAAATTTAAGGGTTTTACAACATGATATCCTCAAGAAGAGAGAAGATAATTAAGATTGATTAAAATTAACAGCAAAATCTTTAAGAAAGACATATGGTATTGTATTTACTAATTCTCTTCTTAATAAATAACAAGAAGAAAGTTTTTAATAAATGAGATTCTTTGTTTGTAACTGGGAAATACAGCAGGCTCCTAAAGTTATGTAAATATTAATACCTCGTTACATATACCATTAAAGCTTGATTTCAGGCCTGGGCCATTAATCAAGACAGACTTCTATTCAAGACCCAGCATTAAGAGCAAGTCCCAAAATATACCAGTAAATTATGACACACAACTTAGAGAAAACAAAATTTATTAAAAACGAAATTTTAAAGTTTTACATCAAAAGTAGAAAATATTTACAACATACTTATATTAAATTAAATGGAACAAATGACTACAAGAATCAACAGGGAAGTGTTTGTAGAAAATCAGCTGCCAATCTGAGACCGGGAATAATTTTGCCATTAGATCTAGCCTTTATTCGAGACTGGCTTTTAGCTGAAATTTTTAGATAAAATACCCGGCTTTAATTGAGACTGGCTTTAATTTACGCCCCGGCCTGAAATCAAGCTTTTGCGGTTGTGAAATTACCATAATGTTTTCTGTTTTTACGAAAGTTTTTTTAAACTGATTATTGAGGATACGATTACAGAAATTCTTTTCTGTTTATTTCAAAACTGAATATCTGTCATGCACATCTTAGAGTTCATTAATGAAGCATATTTTTTTTTTTACTTTAGGATATTGCCTTTTTATAGTTTAGAAAATTTATACATTTAATTATTTTCTTTTGTTCTGTTTGTATAGCACCTTAGAACTTTAAGAGTTCCAGGAAAACAAATTAGTGCTTGTTCTTGGGAAGGTAGTGGACTTAGAATTGCATTAGCTGTCGATTCCTTCATTTATTTCGCCAATATTCGTCCTGATTATAAAGTAAGTATTTCAATTGTTATTTAATTAAGCTTATTGAGAAAATCCTCTGATAATAGCAAAAGAAAGGAAAGGGGTTTGCATTACCATTTTCTGAGGAAAAAATTTACTATTTATTTTACTAGAAATAATAAGGTATGCTTAGATTTAAATCGTTCTTTATGATCAAGAGAAGATTACAGAAAGCTCTCCATCTACTTACAGTAGCAGACAAAAGTTTTAAAAAACAATTTTTCGATAAGTAATTAAGTAATGAGAATAGGTAAAGGACCAGGATTATTATATGATATACTAATAGTGATAAGACTGATGTTGATAAATTGTTTTATTTATCAGCTAATTATTTGTTACAAAGAAAAATGAAAAACTATATTTGAATTTTGATGGACAAAAGTTTTACGGTTGTTATGAAATTTTATATAATAATTTGTAATTAATATTTTGTTGTGTAATCACGAGCTTTAACGGCTGCAGCATATCAGTTAGGCATGGAATCAATAAGGGTCATTCCACGTCAAAGGAACCAATATTGAAAAGTGTCCCCACTCGACCATCTCCAAATTTAATGAAACTTGGTATGAAGATTCTATGTGGTCTTTGATGGTTGTATCCCAAGTTTCAGTTCAGTATCTTTAGTGGTTGAATTTTTAGGGGCTTTCAAAGAGAAGCCATTCACCTTCATGTCGCCTACGAAGGTGCAAAAGTGCCAAGTTTGCTAGGCTTTTTAAAAAGTTCTAGCAAACATTTATTTGTTTGCTTTAATATACATAGACAACTTTTTATGCTGAATCACATCATGACAAAATTTATGGATATAACTGCAGCTGAGTGAAAATACAAGCCTCTAAAGTGGCTAAAAAATTTGTCGTAAAATTCTGAGAGACCAAGTTTGACAGGACGCAGCTCCATTTCAAGTAAACCAATAATTCCAAAACTTGAGAGGGTTATTTCCACACATGTTATGTATATATGGATTGAATTTATTCAACAATGTATGCCTAGATCAGAAAATATGCATGTGCAAAGTTGGCCAAAATTTTTTGTATGCAAATTTTAGGGTATTTTTGAGGGGCAATATCTCAACTGTGTCATCACGAAACATGAAATCCACACATTTGGGTACTTTCGGTGAAAATCATGAAGATTTCACCAAAAGTGTGCACGAAACATGAAATCCACACATTTGCGTGACTTTCAGCGAAATTCATGATTTCACCAAAATTGTGCACGAAACAGGATGTCCAAAATGTACTTCTAAGGTAAGCTTACCAGACGTTCGTATTTTCAACACACTTGTCCATACTAATTTTTGCTTCGGGTTGCAAACCTAGCATATTTTTTTTATTATACACCCAAAGGAATAAATACAACATCGTCCCGCTTCTTTTGACACACCCTGTATATATAAGAAGGATGTTTGTTTGTTTGTTTGTTTGTTTGTGGGTTTGTTTGTTTGTTTTTTATACAAATCTACACTTTTATTCCGATCTTGATGAAATTTTGCATACTTGACCTTCAAAGCGGTCGCTTAGTAATATGAAGGGCAAGGAATTTACAGATAAGTGCGTTGTGATCGCATTTTGGAAGCGTAGTTGATGTTACCGTAAAATTTGTCCAATAGGTTGGAATAACAAATTAATCATTGGCTGTTAAAGTCTCTGCCTACTGCCTCGAATGGCAGAGTTCGAATCCGATACGGATAGACATTTTTTTTTTTGTTCATTTTCGCGTTTTTGACTTCGTCTAAGTTTTAAACGGTGTATGTAAAGAACACCATAAACAGATTAAATTTTTTTCATCCTAGTGTGCAATTTGATCTGTTTATTTGAGGGTTTAAAAAACTTTTCATGTTAATTGTCATGGCATGCTTTATTCTATATTTTAGTTTTTAATAAAATACAGTATACTACAGTAATTCATACCACGGAGCAGATTTCCAAATATGTATATCAAACAAACTGTAAAACAAATACATTCCGCACATCAGTGCATACGGGAAAGAGCAAAAGTTTTAAAAGCTCATCTAATAGTACCATTCAATGTCACTGCAGCGAAAACAGCAAATCACTCAAAAAATATTTCTGCTTTGTGGCTTCTGCCGTTGTTTTTACTTATGTAGTAACCACGCTCAGCATAGAAACTATTTTACGTTTATAAAGATTAATAACACATTAACATCCTTTTTACGTATGCCTCCGAATTTCGTTGCTGTATCTTTATTTCCTGCGAAGTTGCATCAAAATATCAGAAAATTTTGTGAAACACCCCCGAAAATCGATTTTATCAGTTTTCGCACCCTTAAAATTCGAATATCGAAAATCGGGGAAACTACATTTTTGGAACTGCATCTGCGTTTATTGCAGAGACAGTCGAAGAAGGAGACTGCCAATTCATCATTTTTTGTGTAACCACTTCCTGTTTTAGAGCTTAGGCAACATTATCCAGGTGGCGCTTTTAAGTTTGCCAAAAGTGTGCCTGAAACTGTAAATCCAACCATTTGGGTGACATTCGGTGAAAATCATGAACGTTTGCCAAATGGGTGGATTTACAGTTTCGTGCACACTTTTTGCCAAACTTTCATGATTTTCACCAGAAGTCCCCCAAATGCGTGGATTTACACTTTCGGTTCAAAACGTCAAAAATAATATAGGAGGCCACGTTTTTCACTATACAATTCCATGTATAAATGGCCTGTGCATTGCCAAATGCTGTTCTCCCTTTAAGATTCTATAGCTAAAGCAGAGAAAAGGCTTTAATCCTTTTTTTTTTTCTGCAGATAGAAAGAGCATGATTTAAGCTTTCAAAGCTATATTGTTTAATTTCTGCATCTTGCATTTAATGGGTAAGAATACCTTTCAAAAGTTGCTGTTTTAGTACTTCGCAAAAATTTCTATCAGTGAAATATTATGCCTGATAATACTACTAGGCAATTCATTTTTTTATTCAATGCATACCAAAAAACAATGGAAGTACACAGCAAATTTACAAAACAAAACTACAAAAAACTCTGTTCCATTTTTGGTTAAACAGTTCTTCAATTTTGTCCAGAACAGATTGTGGATAACTGTATTGTCTTCCTGATGATGATGTTGATGGTGCCTCTAAAGTCATAAAAATATGTTGCTCAGGAATCCAGCAGATGTCTTTAGCAGTTGGCCAGTGAAATGAACAAGCAGAGCCATGTGGGTGCATAAAGCTGATGAGGTCATCTTGTTCTTCATGTGAAACTTCACACACATTTCCAACCCATCAAAAATTGTCATACATACATGTGACATATTGTCCTGGCTGTAAGTTTGCAATTGAGATATCTGGAATTTCTTCATCTGCTTCAAAGGCGTTGACTGTGAATGCTGTAGCATCATTGGAAACTCTGCTTACCTGCAGCTTATTAAAATTAAGTGGCATAAATTGTTGATTTTCCCTTGTTCCAGCAATTGTATGTCCCTTGGCAAACCTTCTTTTGATCAGGCTGAATGTTTTCAGTTTCTTCTTTTGGCACATAAAAAAACTTTATGCCTGGAATACATACTATCATCACAGAATTTGAATAAATCATATGGGGTCAATATTTGGTTATCTAAGGGCCTCTGCAGACTAGCACGGGCTGCTAGCCTTTTTGCTGTTCCTCCAATTCCATCACAAGGTGATTTACCATGGCTTGTTCCAATTGTATTAATTTTTTGAACTTGTCGACAATCCATTTTCCTAACTTTTGAAAGGTATTCTTACTCATCAAAACACAAGATCCAGAAATTAAACAATATAGCTTTGAAAGCTTAAATCATGCTCTTTCTATCTGTGGATAGAAAAAAAGGATTAAAGATGACACAGTTGAGATATTGCCCCTCAAAAACACCCTAAAATTTGCATACAAAAAATTTTGGCCAACATTGCACATGCATATCTTCTGATCTAGGCATACAATGTTGAACAATTTCAATCCATATATACATATCATGTGTGGAAATAACCTCTCAGGTTTTGGAATTATTGGTTTACTTGAAATGGAGCTGCGTCCTGTCAAACTTGGTCTCTCAGAATTTTACGACAAATTTTTTAGCCACTTTAGAGGCTTGTATTTTCACTCAGATGCAGTTAAATTCATAAATTTTGTCATGATGTGATTCAGCATAAAAAGTTGTCTATGTATATTAAAGCAAACAAATGTTTTAAAAAGCCTAGCAAACTTGGCACTTTTGCACCTTCGTGCGCAACATGAAGGTGAATGGCTTCTCTTTGAAAGCCCCTAAAAATTTCATATAGCTGAAGACACTGAAGATACTGAACTGAAATTTGGTATACTATCATCAAAGACCATATAGAATCTTCACACCAAATTTCATTGAATTTGGAGATGGTCGAGTGAGGACCCCTGGTCCCCTTTATGTGGAATGACCCATAAGCATTTATAGGGTAGTTGTTGGAATTGCTTCCCATTCATGCTGGTGTTGTAAATAGTTGGGCTTTGGAAAAATGGTTTTTCTTAACCAACTCTTTGTACAAGACATCCCAAAGGTGCTGAATAGGCTTAACCATAATCTTGTTTGTATGTAACCACTCTTGAATCAGTTTTGAGCAGTATTTTGGATCATTATCTTGCTGGATTTGCCAACCACATGGCATGTGTCATCGTGCAAAGGGCAGCATTTTATCTTTAAAGAATATCTCTAGGGGAGACCAGGGCATATTGGGTCATTTTTCCGATTATTGAATTTTACTACAAGACTATCATACATTAACTAACGCCAATAGTTTCACTGTGTAGCTAAATATGTTTAGGTACCTACACCACAGTGGTTAAGGCTAACCTTAGAGAGCTAATTTAATTTATAATAGTTAAGGCAAGAGGGCTCGTTGTGACCCGATTTGGGGTACAGTGGGCCAGGTTATGGGGGTACTGTGGGTTAGACTAAGGGGTCTGTAGGTAATGCAAAATAATTCATATCCAGGACGTTAGCTACTTGAAAATGATGTTTTATTCCGTATTCATTCGAAAAATTTAGGCCAGTACATGTTTAACAAACATCCAAAACACCGAACTCGATCCCGAAAGTCATACGCGCTCGCGTCTAGCCGTCCCACCATGACTGCTGGGTTGGGGCAACTTCAATACAACGTCGCCTGGATCGACATTTGACTCTTCCGATTTTTCAGGCATTATGAAATTATCACAACTTGGTAGGCGTTTCAGATAGTGAACAATATATTCTTTGAGTTGCAAATTCAGTCCAATAACCACACCAATATAATAGACTATTTTTGTTATCCCCAAGAATTTCGTTAGAGCATAGTCTCCAGGTACCAAATTCTGAATTGGTTCATCTGATAATACCAGATCCTCTTCATCCGAATCTGACTGGTTATGTTCAGAGCCTGAGTCATCCTCTAACGGTGGGACAGCCATGTATCGCTGGAACTAACCTTAGAGAGCAGTTTCTGGTTATATGTGTCGAAAACTTCTCTGCACTCATAATTTGGAGTGAACCTAACCGAACTTGTATCATCACTGCCTAATTATTTACATTTGGCAACATATCGCTGCAGAGTAGTGTTCGGAATTCCGAAAGTTTTTGCAGCTTCGCGCATCGTCTTGCCTTCTTTCATTACTGAGTTAACAGCTCGCCTCATTACGTCGTCATCAGTCTTGCCAATATTGGTCTTCCTTGTTCTATTCCGAACCATCTTGATACACTTATACACCCTTAAATTAAATAAATAAAGAAATTAACTTACAAGAAATGTGTTTGTTTTCTTATAATTTTTTTAAAGTCGCAGTGACAGAAAAAATGCTATTGCTGTGAAATAGGTGGGGCACGATGGGACCCATATTACAATTAGTCAATATTTTACTGATAATTTCCATATAAAAACTCTTTCCTTATTACATAGCAGTTATGGAGTAAACACAACTGGAAGTTGACAATAAAAGTTTAGTTTTTACCTGAAAATTGAGCTTTTATTTTCTGGCGTTGCACGTGTTGTTGCAGGAAGCTAAAACTATACACTACACTGGCAGTAATGGATGGTTTAACAACTTTATAATTGCAAAGTTGAATATTGCTGGTAGATGTTGCACAGATCGCAATGACCCGCTATACCCCGTGACCCACTGTGCCCCATGACCCACTGTGCCCCAGTCTCCCCTATATATAAATCGATCCATAACGCCATCTATATAATGTAAGGGTTCAACTCAGCATAAGCAAATGCTCCCCCTACAGTCACTACACCACCTCTATCTTTTATTGTTGGCGATTGATGTGCAAGATTATTTCTTTTGACCATTAACATGCCGAATATATCTTATTTCCATCACTGCCATATAGTTGAAACTTGTTTTTTTAATTTTGCAGAGTTCATTTTTTCTTTTCTCTTTGTTGTGAGGTCAGGCAGATCATAGTGAAAGATCTTTGAAATAAAAATTATTTATGAGTAATTATAACATTCTTACAATGCAGCAAAGGAGTTGAAAAAGCTATTAGAGAATGAAGACTGACCCTAGAAAATAAAAACTGACTGAATTATTAAACTGTTTCTGCGGCTTTTTTAAAAATTAAATATTTGTTATATGTATAGTCAGCTGATTTTAGGAAGACACATAGCTTAAAACTTCTGTTGCCATAGATCACTTGATCCTATAGGAAAATCTCACAAAAACATTTATTTTTTAACAAAGCCTGAGGAAGAGAGATTATGTACTGTATTTATTTGTTGTATTATCTGTAAAAAATTAATCACAAATTATTATTTTTCTTCATTTTAAAATGGTCATTGACACTAATTATTAAAACTTATTGAATAACAAACATACCATGTTCAGAGCAGTGATATAAAATAACCCTTCCAAACAATTGTTACTACAAGGCTAATCCTCTGGTTTGAAACATTATAATTTCAGATAAAACAAAGTGTATTATGAAAATAAAGCTCTGAGGATGTTCCATTTTTCTTGCTAAATTTACACCATTCTTTTTACTTAAAGGTAAACTCCACGGAAAAAATCGACTTTATTTTTTTGTATCATAACATTAATCCACGTTAATAGAGGTTATATCATTCAAAATTTTTCGATTTTTCCTAATATTTTATTAAGAAAAATGCCTCGGAAAATTGAAAATTTGCGTGGGATCTTCCATTCCCTTCTCCAGAGAGCACGACGGAACAAGCTGTCATTTCCTCCCGCGAGAACCTCGGGGAATTTCGTTGCCGAGATTCTAGTCGCTTAGAACAAGTTTACATATCGTAAGATTTTGCTAACCTGTTTTATGTGGAAATGCCTTCAATTTGTTCTCTGTTTGGATGTGTAAATAGACAGTCAGATAGAAATTTCACATTTCATATATTTCCACAATCAGAATCGATTAAAAAAACAGTGGATTAGTAGTTTTTGACAGCGAGGGAACTGGTGTCCAACTCCAAGCAGCATCGTGTGCTCATTTCGACGCGTCTTGCTTTGTCTACGCATTCCTTCGGCGTTTAACAAGTGCTATTGCGGTCTGAAATTCTGCCCACAATCACGTCATTAACTGCACACGGCACACGCGCTGCGCATGAGCCGTCTGCTCTCAGGAGTGAGTTAGACAGGGAAGCCGCATATCGCGATACCTCCTATTATGTTGCAGAGCTAAAAAAACTGTTGATTTGAATTGACATCATATCAAGAAAGCACATTTTCTGAATTAATCTTGAATGGTTGAAGAGTATGACATTTTTAAAGAATTAATGGAATGCTATTTCATCATACAATCAAAAAGAGTAATTTAAATAATTTACTCGTTAAATTAATTGCACATCAAAATATTATATTGGCCTGAATTTAAGATGATATTTTTCCTTAATTTGTATTTATAACATTTAAGAGACTGATTTTGTAAAAGCTTATTTGTATCTTTACTTCATTGGCTTGTGCAGTGGGAATCACTGCATGCATCGCAACCAAGTTCAAGACTAAATTGAAATATCTCAAGCTTTGGCGATGTTTTCTGTATTTATAACCTGTGCTGTAATTTTGCTTGAATTATTACAATATGTAAATTGCAACCAATAGGTGACTATTACAGTATTGGTTACCAGTCATGATGGATCGGGTGGAAAAGAAAGCATCTTCACTGTCTCGATTAAATAAAGGAGAGAGGAGACGTTGTGATATGAATTTCAAATTGTGTGTTTTACATGAATCAAACTGTACTAATATTGTACAAGTTGCAAAAATGATGTTTGGCGTTTCCAAATATAGTACATGTATATGATATTGGTGGAAGGAAGAAGAAAGGTTCAGAAATACCATACATCAAAAAAACATTCAGAAGATTTAATAAACGAGGTGTGTCCTGAAAGTAAGTACTATTTTGGAAAAAAAACATATAAAAACATTTTTTTCAAAACAAAATTTATTTTTACATGAAAGAGCATTTCTTAAACTATTTTTCTACATAGTTGCCACCGTTGTTCAGACATTTTTCGTAGCGGGAAACCAATTTTTCTATGCCCTCTTCATAGAAACATGCCGCCAGTGAAGACAGCCTGCTGAACACCGTTTTTTACGTTGTCATCACTGTCAAAGTGCCTTCCTCCAAAATCACGCTTCAATTTCAAGAACAAGTGGTAGTTAAAAGGTGCGGGGTCAGGGATGTACGGCGTCTGATTGAACTGCTCCCAACCGGTGTTCAGCAGTGACTGTCTTCACTGGCGGCATCTGGTCTTCAGCAGTGACTGTCTTCACTGGCAGGGTCCTGGATGATAAAAGAATTGATGGCTTAAAGTTGTTGGCAGACATTGACTAGGTAACATTAACTTGTTTTACTATGGCAGAGGGGCATGTTAATTTGTGACGGGTCACTCCTTCCCTCGTTGGTTAACTAACAAGTACTAATCAGTATTGTAAGAGGAGCATGCCTGTCAGGGGTTCGAGACCCGGATTAATTGTAAACGGAGGAACTAACACAGTGACAAATTGATAAATACCAAAAATGTTTATTCACAAGTCAGCCCACGAGTACAGTAAACATCATGCTATTTATGGTAGAATAGTCCGTATCTTGAGGGGCCTCTCAGAATTCAGTCGCTAGTCAACTCTTAATTGGCTGCTTACAATACTAATATCTTTATACGCTTTGTTCACCACAGGTATGTCGATTATAGCCTGTGTCATAAAATCAAAACTACGAGGGTTGGGGCAAAAGTCATGGCACCTATTTTTTTCCTTGAAGATACCAGTCCGGTTGGAAAATGTGACATATACAGACGAAAGGACAAGGTGTTAACTACATGTGTGGACAATGAATAGCACTGAAATATCGTAACACACTAATTTATTACGGTAGTATACAGGGCAATATGGCCTTCACGGTGCAAAAGAATGACAAATATGGTACACATAAAGTTGACATGACAAACCTGGGCCTAAAGACCCTCAAAGTAGTCCCCTGCTACTGTCATCACACGCTGCCAACGATGTGGGAGGCGCTGAATATCATCAGCCTCAGGTGCTGAATACCTTCAGCCCGAACGTTGCTCATCACTGGTTGACACACGTCCTTGCTGAAACTTTCCTACCCACCATGCTATTGTACGGTATGGTAGGGCATTATTCCCAACACTCGATGGCGCGGGAGAAATGCAATAAAATTGTCACTTACCACTTCATCGTCATCAGTGTGGTCTCTGCTTACCACACAGGATATCACTTCTTCAATATGACTTTATGCCACAATAGGATGGCAGAACGGGCTTGACTACTCTCCACCTATTCAAACTATCGTCCGCTATTACCCGCTATGGAATGCTGACTTCTCCGCAACATCAATACACGCTTGACTTAAAATAAACTTTTAAATAGAATAACTTCTCATAATTATTCACAAATACCACAGTAAATTAGCTACATTACATGCCAAAGGCACTTCTGAGTTGCATTCGAAATATAAGGTGTTTAAATGCCATTTCACCTTCTCATACGAAGGAACGGCAAGGCTGACGAATAAACACAGCCGCTTCACTCGGAGACAACTCAGAGAAAAAAAAAACAACAACAAAGCATTTAAAATTTTTGGAAACAATATAAGTTTTCTCCAAAGTAATGCCAACAATTGCTTACTGAAGGCTGAGCACCAATGACGTATATTAAAGATAGACTCCGAATCCTATTGTTAACAGCGGCAAAAAGTGAAGCAAATTGAGCCATGACAGTTCTGGGCAGGAGTGGGCCATTGAGTAATTAGCTGTCTGGCTGCTTTGTTTTTGAAGATTTTGGGCCTGAGGAATAATTAATTCAAAACCATTATTCAAAGTTCTTCTGCGTACAACTGTACAAACAGACAAGAAAAAGGATCAGGAATCATTTTCCACAAAAATAAATCAAAAATACGTAGCTAAAATGAAAATACGTTACTGAAAGACAATCGAAACGAAATTGAAATTGGAACCATGATCGAACAATTGTTTATAAAATATAATAAAATACTCCAAATACAAAGTAAACGAAAAGATTAACTTATCACTCCGTGATCGGCGTGTGAAAGAATTATTAATCAGCTACTCTCGTGTTTAGCCATGTGTTTTGCATCATCTTCACTCACTTTCAGCCATGACAGTTCTGGGCATGGAGCTTCCCAATTTGCTTCAAGTTACAACAATAGGATTCGGAGTCTATCTTTAATATACGTCATTGCTGAGCACATCTTCCAAGAAAATCTAGCAACAATGCCAGCCTCCAACAAACAAAACAAAGCAATGACGCACGAACGACTCTACACTGTCATAGGCGCACTCATAATAGCAACCGTGACAAACGCTTAGTAAAACGCGATAAAACCCCTTAAAACATATTCAAACTTTAAAAAAAAACCACTACACCACCACATAAAACAAAATACCCACACACGCCAGCCACACAGCGAAACGCCCCCCTCTCACTTGAACAACTTGAACAAAAGAACAACGGGATAACGAACAATTGCGTTCTAATTTGCATCGCTCGTGCAAACCCCATTCCATTCCCGTCGGACATATGCAACACCCCAAACCTGATATGGAATGTCACAAATTCTTGATGCATTTCTTGGATACCCAACAGAGAAAATAAAGAAACAGATTGCTGAAATAAACACTGATCTTCTTGTAATCCCCAGGGAATGGCTTTTCAGCATCAAGTTCTTGATATTGTTGTCATTAGCCTTTTAAAGGTTGTTTTCAGAAAGAATATAATGATTGGTTACTATGGCGAGCTCCGCGGCCAACTTCCGCGGATCGCCACCAGATGGCGGTGAAGCCAACCTTCACCTAGAGTGCCTTTATAACCAGAGTGTGGCCATGAGAGGCCAGGCAGCCATGTTGTGTCCAATCTGTCTATAGATTAGTGTAGCAGAAACAAGAAATTTTGCTCTTTTGGCATTAAAAAAACCTCGAATTAATGGAGTGACTCAATAAATCGAAAATAAAAGTCCACTTTTAATTATTAGAGGAAAAAATAAACTGTACATATGTAAATTAAATTTATTTTTTGTTTTTTCCCATTTTATGTTTCTTCCCATTTATTATTTCATTTAATTATCAGTCACATTTTTGTTAATAAAATTAATATCCACCTTATCAAAATTTTTATTAAACATTACATAATTAAAGAATAAATCAAGGAATTATTAAAAAAAATTGATAATTTTTCGTTACTGAAAAAAACTAAATAAAATAGTTAAGCTTATATGAAGAAAAAAAAAGGCTAATTTATTGACTAATTTTTAAATTAAATTTAACAAAAACAAAATACAAATGAAATTTTAAAATATGTAAAACTGAAAAGTTAATTTCATGACAATTTTGTATGCATTGCCGTACTCTTTGCTATCATAATTTCCTGTACATTTTTTCTGTTCTTTAACAATAAGTTTCTTTTTTTTAACATCCAAAATTTTCCCGTCGACTATCTTTTTCCCACTGATCTTCATCAAAATGTTTCTTTTAAAAATCAGAAAAAAAAATAACTTTAAAATCAACAATACTTAACTTCTTTCTCCTATGAACGCAAAAGAATGCAACTTTGTCAGATCGGAGCAGTTTTGAAATTGCCATCTTTTTGAGAAATTACTTTCGTTTTAGCGTTAAACGAGGGAAAATTCAAACAAAAAGTGTTTTACTGTTTAATGAACTGAACGTTGTATGTAATGTTTAATTAATGTACTGTGATGTATATTAAACGCTAATTTCGTTTGAACTCCGTCAGCCCGAAGTTCGTTTGACCTCCCCCCCCCCACCTCTGCTGCCAGTCATTGCAGCACTAATATTATCCTCTTGTATAATACGATCTCATAAATTTAGGTGTTTTAGGCGAATATCGTAGAATAAATACGATATAAAGAAACATTTAATTTTTACTAATCTCACAAGGCAACTGTTGTCCGAAGGTTTCCGCTTGACTCTTTTCGTCTTCGCGGCCCAAATCGATCGTCTTTCTGGATCGCGAGGAAATCGTTTCGTTATAAAAACCATCTTCAGAGCGATTAGAACACCCTACTGCAGCACAGGAAGGCATTTTTGGTCACTAAATTCTTTTAAAATCTTTTAAAATTACAAAAAACTGTCTTATCTCCACACATCGCTATACTAATTTGGACACAACATGGCGAAAAATAGCACGTGACAATGAACAACCAATAGAAAACTGTCCCGCGTATGGCCACACTCTGGTTATAAAGGCACTCTAGCTTCACCTAACGACCACCAGAGGCCACTCCGAAACATGCGTGGCACTCTGGGAAAAAGACCAGCAACCAAGACAGATCGATTGCAGCAACCAGAAGAGATCGATCGCAGCAACCACAGGGAACAGAACTCTCTCTTCTCGTGCGGACATGCCAACTTCGCAACGCTTACCAGATCGATCCGTCCATAGCCGAACTTTTTATTATCATATCATATCATTATTATCATTATTATTCAAATGTAGTGTTTAGTTTATAGTACCATTGTTTTATTAAAAATAGCCTTTTAATATCAACAAAAATGGAGTCAGATCGTATTATTAATTTTTAAATTTTTAATGAATGTAGTGGTTTATTATTAGCACATTTCTAACTTTATAGAACGAAAATTTAAAATTAACAAGATATAAAAAAACCACGTTTTCAAAAACGTATGTTCATAGTGTCTCATAAATATACAGAGTGATTCAGAAAGGTAGGTCAAGAATGAAATACCATGTACAGTTTGTAGTGGGGAACAATATTTTTCTTATAAATATGGGTCCGGAAAACGCATCCTTACAGAGATAATGCAATTTGAACGAGGTAGGAATGGATGTGCATTACCTGGACGGCAATGGTAGGGTCCATGTAAATTGTTCGTGGTCTCTCCTTTAAAAGAGAGGAAATGAAACGCGTAACTCCATTGTCGTACAATGGGTCGCTTGACTAATACAGAGCTGGCGGACATGCATCTCGTCTACGGCGAGGTGCAGGGTAATGCTACTGAAGTACAAAGGATTTACCAAAAGCGTTTTCCAGACCGTGATCACCTACATGGCCAGGCGTTTCAAACACTAGACCAACGACTTCGAGACACAGGTTGCCTACAAGGTCTATCAAGCAACAGCTGTGGAGTGAACATTCGAACACCTAACCTAACCTCGTACAAGTTGCATTATCTCTGTAAGGATGCATTTCCGGACCCATGTTTATACGAAAAATTTGTTCCCCGCTAGAAACTGTACATGGTATTTCATTCTTGACCTAACTTTCTGAATCACCCTGTAGAGACTTCCCTTTTAAAATGAAAATGAACTGTTCATATGCAAAGCAACTGACGTAAAGATATGATTTCAAGATAAAAGATTTGATTTTAAAATCAATTTTAAACAATGCCACATAGAAAAGAAATACAGGAAAGTGAAGTTTGTGACATTTGGCACTTGAAAGCTGAAGGAAATTCTGTAAAAGACATTTGTACACAATTTGAACGATCAAAAGCAGCTGTTTGCAAAATTCTTAGTAAAAAAACAAACAAATGAAGTGAAGACTCCAAGATCTGGACGACCGAGAAGCACGACTCATCGAGATGATCACCGAATTTTTCACCCAGCAACAAAGAACCATCTCTATAAAAAATTTAAAATGGCTGTTATCTTTGTTTGAATTCTTTTTTGCACACTTTTTAGCATATAATACTTAAGACACTTGCATATTACAGTACATTATGTATTATGTAGTATACAATATAGAGTACATTAATTCCTATTTTTTCTCATTTTTTCGTCTCCAAAAGCTAGTGCAAAAGTGAATTCTCAAAAACTTTGAAATCTTAAATAGGAACCCCTATTGTTAATGGTATATTCAAATTGTACACAATATTCGAGAAATGTTTTGTTCTTGGTGTTTTTTCAATTTTTTAGTGCACAAGTAAACTTTTGGGGCAGCAGTCCTGTGGAGACAGAGTCTATGCATGTGTATTGAAAAATATTGGATTTTTGAAATTCTGACTTCGGATCCTTAAAGACCATTAAAAAGTAGAATAGGAATGTCTGTAAGACCCACTCTCTCTCTCTCTCTCTCTCTCTCTCTCTCTCTCTCTCTCTCTCTC
>JAHWFO010036886.1:3844620-3855401 GCA_023313115.1 Rhysida immarginata
CTCTCTCTCTCTCTCTCTCTCTCTCTCTCTCTCTCTCTCTCTCTCTCTCTCTCTTTGTCTTCATCGATAAAATTGGGTTCAAAACTTTAAAAGTTCCACACTTTCAGGGTCTCTATCTCCTAAACGGTTGGATCAATTGAACAAACACCAAGAATAAAACATTTCTCGAATATTGTGTACAATCTGAATATACCATTAAAAATAGGGGTTCCTATTTAAGATTTCAAAGTTACCCCCTCCCCCCAGTCCCCCTCACAAGGGGGGGGGGGGTAATTTTTTAACTAATGAATTTCCCCCACAAAATAATTCACTTTTGATTTTGGACCTTTTTTTTGTACAATGCTTAATTTCCGAGATATTCAGTTGTCTCAAGATAAATACCTCACCCTGTATAACACTCAACGTGTAGGCTGAGTGATGTAGGGACAAAACCTTAAGCTTGCATCAGTACTTTATTCAGAAATTGAGATGTAATTATTATTCACCTAGGATAAATTACTCGCCCAGTGAATGAGATTTTTATCTGGCTCCCAATGTGTGTGATTATGATTTTTTTTTTTTTCCTTTGGGCTGTCGCAATACCATGACACACACAATTGAGAAAATTTGAAATCTATTGAATTGAATGAAGTCGGAGGAAAATGAACAACTCATTTTAGTCCTAGCTTGTGAGATAGAGGAATTATTATTGAGAATTATAGCACCGTAGTTATTGATTGAATGACTGTATACCATACAAGGCGGTGCTCCTTAACGATATTGATTTAATGGTCTGTATGCTATGAAGGGTATGGACCTTGTGGATATTGACTTAATGACCAGATGCTATTCTAGGTCATATACACTTTATGGATATTGACTTAATGGCCATATGTCATTCTAGGTCATGTACCTTGTGGATGCTGACTTAATATCCATATGCCATGCAAGGTTAGGCACCTTGTGGATATTGACTTAATGACTGTATACCAAGTAATGTAGTCCCTTGTTGTTCATTGATGTAATGGTCGCATGCTGTGGAGATGGAAGCGTTCATGAAAAAGCAGAACATGGTAATTGTTTATAAGAAATTTTGAGATTTAATGATCATATGAACATATGAATAAGGTATTCAGAGTATAATGGTAACTAAGGAATTAATGGTAGTATTTTTATGGATGACATTAGTGAATAAGACTAATTTTATGGAATATATTATTGAATAAGAGGAGGTCATGGAATTATTTGAGTAATAGTGGAGATCTTGATTTAACCATATGGTGATGATCTCAAGATCTTCTTTATAATGAGGTCAGTGATGGAGAGTAGGACTTGGTAGTCATTGCTGAGGCAATGAGAAAATTCCCTTTTCTGTATTAAGAGAAAGAAAGAAAGTGAGTTCACATTAAGTGAAGGAGCTGATTATGAGTTTAACTTTATGAATTAGTTGATTTTAAAGTGGATTTTTGTGTGTGTGTGTGCGTGTGTGTGGTGTTAGTGCCTAAAATAGGGCACGTATAGCCAAGGCGTAGTGGTTAGGACCTAGAGGTCTGTAAACGTCAAAAAGAGGGATGAGGGGAAGCTAGTAATAACAGTTATAGACAACTGGCATTACTTTAAGAAAAATATTAATTATAGAAAATAAAGGACCCTCCCAACTGTCTCTAGTGGAACCCCCCCAACAAATTTATTATGTAGGCACCAAAATGAAAAGGGAGGAATCCAAACGAAAATTGAAGTTTTATTGCGATATTTTACAATAACGATTTCACATAGGTACAAATTAGAAAATTGGTAATCTTTCACAAATGGTGAATTAATTCAACCAGAGACGTTTGTAAAAGGAGACCTGGCAATAGCTCAAAAATGTGAAATGCTTTTTCAGATACAGATAAAGATTCTATTACTTTATCCGTGCTTTCAGATTCGAAGATGTGCTATTATTGACTCAGAGGGCGCTGCGTTAGTGTCGGTTTGAATGTTTTGGTTTCGCTTTTTCAAGTCCTGTGTATTGCAACCGTCGAATTGACTGCGTCGATGAAATCCAGAGACCGTTAAACGTCTCTGATGAAATCAGACTTAACCGTATTTCTTAACTCTCTCTGCATTCAAGTTTACTTTGCTTTGCCGTGCAAATCTCCCCGATGATTTCGGCATAATTCATCATCACAGTATCGAACGCGGGGCGACATTCAATGCACGAAAAGGAATGCTAGTAAATGGATATGACAGATACAAGCATCGAGTTAAACTTTGCACTTTTGTATTGCTGATAGTTGTTTCTGTCATATCCATTTTCGAGCAGAGCAATTCCTTTTGTGTATTGAATGTCATCCCGCGTTTGATATGTGATGCTAAATTATGCCAAAATTGCCGGGGAGAAAAAAATATGTTGTTTTTTTTAATATTATTGTGTATCAGGGATAAGGAAGGAAAGGAAAGAAGTGAAGGGGGGACGTTTGGGTTTAGTAGTATAACATCATATAATAACAATCCGTTAATGCACGTTAACATCACGTACGAATTGCCTTTGTATATGTGCTAACATTGAACCAGATTGCATGACGATCGAAGTTTGAATGGGAAACTGAAGGTTTGAATGCTATTGAATGGTAAGCTGAATTCTACACGAAATTCTCATTACATGCGTTTGAATGGGAAAATGAGGAAATGCCAGGTCTCCTTACGTTAACGGTCTCTGGATTCAACACTTCCACTGAATAGTTGAAAGAGTGTTGGATGACACTGGCGGAAGGAATATTTTTTCTTGATCGGCCATTGCACCAACAATGACATTGGCTACGTACCTGCCACAGTCGTCCATCATTTCATCCACAGATACCCAAATGTGCATGTTATGCAGTGCTTCACGAATTTTTGTCACTACTGATTTGTTCAGGTATGTAATTTTTCCTGATTCCCGATTCGATGAAAGTTTACTGTCCAGTGTGCTTTTCGATGCTTTTCCGGATTACTGAGTTTGGATAAGGGAATGTCTGCACTAACCATACATTTGCAAAGTTCTCTTGCGTACTCTGACCTTTGATTCCCGTGTGGTGATAGGGACTGCAGAAGCAAACTTTGTTTATGCATCTTCTCCATGTGATGTTTTGATCCTAAGTGAATGGAAGTGTTTAGGTGTTGCAATACTTGTGGTCATTTTTCAGCAGTTATGCTTTTGCTACAGCATTTGCAGAAAAGAACTTTGCCATCTGTTGAGAAAACTTCTCCAAATTCTTGGACATACTGCTGGCACTTTGCACATGCAGATCTCTTCTCTTTTGGCATGGTTGAAATTCAATGGAATATAGCTGTAACAGATATTAAAATAACATCAAAAATTTTTAATATCAGTAATTATAGGAGTTATGATAAAATTATAATCAGGGTGTCTAGCAAAATGATTTCCAGGATTCATACACTTGATCAAAGATAAAATTTCATGACTTTTCCAAAACTTTTCAAGGCAATTCAATACATTTTCCAAGACCATAATCTTTTATATTTTTAAGAATAATATATTCATATCATTTATAAATAATTATTAAGAAAACATTAAATCTGTTCAAAAAACACTTTTTCCAAAACTTAAGTCAGAAGCCATTGATTTTCCAAAACTTTCCAGGCCTGGAAATTTTTTTTTATTTTCCAGGACTTTCCAGGTTTTCCATGACTTGTACGAACCCTGGATTTCGTAAAATTCCCCGACTTTTTCCCGGTCGCTAGCCACGTTGTATAATGTAACAAAACGGTATGGAAAAATGGAAAACGTTGGTCTTCTGCTGTTAAATGCTGTTAAAATACTGTAATTTACCGAGAGTCGAACTTGAAAACGAATAAAATTTTTCGCTATTATATTAAAAAGATACCTCAAATTTATATTTTCAATAAAAAGATATAAAAATAAAATTTAAATAAAAAGAAAATTAAAACATAGCAGTTAGGGAATTACGGAATGGCGTACTTACATATTCACTTTAGCAGTCGGAAACCTGAATAGTCGGTAGTCGGTAGTCGCAGAGATTAGAGTTCTGATCGAGCTTCGAAATTGAAACCACACTATTGAAAGCGGCCCCTCATATATCCCCCATCATTGCGATGCTGCAGCAACAGGCATCGAGTATTCTGATTGGTCGAGACAAATAGACAGCTGCGCCATCTGTTGGTGGAGGCGGAAACTAGTCATCCATCGTCAAGTCATTCGTTAAGTCGTTCGTTATATTTTGTTTAATTCTGGCTAAGTTGAATACATTTTAGCCAAGAAACGTTAGGAAAAAACAAGAAATAATTTAATGTGAGATGACCAATTAGAGAGGCCCTTGATAATTCTTTGATTGATGGACAACATATCAGATTGTGCGAACTAAGGTCAATTTCAGAG
The DNA here is from genome assembly GCA_023313115.1 of Rhysida immarginata. Classification (NCBI taxonomy): domain Eukaryota; kingdom Metazoa; phylum Arthropoda; class Chilopoda; order Scolopendromorpha; family Scolopendridae; genus Rhysida; species Rhysida immarginata. The sequence continues at coordinate 3,848,981 of JAHWFO010036886.1, forward strand.
TGGGAGTTAGAGGGGGCCATCCTTTTTATACAGAGGGTTGATTCAGATAAAATGAGACGACTTTGCAGTTCTGTTACGATGGTGTAATACCATGGCGCCACCATCGGTTGTGTTCGAAGTGAGAGCCACGTTGTTGGACTATCGCCCACACGGTAATTTCCACTGAAGTAGGCTGAGTTTGAGGGACTCTATGGGAAGTTCGTTCCACACCTGCTGACAAACTTTCCATAGCCCATCAACGGTTCTTGGTCGGCGACTTCCGAGCCGTCGTTTCAGGAGACCAAAACCACAGAAATCCATCGGTGATGCGTCAGGAGATTTACAGGCACATGAGAGAAGGGAATAACTCGTATGCCCGTCTCCTGTTCCATCTTCCTGTAGTAAGCCACAGATGACTTGGCAGTGTGGCTTGATGCCTTGTCCATGTGGATCCAAACTTTTGATTGCTCACCAGGGTACAGACGTGGGATATCTTGCCGATATACGTGGTCCATTACATTACTCTGGAAGTAAGCTGCACTAATTTTACAGTTTCCAGGAACTCGACAAATCGTGAGCTGTCCATGTGAGCAATATCTGGCAACCACCATGAAGCCCTTTGAAAACTTTTCCTTGCACCTTCAGACAAAATCGGATCTGGCCTTGCCCCCTCTTTCGCAATAGTAAATTGCCCTGGGTTTGTTGGTGTCATCGAGGTACACCCAAGCTTCATCCAAGGAGACAACCCACTTCCATCGGTCACCTGCAAGATGGTTTTCATACAGTTTTCTGGCGTTGGTGGATCGTTCCTGCACGTGTCTGGCCGACAGTCTGTGACCGCACACTTTATGACGTCGCTCCAGCCCAAGATTGTCATGAATTATTCTGGAGACTGTTGCCTGTGAAATATCTTTCCTTTGGGCTAGACTTCTCTGTGTGGGGGGATTTTCTTTCAGTACTTCAGACCGGATTTCTCGCACCACCTGAGCTGGGCGTGTTGGCTGGGGCTTGTTTCTGGTCTGCTTCTCTGCTTGTCCACGTTCATTAGATGGTCGCAATTTGTTCTTTTTGATTATTCGACCCACAGTAGCTTTGGATACCACAATACCATTTCGTTTGCATAGTTCCACAATGCACGAAAGACTGAAGTTAGCGTCGGAAAGGCCAAACATATACCTTTCCCAAAAAGCTGTGATTCCCCACAGGAATCTCCCACCAAATGTCCCGTACAGCCGTCCACAGTTCAGGTAGTGATTTGGGGAGTGGGCTACTACCCCTCAACCGACGCTCGACTTCATCCCACAGATGTTCGATGGGATTCAGGTCGGGGCTCTGGGCTGGTCACTGCATGCGTTCAACATTATTATCGGCATACCATTGCAGGGTATGAGCTGAACATGTGGCCTGGCATTGTTGCCTTGGTGCAGGCATGACTCTAGACTGTAGGTTTGCCGAAGGGTTGGGAGAACGGAATTGTCCAGGATGGTAGTGTAGCCTGTAGCCCTCATGGTGCCTTCCACCTTCACTACCGGGCCTACGCCATACCATGAAAAACAGCCCCACACCATAATTCCTCCTCTGCCGAACTTCACTGTTGGGATGATACACTCAGGAAGGAGCCGTTCTCCAGGTAAACGCCACACCCAAACTCTGCCATCCGATCGAAACAATGTGAATCGGGATTCATCGCTCCAGAGAACACGTTTCCAGTCCTCAACAGTCCGATCTTTGCGTTCCCTGGCCCATTGCAGTCTGTTCGTTTTGTTCGCCGGTGTGACTAGCGGCTTGTGGGCTGTTGCTCTGCCGTGATAGCTCAGCATATGGGCCTCCTTTCGGAGGGTCTTGGTGGATACGTGACATCCAGATGCCTGCTGGAATTCCCCGGCGATGGTGGTCATCGTCGAACGTTGGTTCTTCCGTATCTCCCGCTGCAGCACCCGACGGTCCCTGTCGGTCAATGCGGGTGGACGACCAGGCCTTGGTGCATTCGTACAATGTCCATTGGTCCTGTACTTCTTCAGCACATATGCCACTGTTGATTTCGGGTGGTTCCGGCTGCTGGCAATCTCTCGTATGGATGCGCCTTGGAGCGACATTCCAACCAGGACACCTTTTTCGAACTCTGTCAGCTCTGCCTGTTGCGACATGATGCTTCAGTTAGAGTCAATGGTGTTGTCTGATGACTATCTTTGCATTTCCATACAGTAGTGACACGTGTGGTAGTGGAAAGGTCCATTTTTTGCCAGGTGGATGGGTGTCCAATTAGTTTCTTCCAATCAGTATAGAAGCAGATGGAGTGAACTCCAGTCGTTCCAGAATGTTACCCTGAGGACCATTGCCCAGCTTGGATGAAGGACCATAAAAAATCATTACATCCACTCGGACCTGAACACGACTCACATTGGAAAGTGTATCCAAGATTTCCTGATCAACATGGTGCAGACGATGAAGAGCCATGACAGTGCCTGGTGGCTGGAATACTAAATAACCTGATGGAAATGAAGTGGCATACAAAGTATAGAAAACCGAGGCATATTCTTGATGTCAACTTCGAAGACATTGGCAACGTTTCCTTCCTGGATTATTGGAAGATGTCATACCACCCTCTCCCCTTCTCCCTCCCCCTCTCCCACTCTTCTGAGAATTGTCAATCTTATTTTTTTTCATAATGTGGAATATCTCTTTGGGTTAGTCAGGCTTCTTGCCTATTTCAGTGTGGAATTTATTCCGGAAGGTGAGACTCCTGTAAACACTGCTTACGTCCCACCTGAACAAATGTACACTTCACTGTTCGACTGTCGATTGTCACGAATGCTACAGAACACTGTGTTCATTTCACTGTTGACTGAAGATGGCAGTTTGCCAAGTTTTACCGAGCAGGATGGTGCACCACCACACTATGGACTTAATATCCGTCAATGGTTGGATGGGCAATTACCTGGTCATTGGATTGACCAGCAGGGTCCTGTGGAGTGGCCACCACATTCCCAAAACCTCACACTGCTAATTTGTACCTGTGGCCCACTTAAAACAACTCATGTATGCTGTGAAAATCCAAAACAAACGTGATCTTCAGCAATGCATCCCACAGTCCTGTGATAGCATTACCCCCTGGTGTTCTTGTGCGTGTGCATAATGAATGGGTAAAACACCTTGAGCTCTCTCTCCATCAGCAGGGACAACACATTGAACACAATCCTTTAGCTGCTGCAACCCAGTTTCGATGTGTGTGAACCACAGCAGAAAACTGAAACCCGATTGCAGGAATGAACTCCTGAGAAAAAACTGGTGTTATTTGATATTCCACGTGACCCCCTTCCCATTTAAGAAAATGAACCTTGACCCAAAATGGCAGATTTCAAGATGGCGCCCAAACTCCAAAACTGTCTCAAAAGATACAGCACCTATCCTATTCCCTGCTAGGATGATCACATCGTTTATTTTACACACCGTTTTCGAAATACAGGTATGTCTTGTGACTCATCCTGTAGATTGCCCCAAGTATCTTTCGAACGGGCTGTGAGTGTACAAGAAAGTATGAAGACGACGCTTCCATGACAGCAGTATTAGAGGAGACAATAGTGATAAAAAATAGGAGCAAGTGTGATATTGAGAAGGAACATTGATGTGAGTTTGGACATAGTAATTGGTTCTATCAGTGTTGTACAAGGTTTGAAACTGGATCCTGATGATAAGGAAAAAAGTTAAAAGGATAGTAATACAAATCCAAATAAGTAAATTGCAAGAAACTATGAAAAACAGTAAACTGTATAAATAAAGAAACCACTATTTCCCCAATATTATTTAATGTCCATAGGTGCATCTCGACGACAACGTTGTCTTCTTCAGCGAAAAACTAGATAAAGAAGAAGACGATGTCGTCGTCGAAACGCGCATACGGACATTAAATAATACTGTGGAGATAGTGGTTTCTTTATTTATTTTATGCAGAGAGTAATACAATTCTTAATGAACTTACTCATAAACTCGATTCAGTTAGGAGTAAATTTGAAATAATTAATAGGGTATATGTTCAGCGCGAACACTACCAATTATGTATGGCATTTGCTATAACTATAACATAAAAGTCAAGGCTTTAGTTTGAACAGCGCACTTATAGACATAGGCTCTTCGGTATTCTCGTGTGTGGTCAAGCTTACTTAGAGTAAAACGCCTGAGCATCTTGCATCTAATTAATATTGATTCTTACAGTAGTGCCAAAGTTCAAGATTCCACCATAATGAGGATAATCGACTCAAATGGACGTACCACACAGATTTGCCAAAACTAAATCATTCGAAGCCACCGAGAAGGGCCAATAAGAACAGGGAGTGGGCTATGCGAAAACCAGGGGCTGATATAAAAAAAAGATGTCAGGGAATGGAGGACCACTTACAAAAGGAAGTGAAATCCCATCAAAAACATTTCATGTAAAAAATGTAGCCAAGTCCTGCGATTCGTTAGCTGTAAAAAGTTGTGAGATCTCATGTAGGGCCAAGTCTGGTGCTCTTATTAACTCTGACACTTTCATTTACAAACCACTCCACATCATTACATCTTTAGTTAAAGAACATTTTGTGATTGGAGTCCAGTAACCAATTTTATTGTTAAATAGTTCGCTTCTATTTTGTATTACATTTTTGTAATCTTCTGTTGATTTGCTTTTGTTTTCTGTACTAGGGCTATTATATATAAACGCAGACAATAATTTATAAATCTTCCTCACTCGCTGAAAAGTTGACCCTGTCAAAAAATTGAATATATGAATCATAAAAAATTGCACATGTGAAATAGTGGTTTCACTCTTCCTCTTTATCTTGCTAAAGTTAGGTTAGCTAAAGTATTTTCCCCCTTAGAGCTTAGAGTAAACACTTACTGATTTTATGTAAAAGCAATTAGAGAATTGCAGAAAATTTACGGAAAGATATTAATATCTGGAAGTATAATGTGGAAAAAATCCCCCTAGCCCTATTTTCCTGTTCAATATCTTGAATTTCGCGGGAACAGAAAAAAAAATTCGAGATACTGTCCGTGTGCTATGAGAAGGCCGCTGAGTTGCTTAATGTGCTCGTCCAGTGTCTCTGCAGTTGTAGATGAATCTCTTCAGTGTTGGGGGACAACAGCCAAATTTGAGTCGATCCATGTTTCATCGATGTAAACAATGGGACGATTTTCTTTTATTTTTTCATATTTCTCAGGTATCTACTTCTCCATACAAACGTTTTCATTCGTTTGGAAACACTGCCAGAAGTCATTTTTGCGCTACGATTTTAGCGCTTTTCCTCCCTTTATAACTGCAACTACCAGCGACACCATATGAGTACATTAAGCAACCCATCGGTCTTCTCGTGGCGTGCGGACAGTATGGAGGATTACATTTTAAATAAAAATGTTTAGGTATTAAAGGTACTATGAGAATATGGAAAACAATTGGGAGTTAAAATGAGACATGTATAAAGGATTACAAGCACAAGTGGAGCCACTAGCGTCAGAATTGCACAAACTGCGCATGTTCAAACATCCCATACACAACTGAGACTTGCCAACGAGATCGAAAAATTTTTTTGTAATTTTTTTTTTCATAACACACAAGAATAGCTTAACCTTGAGGAAATAAAAAATTTTCAAAATACCGAGTTTTGAGATATCGAGGTTGGACTATATAGTGATAATTTTATTTGCCATTTAATACAGTAGAACCTCGATAAATCGAATTCCTCCCTAATTTGAAGTTTGTCTTATTTCCTTCCACTCTGGGGCTAAAACCTTTATACCGTGGAATATTATAATGTGGTCTCTTATATAATGTGATTCCATTTTCATAGATCAAAAATATAGTAAAAATTTTGCGCTCTTTTATAATGCAATCCCCATTTTTTTGACTCTCTGCTAACATTAGAGAAATGAAATATGCAAGGATATACAGAAAAATCTCTGTATTTTTTACAATTTTAATAATGCATAACCTGGAGCTTTACAATTATAAACCTTCAAAATCCACTATCATCTGATTCTTCAAAAAACTACCTTTATACAGTACAGATGGTTGTTTATTAAAAAATAAGGTACAGTAGATTACATGTACTTTTATTGTATTTTTATTTTTTGAAATTAATACAGTACATACTATGTATTCATGGATTAAGGAACTAATAAGTATTCATTTGAACTTTATAAAACTTTCTTGGACAATTTCAGGAGATGAACACAGTGGCTATTGAAAAGCTTTATTGGTCGAAAATTTATTTCACTTTTCACCTTTAATGTTACAAATTTATTTAACATGGTTTCTATACTGTTCAATTATTATCAATAAATGGTGGCAAGAGGGAAGTTATAATAAACAAAAGCCGTGAATTTTTTATGAATGGTTTTTGCCATCTTTGAGAGAATTCACTTTTTTAGCTTTTGGAGACACAAAATTGATGGGGGGGGGGGGGGG
>JAHWFO010036886.1:3855501-3892273 GCA_023313115.1 Rhysida immarginata
AGTGATTTCAAATGAACATTTGTCTGACGAGACTAGTGTATAATATAGAAAATACTGGTACAGTCAACCAAAGGAAATAATCCACACGAGTTGAATACTTAATATTACATTTCATGCTAATGTGTTGTTTTAATAGCTTTTTTAATTATAATTATTTAAATTTAATAATCTTAATAATGTTAACTTTAAATGTAATATTAAATTATTAAAAATAAATTAATATTGAAACGGTAAAACTTAGAGTATAATTCAAGTGTGGATTATTTCCCTTTGATGACTGTACATTACAGTACATTATACTGTATAATGATGTACTATAATATACCAGTGTATTAAATATCATATGTTAGTTTCATTTGAAATTCGTTATTCAAAGTTTGCTTTACGGCATCGGGACGTTAATCCAAAAAAATTTATTCACTATGAAATATTGAATACAGGTATATATTTCCTATTCCTGAGTATATTAGTTTGGTTTTGATTGGTGCACTGGGGTCTGAATTATGGATGTGGGAGTCCGAGGGGACGAAAGATCTGCGTCATATTTAAGTATGTAAAGGAGTGAATTCAGTATCCAGATTCCTCTAGGAAATATATTCAAGGACATTAACCAGTCTGGATGTCTCTGGTTTGAGTCCAGGCTGTGGAATTTTCTTTACTCTTTTTATCTATTTAAATATTAATATCCAGAGATATGGTGTGAAAAAATCTTCCTAGATCCGTTTTCCCGTTTATTTTACTTTGGCATTAAATAGATATCATTAAGATTTACAATTATTAAAATCTACTATTATTAAAAAAAAACCACAATTATTAAAAATTCATTGACAATTATCATTAAGATTTTCAATTGAGAGATAATAATCATCAACATTGTGATAGCCATTGAACCAAATCAACAGATTATGGCATTGGCAAAATGAACAGAAGATTCAAAACATGCATAAAGAGCATATCAGCACATTGTTAATGGCAAATCAGTTTGTGCTGATTTCATTGTTTATTTTTTGTTTTCTTTCGTTGTGACTATGAATAAAGAGTACGCACATTTTTAACTCTTTTAATGCATGATTAAATTTCACTGTCATTCTTGACAAGATGAAATTATCCATTTCTCATATCATCACGAGATATTTTTTAAGGCTGAGAGATAAAGGTAATAAAAGGGTTAATGTTTATATAGTAATTTTTTGATACATTTCTTTAGTTTATTTCTGTTTTTTCTATTTTTCATTTAGTGGTGCTATTTTGCCAATACGATTGTGTACAGCTTTACAAAAGTTGATCGGTCAGATACATGTGTTGTATTTTGGGACATCAAAACTGGAGAGGTTAACTCAGATTTTAATTTAAAAAAAAAAAAAATGAGCATGCCAATTTTTATGACACTATTAATCGTATTTATTTTTTCTTTTATTCCTCTTTTTAGAAATATATAAAATTTGTAAACTATTTGATATCTGTAGCAGCATGTGGAGAATATTGCGTCTTAGCATCAAGAACAGATGATGGCTCAAATCAGGTACAGTGTTGGCAAGTGCAATGTGTGCTTTATATTGCTTAAATTAAAAAAGAATATTTTGATTATTATAATTAAACTTTCACTTACTTTCATTTTATTACAAATGAAATATAAAAAATAAAATATAAGACCACATTTTCTCGCACAATTCGATCTCGAACGTGGTTTATCTCAACTTTTTGCACTTTAAAAGCATTAAATTTTTTATATAATTATTAAAGTATATAAAAGTTTATATACTTATTAAAAGTACCATGCAATCATAAATTGAATCACCTGTCTTTTTAACATCTGTCTATAAAATCCATCACAATGTGGGGTCAATCCATATGAAGTGATCCAAAAAAAGTTTAAGTTGGTCGCTTGACCATTTTTAAATATTTTGATTTTTTTATATGTGATTACCCTATAATTGAGAAGTTCAAAACAGTTTTTAAAAAAGTTTCACCTTGCACCGTTACTGAATGGCGGCCATTTTTATTTGTAAACACACGACGGTTTTTCAATTTGGAGACATTAGTGTTAATTTGAATATCTCTGCACTCTGTTAAGTTACAACATTGTAATTGATATGATTGTTTTTAGAAACATCTCCTCTACAACATTGTTTATTACCCAAAATACCCTAAATTCAAAAATAACCAGTCAAAATGGCCTCCAAAGTTTGGTATTGAAAATTTAAAAAATCAAATTTTTAGACCCCAAAAATAACAATAAAGGAGTGATTTATCAAAGTGTTATTTTTTTCTCTAGTTAGATATCATACACTACTAGCCTTATGTAGAGCAGCAGCACTGACAAATGTTTACTTAATTATTTATAAATTTTTGAAATTTGAAAATCTTAATTTTTTGTAAAGTTTGGGGCTAGTTATCTCTGGTGGGACTGAATAGAAAAGTTTGATTTTTGCACATTTTGTACACCTATACGATAGCAAAATAATGTAAAAATTTCATCATTGATATTTGACTGTGAACAAAGATATGAATTTTTGAAAATGAGGAAATAATTCACATTACGCTACAATTGATTTTATGGCTGTTGCCTAATTCATGTGTGATACTGGCTAGATGAATTAAAGCAATGAATGGTGCTTTCTTTTCATCAGTTGTGACGATGGATGAGACTTTGATTCCATTTTTTAACCCTGAAACGAAACTCCAGTCTTCACAATGGAAACACACTGATTCACCGCCATCGAAAAAATTTCGAGTCACAGCCTCTGCTGAGAAAGTTATGGTGGCCATGTTTTGGGATAGTGAAGGCATATTCCTCACGCATTGTGTTCCAAAGGGTACAACTGTTACAGCTAATTCATACGAAAATGTCTTGAGAACAAAATTCCTTCCAGCATTGCATGAGAAACGACCAAACAAGACTGGACGGGTGCTTTTTCATCAAGACAATGCCCCTGCTCATCGGGCACTCCTAACTCGGCAGCTTCTTCAAAATAACAACTTTGAGGTGGTTTCCCATGCTTCATACTCACCAGACCTCGCTCCTAGCGATTTCTGGCTTTTTCAAATCATGAAGGACACTCTCCGTGGCCGCTCGTTTCCCAACCGAGCTGCTGTTACTTCAGCGATTTACCAGTGGGCAAAATATACCCCTAAAGATGAGTTCTCAGCAGCCAAGGAATCATGGTGCCGCCATTGTGAAAAATGTGTTAGACTTCACGGTGATTACGTTGAGAAGTAACAGTAGTTACAACTTTCTGGGTTAAGTATTTTGTCAGAAAAAAATTTGGAGACCTTAGAACTTGAGCGCACCTCTTAATAATGTGCTATTTAATTGAGAATAAACGTAGAAGCTAATGCAAAAGCTCCTATTTAATATTTTATTATTAAAATAAATAATACTAACTAAATGTTGGGTGATAGTGTTAACTAAATATAGGTTACAACTATATTTTATTACAATGAAACAATAAACCATTTAAACAGGCAACAACCATAAGATTGAACAGATTAAAAAAACACTCTTTAATCACAACTAAAAAAGGCATAAAACAAGAAATAAAACAAAAAGAATGAAAAAAACAATACAACCTGTAAACGTCTTTCGAAAGCTTTGCTTTCATCTTCAGCAGACAAGGAAAACCCCAAGAGATTCTTGAGAGAACCATAAGATTAGTTGTAGCATACTGTGAATAATTTCCTCATTTTCAAAAATTCATATCTTTGTTCACAGTCAAATATCAATGTTGAAATTTTTACAGTACTGTACTTTGCTATTGTATAGATGTATAAAATGTGCAAAAATCAAATTTTTCTATTCAGTCCCACCAGAGATAACTAGCCCCAAACTTTACAAAAATTTTTAAAAAATTAAGTAAACATTTGTCAGTGCTGTTGCTCTATATAAGGCTAGTAGTGTATGATATCTATCTAGAGCAAAAAAATACACTCTGATAAATCACTCCTTGGTTGTTATTTTTGGGTCTAAAAAGTGGATTTTTTTAAATTTTCAATAGGTTGATTTAAATGCCAAATCTATCCGCCAGATGATATCCCCTACGGTTTATGAATTTTGTTCTAGTTTATTTACAAAAGTTTAGTGAAGATGAAAGTTAAAGACTTGAAAGAAAAGCTTCAGTTAATAGGAGCAAAAACTGATGGAAATAAACAAGTATTGATAAACAGTGAGCAAATTTTATAATGAAATACGATTTACGAAAGTGACGATGCTAAATATTGGGCTAGGCTATGACATCTCATTTAACCTCACAGAATTTTTCGATCTGTAGGAAATCCATGAAACTTGAGATTTGTTTTTTAACATTGTTGTTCGAACACTGTGGAACTGAACAATTTACATGCATGTTCTTATACAGTATTCTTAACATTGCCGAGATTTTCTCTTCATTTCGACCATAGCGTCATAGCCTCAGATTCATAGAGCGTAGGCGCTGCCATCTATACTTAAATCAACCTATACCAAACTTTGGAGGTTATTTTGACTGGTCAAAAATGAATTTAGGGTGTTTTGGGTAATAAACAATGTTGTAGAGGAGACGTTTCTAAAAACAATCATGTCAATTGCAATATTGTAACTTAACCGAGTGCAGAGATATTCAAATTAACGCTAATGTCTCCAAATTGAAAAACCGTCGTGCGCTTACAAATAAAAATGGCCGCCATTCAGTAACGGTGCAAGGTAAAACTTTTTTAAAAACTGTTTTGAACTTCTCAATTATAGGGTAATCACATATAAAAAAAATCAAAATATTTAAAAATGGTCAAGCGACCCTCATTGGATCACTTCATATGGATTGACCCTGTGGTTAAAACAAAGCAATAGGGCCAAGCGATCAGTGTCCATGGGAAAAAATCTTATATTTAGGAAAAAATAACATTCGCTAATATAATTAACAAACATTTTACCTGTGAAAAAATCACGGGATTACCAACTTTACATTAGACAAATTTCATAACATATTAATAAATCAGACAAAAAAAAATTACTATTAAAATTAATAAAATAACAAATTTAGATTTTTTAAAAACAAATTCTATTTATTTTAACAACTCTTTGATCACAACATTTTTGATAAAAAATGTATCTCCTTAATATGGCCATAATTGCCCTTGCAGATTTGGTTGTGGTTTTATAAATATCTTATGATTTTTACAGCGTGTTAAGGCTACATACCATTGACCGTGTGGAAAAACTGGCTCTGGAAGATATATCCCAACTTCATCAAAAGATTGTTCTTCTGCTTTATTAATTGTAAGGGCGAAGGCTAAATTCACGGGAAATTGTCGCAGTCTCATTCTACATGGTAGCCCAGCACCGCTTGGTTCCAGTTTAATTCTTGGGATAAAAAGACGCTGTCCTATATGATTACCACAGATAATTTCAGCATCAATTGAATTTTGATGCACTCCTCGTACTTTCAGTCTTGAGCCATTCATAAGACCATTCTTTGGGCTTAAATTTCTTAAGAGTATTACGAAAGCACCAACCTTGAGCTTCAATGCATGAGGTGGCATTCCTGTTGGGCATTATTGAGAAATTCCACTGAAAATCAATCGTATCGTCTATATCCTCCGTTACAATGGAACCTACACTATGATGTATGCGAGTGTCTCCTTCAATTAACTCCATGGCTTTAAAATTCAAATCCATGACATTTGAATTTTTTGACAATATTATTTTTCTAGACACTTTCTCAACTGCTGCTGGAGTGTCCAGAGATATTTTATTTCCAAAGATCTTTGATACTAAATCTCCTTCCACTACCATATAAATGGGGAATTCTATACAGTTGCACTCATCTCCAGCACACTGAGTTGTTAAATTGCTGTCTCCTATCTTTAGGACCCATTCATTAAAGGCATCCAGCCCATCTGTTCTCATATTGCTAATTAGGTGCCTTTTTTTTTTTTTTTTTTTTTTTTTTTTTTTTTTTTTTTTTTTTTACAAATTGCCATAGAGGTGAAGATTTAATACAAACTTCGATGATATCTGCTGTGGAACCATGAGAAACAACATTGGATATTTGTCTGAAATCGCCACCCAATATTAAAACTTTTCCACCAAACGGCCTATCATCATTCATGATTGTCTTCAAGAGCTGTTCCATTATGCGGAACTAATGTGTAGATAGCATAGAAACTTCATCTACTATTAGCAGTGAAGCATCATGTAAATTTTTAGATTCCGGTGAGGGAATATTCATATTGGAAACGGATATTTCATTTTCTGCAAGCGGAATTTTAAATCCACTATGGACAGTTCGGCCACCTTTTAATAAATCTGCAGCAATTCCTATGGTGGCAAATGCTAACACTTTCTTGCTTTGTCTGCAAGTAACACATAATAGCATTGTACAAATATGTTTTCCTGATCCCCTCCTGGATCATTCAAAAATAAAAAATTGCTCATGTTCGTATTAACGCTAACTGCGGAACAAATTCTCCACACAGGGAATGTATACATCATATTCAAATAAGTTATATTCTGGATCGGGTAGTCCATAATTGGAATACTTCTTCCCAAGGAGACGAAGTAGAGATGTAATATCTTGTAATGTTTTTTGTTCTGATATATGTATACTACAGGGTTTTCCAAATTGATGTATACACTCTTTGAAACATTATAACTCAGCAATAAAAGAGATAAAAATATAAGGTTTGTTGTATTAAACTTCCTTAAGCCCATACATATTCAAAATGTCCACCTTCTGCCAGAGTACACTCCCAACACCACTGTCGAACAGAGCGACATACACACTGGATTGTAGCTAATGGAATATCATTGATGGAATGTTCAATCTGATCTCTTAATTCTGTCAGTGTTTGTGGCGTACACCATGTTCTTTAAAGTTCCCCAAAGTCGAGGGGTTAAATCGGGATGTGGAGGCGGGAACTCTGAGGTGAGCTTTCAACACATCTTTCACCGTTCCTTTGGTTTCAAATTTATCTCTGAGTTTTGTTATTGTTACCCTTGTCGGCAGTGGTGTACCAAATTAAACCCTCCAACGTTGTTGAACCTCAACAACATTCTCCACTTCGAATAACACTTCAGCATCTACTTATGTTCATCGAATGAAAGTCTCACCGCCATTGTTTTCCTTGTCTCCCTTGCTTTCTGCCATTGTCGATAAGCTTGCATATACCACTGCCTCCTAGAAACTACCAGGCCTGAACCGTGACCACCGAGAGAGAAGCCTTCGTATTGAAACTGAATACATTGTTGTGCCATCATAGATAGTGCTTTGTTATTCGTATTTCTACCAACAATAAGTCCTGAATTTGCACTATCTATGATGATGTAACGATGTATTCAGTTTCAATGCAGAGGCTTTCTCTCGCGATAGTCACACTTGAACACAACGTCAATAATACATTGTTGAAGCATTAAAATTGTGATGTTGAACTAACTTCTGTAATAGCACCTGCAGTTCGACATAAAAATATTTTATCCATGTTCAGGTTTGGTAGTTTCTAGAAGGCCGTGCATATACTCAGTCTGAGATCTTCTTGTTGATTCCACTGATTCCATTTTCTATAATTTAAAATTTGATGCACTTATAATTCTATGGACCAATTCTATCAAAAGAATGAATACTTACCAATCAATGTATTCGGGTCCACAAAGCACTTAGTATACTTATCAAGTATACTTACTAATCAATTTCAACTTTTTTTGTATTTTATTATAATTTCGTAATTAAATCAATATTTCAATAAAAATACTAACTTTCAAAAAAAATATTTCCACACCTTATTACAATGCACTGAATTTGATCGGCACGCACTTCAACTGTTACCTGCGCTCGAACTTGTTATTGTTAAGATAACAATAGTTTTTATTGATGTGCTACGGTTTTCAAAGAAAATTCACGCTAAATTCAAGAGCTTGTGAACACCCATGCGCGTGGGAGGGGCCTACTTGAAGACCCAGGTCAATACCAACTCCGGCGCGGTGGGGCACGTGAGTTCGAGACTTGTGATAGCTAATAAAACCAAGCAGGGGACACGTGAAAATAGGAATAAAACTCTTATTTTATTCTAAATAAAAGTATTCTTCATAACCTTATAATATCAACACAATATGGCATAACCAGCCACGGAACTGTTGTTCAATAAAACTTAAATATTTAGTAATCAACAAACTTGCAATAACCATCAAGTTGAGCAAAACTCACTATTCATTTTACTTCCCATTTAAACCTAAGCAAGGTCCCCGGGACTGTCCCATTCAAAATTAATAATAAAACTCTTGAATGCAAACAAGGGCGCATAAATTTACTATTAACACCCAATTAATACACGTGCGTCTTGTGTTTCTCTAATAGTACACCATGCACCTGCGCATGAAGCAAAGGTCATGTTCTCTGCCACTGCGCTACTCGAAAACACTCCGCAATAAGTCACATGGCATAACACGGGAGAGCTTGGAAAGCGTCACGCCTCCCTTTTGCAAAACGACCGTTACATCTTAATTGCGTAAATGCCGAAATGACAAAAGGGCAGGGAGGGAGGCAGTAACCCCTTGATTACAGAATTAGTCATAACACAGACGCACAGCTCGCTCCACGCGTTACTACCAACCAAACAACGACAGTGTTTCCGCTAAACCTTCGCTATAACAAAGCGCAACTCACTAACGAGGGTCTGCAGAGAACATGTGCTTGCAAAATCATCTACAATATAAATAAGTATATACAGCAATACAAGTTTAATAGGGACATCATTCATTACTACTGAGTCTTTTTAAAAGTGACAGTCAACATAGGTGGGGGGGGGGGGTGCCAAAAGGTACCCACAACGAAAATTCACGCCCACGCGCGACAGGAGTGGGTTTTTCTAGACTTGCACGGGTAGGTGTTACAGGAACTAGGAGCAGAGACTAGTAACGTGAAACGTATTCATTTTAATTCTTTGCAAACAGATCAGAATACATATAATTAGCAAGAATAATCTGGGGCCTCAAGATAACATAAACCAAAAACGTTAACCTTAAAACAAGTTAACCTTTAAAATCTTTTTAAAGGCTTTAAAGGTTTTTATTTATTTAAAATTTTAAATTTATTTAAAATCTTTTTAAAGTGCTGTCTGTCTGTATGTCTGACGTTTAATATTCTAATAAAAAAACAGTAAACAGCTTAATAGACCATTCCGATGCTCTGTTAGTTGCGTGCACTGGCACATGGGCTGTCGTAGACGGGCCAATACCTAAACATGATCAGCCAATAGACACACCACTTGGTCTAGCCTCACAGACAGCGGACTGAATAGGGCCAGGAAAAACCACAGGAAGGCGTCACGCTCTCCTTTTCGATGTTCCCACCTCAGTGTTTTGCAACCATGCAGCACTGCTAGATTGGGAAATTAGGGGAGAGAGAGCAGTAACCCCTATCATTGAAACACCTGACACTTTACTGTCACACCTTTAAACGCCACAACTTTTCCCCCTATTCGCCTCCACGTGTCAAAACTAGTACACACTTTAAATGTCAGCCGTCATTAATTGGACTGATCATGCACAAAGAGCAACAACGATTTTGATATATTCTAAATGGGGCGCTCTACAGACAGCCTCATGTGCTCAGCTCCGCTTACAAAACCCCAGGCAATTGGCCGGGAAGCATTGGACAATGCTCACGCACATGGACCAGCATAAGATTTTAACATAATGAATGTCAAAACAAAAGAAATAACATAACGATGCATCGGGCTTTCAACCGTGATCAGAAAACAAAACTCGTGGAATACTTGAACTATCAGTTGCTTAAAGCGTGTCCAATTCACGAGAGCACTAAAAATTGTATTCCTGCTTACAATGTTGGTATTCAAAGGAGACAGACAACATCGGGCAGATAAAAAGAAAATTTCTGTTCCATTTTATCTGCCCTTTTTGCTTGCCTGCACGACAACAACAAAAGATCGCTCATTTACAACAACAGCTCTAACCCTCCGGCTTTGTTGTCGTCTCATATACCTAGAAAAACTGCAACAACAATGTTCATTTAAGATCGCACAAATGATTGTTGCAGCCTCCCTAGGATAAAAGGAAAATAAAATTGCCAAGCAATCTAACAACATATAAAAAATTACTTCAAAACAAAACAAGCGATTTAAAATTACAGAACACCAATCATTAACAAACAATCGCAAAATAAACTCTATCATCCGACTACAAACGATCACACTCACGCCACACCCACACACACAACATTTACTCACAAGTAAACCTCAAAACAAAAAAAAAATTAGCACAAAATGACACTCAAAAAGGCAGAAAAACAAAATTCTCAGCACACTCAAAACACACACTGACACCAGTCACAATAGGGACATCACTCATTATACTGAGTCTTATTAAAAGTGACAGTCAACGTCTACTTAGTTTTATTACGGCTCTGCCAAACAGCTGTAGCACACCTGCGTTCGCCTTCTCTAACACTTCGGTAGAAGGGTGGATCATAATACTGTTCCTATTGATTAAACAGGTGGTTCCCATTTATTCCCGGCTTTGAATAAATGGCGAAACTAGTTGGAACTCCTGATGTCCCTCTGTTATACTGTAAGGCCACCACCTGTTTTTTTCTCATAATACTGTTCCCATTTATTCCCGGCTTTGAATAAATGGCGAAACTAGTTGGAACTCCTGATGTCCCTCTGTTATACTGTAAGGCCACCACCTGTTTTTTCTCTAACACTGTCGGAATACTATGGGAAAACCCATGACACTTATTCACTAAACAACAGTGTAAGAACGATCTCACCGAGTCACATGCCTTCGAGGTACGATGGTTTCTCAACTTAGATGATAATACACCTGTTTTACCCCTGCTGCATAGAACGCTGTTCCGTCGAATTGTTCGGGATCGCTTCTAATCAGCATGAGTCTGGGCGAACAAAATTCTCTCGCAGAATGATTAAAATTAATCTAGCCTGACTTCTCTTAAGCAAACATTGAAGTTTATTTCTAAATCACAAGCTAGTTCGTAGCCACTGCCCGATAAAAGGAACATTTTTATCGCTATGGCGGCGTTCCAACGTTGCCTACATTATGTGAGCGTTTTTTTCCTCACATCGTCTAATTAATGACTACTCCTTCGAATCATACAACAACAACAAGATTGTCAGACTTCTAGGAAAAAACTCCTAATTACAATAACAGAGCTGTGACGTATTTTCTCATTGTTACAGCCTCCGACATCTCGATTTATCTGACAACAATACTCTTACGATCTTAACAACAGATAAAATCACACAACAAAATTTTATGCGCTTAATAACATTTCACTTAACCAAACATGCTTGGGTCTAGTGTCAAGGCTCAAGATATCCATAATTAGCAAAACAAATGCAATATACAATCACCCATTAAAATAAAAGGACTGTCAATTCCACCCCCCACCCCTATTTTTGTGATTGGTACAAAGCAAACTCTATAAAAAAAATTATAACGGATCTTCCCAATCTCAAGAAAAATTATAACGGATTTTAAAATGGGCGTATATGACTGTAAACCACCACCACACTAAACACACGCTGGCTACAGCCACAAGTTCACCATAGAGGAGAAATAAGCTAGAGTGCGTATGTCCTCATCATATCCTTATGCCACTCCTCCCAATGACAGTTCCTTTAATATAGAATTATATTCCTCAACATCTTAGGACACGGTTTTATATTATAAACAGCGCCACTTCGCTTTCATGCATCCCTAAATTGCAGTTAACTAATTCGCATCTGAAATCGTTCAGTGCACAGGCGAATGCGATCTCTATCCTTTTGTCCTCTACGATGGTTACGGACATTCATAATTATTATTATTAGGCTTCTCGATGTCACCCATGTAACATGCACAAAAATAATGCTAAATATTTATGGAAGAAAAGAAGAAGAAGGAAAAAAACAACAAAAAAAAAAAATAAACGACGAGTGCTGAAACATACGACAGATGTAGAGAGTTAAGACTCGCAGAAGTTGCTTCGTTTCATATTTGTTGAATAAAATTTAATTAAAATTCCTTAATAAATTATATTCACAATGCACAATTTTTCCTTTACAATTTTGAGTATTTTTGATGATTTAGTGCATTTTCAGAATAGACTGTAGGGCTAATCGCCAACAATGTGTACATTCTGAAAGGCCTAATCGTTGACGAATTTGCTGCACTTTTAAAACTTTCATTTAACACAGATTCTAATTGAATTTTCCTGCAATTTCTAACGCACTTCTGCTGATGTAAAAATAATTTATGTGATAAACGAATTAATGTGATAAGTCTCAGAAACATCAAAAAGAAAATTAATTTTGACAGTGACTAGCCAAGCTTTGTTAATTCAAAGCAGGTTTGAAGTTGACATCTGTTTGAGAAATTATTTCGTATTAGCTTTTGGCGACGAGAAATTCAAATAAAAAGGGAATTAATGTATTATATAATGAACTGGACAATTAATGTATATTGTGCGATAATTTTATCTAAGTTATCAGAACAGAATGCAACTGCCCTCCTCCCCCCCCCCCCCCAGGCTGCCATTAGTCGTTGCAGGGCTACTGTTATCCCCTTGTATAAGGAGCATTCAAAAAGAAACTAGCTGGTGTCTGGAATGTGCAAACCAGTGACAGAATGGTGATACCGTTACCTGTATAAAAAAAGAGTGGTTCCGACAAGAGCGTGGAAGTTCACAGCCCACTGCTAGAGGGTGATGGTGGAAGTCACGTGACTATACAAAGGAAGCAGAAGCAAGCGTCAATTGTCCAACGGTCATTAGCATTGTATAAGAAGTGAATAAGTGAAATGGAGGCGTCAAAAGAAGAGCAAAGAGGTGCTGTTCATTATCTGAGAGCGGAAGGAGTAGGGGGAACGGTCATTCTTTTTGAACGCTCCTTATATAATGTGATCCCACAAAATTAGGTGCTTTTTTAAAGCAAAAATTATTCACATTATACAAAGGAATTTAAGGTGAGTAAGAAAAGGTGAGTATAAATTTTAACTTTGATCTAGCACTTTAAATTAAATTGTTAACCTGAGCGATACTGAAGCAGGGTTGAATGTGGGTGAGTGCAGGGTGGAAGAGGAAATATACAAGGAATTCCATTAAACAAATCTCAACAATTCTGCATGAAGCCGGTTTATTTTTTATAAATTCTAAATATCTTTTATATCTCGCAATTAATTACAATTTTTTGTAGCAACTGCAGCATTAACTTTTTTTCTCAATTTGGCCTTCCTAAAATCAATAATTATAAACAGTTCATTCATTCAGAAAATCAGATGGTAAATGTGCTAGGTGCATTCCCAGTTAAATATTAATTTAAGATTTGTGGAACAAGTTAAATTAACATGGACTAGTTGTTCATTTAAACTCGTTTTAATCAATAAGCCATTTCCACGCCGGATCATTCCTAAAGCTTCATAAATTATGTTTATGCAATCGTCTCTTAATGAAAAACTACTTGCAATTTAATGGTACTATTCAAGGAACTAAATATTTTCTTTTGGAGCCTCAAATTTACTCTGATTCAAAATTTGCAATGTAAGTAAGTTAAATATCGAAGGCTCTCTTGAGCTCTCTGTAGCAGAATATTTTGCTCGATAGATTAATTTACCAGTGCCGGGGGGTGGGGAGGGGGGGGTAAAAAGGAATGATGGGGTGGTGTTAGTAACTTAGATTCCGAGGAATCCCATGAAAAATGCTTGATTTTTATTTATGCATTTATTTCATCTGCTATTCCTTTAGCTTAAAAAATCTTTTTTTTTTTTTTTTTTTTTTTATAATAAAGGTTGCTATCGTCATGTGTAATGCACTGGGAACACCTGTGGATTATCACTATATAGACATTGATCCTATTCACCTGGCAATGAATAATACCCATGTCATAGCATGTTCTAGAGAGGCACTATATGTGTGGCAGTATAGCAGCCCAAAAACCAAATCAATGATAGAAATGGGTGCAGTGAAGAAAAAGGATTCTCGGGAAAGGCAAGCTGACTTTTTATGTATTTATTTTTTTAAAATTCATATAAATAAGGTCCTAAACATCAAAAACCATAAAAATTTCAGATATTAAAAAGGGATTTAACCAGAGTGATCTTAAAACTTTTTTAATGTTATACATGTATAACATTATATAAAGTGCAGAATTTTTTTTTTTTTTTTTTTTTTTTTTTTTTTTTTTTTTTTTTTTTACATCAATTAGCCAACATTTATTTCAATGCAAAACCCATTTAAAATGGAGGCTGTGTATGTCCAAAATATCTTCTCAATACGTTGAAAATTTCAGTTCTTATTCTTTATGTTTCAGTAGACTCGTGATTATTGGGACTGAGACTACCTCGGAAAAAACTCGGATAATACGGAGATCTGGTATTAATGAGTTACAAACTTGACGATAACAATAATTGCATTAATGTAAAGACTGTGTTCATTTAATATGTACATTACAAAACAGTACACATTTATGTAATTACAATAGTAAGATAAACAAAAGATTATAAATGAAATTTTGCTACAAAAGTCTTATCAATTTTTTTAGATTGATCGCGGGCATCTGCTCAGTTAACCCCAGGAGTCTACCGTATTTTTAATTCAATAACTGTATACAATAAAATCCCATTACGACGTACTTCAAGGGAACTGGAAATTTGTATGTTAATGCGAGGTGTACATTTTTCTGAAATGGAGTGAGGGCGGGGGGGGGGGGGCTTGTGAACAATGCATATATGAGAGTCCTATCTAGTCTTAAACGTTTTCTTGCTGACAGATTTGGGACTTTTCCGCTAGAGTTAGAACTTTGTTATGATCCTTGATTATGGTGGATAGTGTAGTCTTCGAAATTCCGAAATGTTTCGCAATGTCTACCTGTTTTGTGCCTTTGTCCACCTCTTTTAAAACGTCCAGCTTTTCCTTTACTGAAAACTGTTTCCTTTTCCTTTTTTCTGCCATTATGATTTGTAATCTTTTTGTGAATTGTTGAAATGATGCTCCGACTTACACGGTTACAAAAAATTCTCTGACATTTTCCCAGTTACGTAAAATTCCCTTACCTTTCCTGGTTTTCCTGGTCGCTAGTCACCCTGTTACATGCACATTTACTTAAAGCTAAAATTAAAATAAACAAACACATGATGGTATGATACTGTATTGAAGATGGGCAATCGTCTGTCAAGTGAAGCTTTCCAATCTAATTGCCGCACAAAGTGGGTCCCGACTGAGTAGCATGCAGAGATTTCCGGGTTTATATATGCTACACTGACCAACCAATGAAATGTGAACTCAGCTTAATTAGCCCAATGGCCCAGTTTCAACTTTCGCATGGGCTGTATTGACATTCAAACGATGTATGTTGTAATGAAGTGATAATTTAACCAAGAGGACATAAAATTTGTCCGTTAATGCGAGGTGCACTTTACTGTGAGGTACGTTATAACGGGATTTTACTGTATAAAGAAGTTATAGTGTATTAATTTTGAGGAAATGGAAAATTCCTAAGGATTTATATATTAGTCTAGTGTTGTTTTATATCCATCTTCAATAGGTCTTATTAGGAGCTTCTTCTGCTTACACTGTAAGAATGCACATTTGGTCTCTACTTTTATCTCTCCATCTGCCTATTGCACAGTAACTTGAAAATGATCTACTCATTCAAATTTTGTTTTCAACCGGATCATCATCAGAGTCTTAGCTCGGCTGTATCAGCTTTTTCTGGCATTTTTGTAGGGTCCTCTGAGTCAATTGCAGGTGCTCTAACCATGAACATAAAACATGCCAATCAATTCATATTCATAATCATAAAACTTGCCAACAATGAATGTGAACCATTCAGTTTTGATATTTCTGGAGTGTCATCTACCTGCTTGGTTGGCATAAATCATCACATTCACACAGATCTTGGCAATTAAGGAAATTACTGCCATGGTCTTGTGCTGTGGTGCTGCTAATGATAATGCTGCTGCTTCAGATCAACTTTATCAGGAGAGACATCCAAATATATAGAAATGCTTTTGTTCTGATTATGATGTTTTTATTTTTGTTTTTTTTTTTTTGTTCATAATTGAATGTGAATTGGAAATTGGTCCCTATCTGTTACGGTTTTTAGGAGATAAATTTTGTCCTAGTTTGCATTATCAGATCATTGGAAGGTCACCAAAGGATAGCTACCCACAACTTCATATTTGTTGTCATTAACAGATTTTTAAATAGTATTCTCTAAGGCTAGGGTCACACTGGCGTAAATATGCCGACGTAACGACGCCAGTGATGTCACTTCCGGTAAATAGCATGGTGCCGCGCTTGGCGACGTCGTTACGTCGGCGTATTTACGTGGCGTTTTACGCCAGTGTGACCCAGGCCTAATAGTTATCAAGTAATTTGAGGGGCATAAACTTTTTGACCATCCTGTTTGTATAGTTCACGCTTAGTAAAAGTTATTCTCCTTAAACAGCTGGAAGAAAAGTATAGGAAGCAGTGAAAACATAATTAATGGAAATTGGACCTCTTAATTCCAGTCAAACTTCATCTACCATTACCTTAACACTGTTGGATTCATGCAGTGACTACATAATCCACATTGGTTGCATAGTCATCAGATTTTAGAGATTGTTGGACATGTAAAAGTTTCCCAGGATATTCAAAAGTTTCCCAATCAAATTTTCACAATCATCATTTATGGGCAAATGAAAACACACAATGGGCAATTCTTCCATCTCATCATTAACAAGGGAAGTACACAAACATGTACCTCACAGGTTCACACCAAATTGAAATATGTTATTCATCTAAAGCTTGCAAAATAAGAAAATTTTCTTATTTATGCTCGCGAAATAAGAAAATGCTAAATTTTGTTTCTTTAAAAATAAACTGAGAAAATGAAAAAAATTTGAGCATACAGTATACAGCCGTACCAAGACTCCATTGTTAAGTCAGTGTGTATTAATGTGCTTTCAACTTTTTTCTTCCACTGCTCAACAATATGCATGAATCCACTTCACCTGAAAGCAACACTATAGCTTCCAAGATATGCTTGCGTGCAAAAAAAAAAGTGCGTCATACAACTATGTGCATGCCCCTTGTAAGTATGATTCTCCCTCGGCATGTTGGCCGTGTCTTTTGGTGTCAGCATTTGGACCCTATCTACTTCAAAACAAACTTTCTGTTTTATGCCTGATGTTTTGGAAGACACTCCCACTGATCATTCGTCGACAAATTCTCATGCATGAATAAAACAAATAAAATGTTGGGGGAGGGGATACTTCTTACCCCATTTTTTTTTTTTTTTTTTACCTTTCCCTATTTCTCCTCAATAATATATTCCAAGGGAGTCAAGAAATTGGAAATCAATTTCTCACCTCCCCTGCACACTTTAGTCGCTAATGATCAATGAATAAGTAGAGTGCCTCCACGCTTACTGATTTGAACTCTGCCGATTTCCGCTTGCAGGATATTTAAAATCATTTTCAAATTCGTCTTCGGTGCCTGACTTCAAAACGCTTCGAAATTGAGTGGTGGCAGGTTGTGAGAAAATACGTAATAATCCAGGAATTTGGGATTGTTTCGCAGGGTCATAGATGTCAATGTGAGGCCTATATTCACACGGGTGGACATTTTGAACAGCTCCTTTAGAAAATGTAAAAAGATGTCATAGAGAGACCTTCATAATTCAGAAACCATCATTTCTGGACCCATGTTGTACTAGACATATTTTGTGGTCTACATACCCTGGCAGGAAAAAAAAATCCCAACACCACGAAGGACTTGTGTTAGATGAATGAAATTTGGACAGTATATTCAGCTATGGTATTTATTCAATTGATTCAAGTTTCAAGGTTACAACTTACAGGGGGTGCCACCAGTGCCACCCTGTACATGCAAATGAGACATTCGAATGACAGATATAAAGGAGATCAGACGCGCGTCTGTCACTTCAGACACTTGTGGACGTGTGTAATAGAGTACGTAAAACATGCCTCGAAGGCGACTGCGACGTGAATATGTGCAGCTAACCCAACTCGAACGAGGACGTGTAGTGGGCCTTCGAAAGGGTGGAGATGTTGCCTTCGTTCTGTGCTATTGCAGAACGCATGGGTCGAGACATTGTCACTGTGTACAACTGTTGGCAGCAATGGTCCAGGGATTACCAGGAGACCAGGATCTGGACGACCCCCAGCCACTGGAGACAGGGTTGACCGACACATCTGTAGGATGGCTGTGGCAAATCGGACAGCATCTGCAGCGGACATTCGGGCTGCTGTGTCACCCAACGTCACTCCACGTACAATTCGGAACCGTCTCCTGGCCAGGAACCTCCACTCCAGGCGCCCTGTGGCATGTTTGCCTCTTACCCGTCAACACCGTGTGGCACGTCTTCAATGGTGTCAAGCCAGAGCGACTTGGAGGGCAGAATGGAGGTCTGTGGTCTTCACGGATGAAAGTCGTTTCTGTCTGGGTCAGAGTGATGGCTGCACAAGGGTCAGGAGGAGGAGTGGGGAAGTCCTGTTACCGAGCTGTATCCGTCGTTGGCATACTGGCCCCACCCCTGGCGTTATGGTATGGGGAGGGATTTCCTACGACAGCAGGATCCCCCTGGTGGTTATCCCAGTCACCATGACGGCAAATGTTTACATTCGGATGGTTGTTGAACCCATTGTGTTGCCATTCATGCCTGGTATGCCAGGGGGGCTGTTCCAACAGGATAATGCTCGACCCCACACTGCCGCTGCAACCCAACGTGCCCTTCAGGGTGTTCACATCCTACCATGGCCAGCACGCTCACCAGATCTGTCGCCCATCGAGAACGTCTGGGACATGGTTGGACGCCGTGTCAGGGCTCTTCCACAACCAGCAACAATTGCCGCTGATCTGACCATCCAGGTGCAACAGGCATGGAATGCCATACCACAAAATGACATTAGGCATCTCCACGACCGTATGCATGCACGTGTGCAGGCCTGTATAGACCAGCGCGGCGACTACAGTGGGTACTAAAGTCCGTACTTTTCACCATGTAAAGGGTGGTGCTGGTGGTGCCCCCTATAAGTTGTAACCTTGAAACTTGAATCAGTTGAATAAATACCATAGCTGAATATACTGTCCAAATTTCATTCATCTAGCACAAGTCCTTCGTGGTGTTGGGATATTTTTTTCCGCCAGTGTATGTGGAGTTCATTCCTAAAATAACTTTTTTGAGACCACTAAATGCCCACTATTTTTGAAACATCCTATATATGAATTCCCTGTGGAAGTGTTGCAGGCAGCAGGAAATGAGATGCAAGACATACTGTGTAAGTTATGTGAAAATATCTATCAGGAAGGAAGATGGCCAGCAGATTATACGGCTATTATTCAATACCAAAAAAATAACTGCTTCGGAGTGTAATCAATTTCAAACAATTAGTTTAGTAACACACGCTTCAAAGGTATTACTCAATTAAGAACAGAATTGAAGTTAAATTGGAGGAAACTCTAAGCAAAACACAGTTTGGATTTAGAAAGCGCATGGGAACTAGGGATGGATGACATTGCCATTTCGCGTTCTCTGGCGGAAAAATTTATTAGAATGCAGAGAATGTTGTATATTTGCTACATAGACTATGGAAAAAGTATTCGATCATGTAAGGTGGAAAGAACTTTTTATCGTGCTGGAAAATATTGGAGTTCACCCCCAAGACATTGAGCTGATCTTTATAAAAACCAGAAAGCAGTCAAAGCACTAAAAGGACTGACTGACCCACTAAACATAGGAATTGGTACGTGACAAGGATGTCTCATATCGCCTGGGCTTTTTAACGGGTTTGCAGATTGGATGATGAGGGTAACATTCCAGGAATGTTGATGTGGAGTTCGAATTGGAGGTGAACTAATACAAAAACTTGCTGATGACCAAGCAGTTGTAGTGGGAAGTGCACGATTGCTGCAATTATGGTCAATAGGATTTCAATAGCAGCAAGGAAGTTCGGAATGAAAATAAATATAGAAAAAAATTAAAACAATGGCGATATCAACAACAAGAGTAAATTTTAAGACTCGAATTGAGGGCCAATTCAGTATCTTGGACAAATTATCAACCAGAATGGATCTCCACGAGAAATAGATATGAGAATCGCCATGGCAAAAACTGCATTTGGAAATAAACAAAGAATATCAATGTCAAATGTCAAATGAACATCAGCATGAAACTGAGGAAGAGAATTATGAAGGCGTATGTGTGGTCGGTTGCACTATATGGTGCCGTAACATGGACAATGAATGAAAGAGAAAAATAGGATAGAGGCATTGGGAATGTGGTGTTATAGATGAAGGTTGAATGTCTACTGGAAAGACAGGAAAACAAATATAAGTATATTGCATGAGATAAATGAAGAACAGAATATGTGTAAGATGATCAAACAAAGACTGCTAATATGGATTGGACATGCTTTGTGGCACGAAAATTTGCTGACAGCTGTGCTTGAGGGAAGTTGGAGAGTAAGAAGAGACGCAGGCGACCGAGAAAGACTTTGGTGACCCAGATGTGCGAGGAAGCAGAACTGGCGACCTATGCCAACTGTCCCACCATTGGATTGCCAACTGTCCTGTATTATACCATTGGCAAAATCGTGATTGTACAACTCAAACGAACAGCCCAAGATCGGGATACTTGGAAAGGCATTTCAAGGACATAACACCTGTTGGACTTAACTTTTGGCTGAATAACTCATCATCTTCATAATATATGAATTTTAATCTCTTTGAAGTTTGTTACAACTTTTCAAATAACAGATGAAGGCCATTTCAAGAAGTAATTGGAAAACAAAATAGATATAAAATAAAAAAACAAACGACATCTTTTGTTGGAATGATTTGAAGAAATGCCTACAGCACGTTACTCATGCCAGTAAATAGAGAAATGTGACTTTTCAAAGACACTTGTATATAAACCCTTTCCCATGTAGTGGCAAATAGAAATATCGAATGAAATATAGAATGAAATATTGAATGCCCTCCTAGAGCGTTTTCAACGTTAAAACGGTTGAAAGTGGAACCTGGACAATAGGTGCATTCTTTCGTCAATCATGTAACATTTCAGATGAATAGTCCAGCATGTCATCACCAGTCAAAGAGTTAATTGAATATTTCTAATTTATACAATAAAGAGTGTCACAGTTAATTGAATACAACTAAGGGACAGGTTTTGTAACTCTCAAGACCTGTGCGTCGCAGGTTCAAATACCGCTGAGGGCATGGATGTCTCCATTTGTCCCTTTACCAACAAGCCTGGAAGACCAAGTAAAATCTCAACAGGCTGATTCCCTGCTAGGTTAAATTTCAAATAGATTCAATGAGTTTATAATGTCCTCGACACCAAAAAGGTATAAAAAAAGAAATAGAAATCATCGATACAATAAAGAACCCTAACTTGTACACAAACATTTCAAAATAACTCCATTAATCAAATCATGGAGATATTTTGCATGCGACTGCACATTCCTTATAGATAAAGCTTATTTACGGTAATTTTATGTGGACTTTAAAGTTTAAATAATTTCAGGTGTCTTAATGAATTTCTTAAGATTTTTGAGTTCAAAAAATAAACTTAAGTGAAGCAATGTGATGTCGCATATTATCCTTCCTCCTTTGTCACATTTGTCACACTATCCCTTTTCTCTTCCCAATATGTGACAACTCCTTTGTGGATTAGGGGTTTCCCTCCTTTTTTCAGGTTTTCAAATGTCAGTTTATCTTTCTTGCTTCATTGAAATTTTATTTTAAGAAAAGAAATGATAAAATTACAATTATAATGTAAGCATTTCTTTTAATTTTAAAGGGTTTATCATGTTGATGATGTTCCATCTGGAGTCGGTGATGTAGTACCAGATGTAGATGCAATGTTTGAAGTAAGTAGCATATATTTTTAATTTCTTTATAGGAAAGGAAATTTCACATTTTAATACATATGCAATTATATATTACCTGCCAATAATTGTCCATACCCACTTATCTTTATCTCGTGTATATTTTTCACAGCAGTTAGCTTAGGCCGTTTCCATAAAGTTCGCCTGGTCACGCACTTTTGAGAGTGGAAGTGCAAATCTTGTCTATAAAATAATGGTCGCGTTCGTTCAGCATGTCCATCAAGTGACTGGCTGATCTGCTGCATGTCGACAGTATTCAAAGTGGTGGAAGAGAAGAGCATATTAGGGAACATGAAGACACAAAAGGTTCTGAAGAAAGTAAAACTAATGAAGAAAACGAATTAAGTATAAAGCGAAATATGAATGAAAGTTGGGTTAAATGCATTTCTTACGTTCTAATAACATGAACTGCTTATCTACGAAGTGTCGATTCACGCCAATGACCGTGCACTGCCGGATGGGAACAAGTTGAACATGATCTGTTTGCTAACAGGTGGACTTTATGGAAACACCCTTAGTGACTTTGAGAAGAGAGTCATTGAGGAGTGCCACATTGACAAAATCTATACATCCTATTAGCACTCTAATGAAGCATGCAAAATCTGCTGTTTTTTATATAACCAAATGGAAAAGAAAACATTGGATCACTGCAGAAAAACACCCAGGTTGGATCAAGAATAAGTGATGGACAAAGAGTGCTGTATATTAAAATTGTTACCGTAAATCTTCTACTATAATGCGAATTTTTTGGGCCTAAAAAGGCATCTAAATTTGCTGGGTCGTATTATACAAGAGGGTAAAAATCAGCCCTCCGACGACTGCGGCCGGAGGAGGTTTTGTCCTGATATACAGTAATGTTATCGTATATTATACATTAATTACATTGCATATTCAGTGTCCAGTTCGTTAAACAATAAATTAATTCACTTTTTATTCGAATTTCTCGTCGCCAACATCTAACAACATCGAAAATAACTTCTCCCAAACATCGATACTTCTAAATAGGCCTACTTCCAAACTGCCTCGAACCAAAGCCTACAAGAAAGCTTATGCAGTAAAAATATTAAACTGAATAATGATTACTTGTCTTTTTATTAAGAAAATTGATGTACCGTTGTGTTTTTTTGTCGATGTGCAAGTGAGAAAGCTTTCCATCTCAATGTAGGGCTATAAACTTCCAAATTGCCTCGATGAAGTTGAGGCAGTTGCTTTTGTCGAAGTTGATTTTGAAGGTTGAATATTAAATATCGAGACTATTTAAAAATAAAGATTTTTTTTCAGTATAAGTTTGCACATTTTATTTCTCACGAGGAGTTAAAAATGGGGGTCGCATTATACAAGAGGATAGGATTTTTGCCGATTTTTTGGGCCGAAAAAGTGGAGTCGCATTATACAAGGGGTCGCATTATAGTAGAAGATTTACGGTAGTACAGAAAACTCATTTCAATTGTTACAGATCATCTGTAAAGATTTCCAGAGCAGCACTAGACCACTGTATGCTTTATCATGGTCTGAAAAAGCTGCATGCAGTGGGTTTCCAAGGCAGAGCAGCAGCACAGCCAAGCCCAACACTACAAAGGTGAACAGGGCAATACATCTAGCATGATGTGAAGGGTGTGTGAACTGGGCATCTGACCAGTGTAGAATGATGTTATGGAGATTTCTAGTACCTGGAATCCAGTTTTACTTATTTCCAGTCCGATTCTAGTATATGAATGTGGCAGCAGTTCAGAGAATGCCAATTACCCACTGTAAAAATTGTTGGTTATAATTCTTGTTTGGAGTGCGTTCAGATCATATGACTTAGATCAATAACGTGTGCTAACATGACAGAAGTACACTAACATCCTGGAAAAATTAAGTGCTTCCTACACTGTGGGAATTAAATGGATTGGTGAAGGTTCTTTTTGGGATGACAGCGCATTCTGCCATAAAGCTGAGTTGTTTCTGATTGATATAAAGAGATGGGTATGAAACAATTAGCTTGATTCGCCCAGATCTTGATGTCAATCCCAACAAATATCTTTAGTTTGATGGTTGAGATCAAGACATGTCCAAATTTTGTTGCTCAATTCAGTATGGCTTTGCAGGTGGAATGGAGATATTCAATTTCATGTCATCCACAGTTTGATAGAAAGTTTTCAGTGAGTATTGGTAGTAATCCAATTCAAAGGTGGACGGATCAGATATTCACATGCTTATTTCTTTGTGTTTGGACAGTTATTAATTGTTTTTCATTCTTATGGATGTTTATAAACTGCTTTCATATCCATGTCATAATTTTACAGAAAAATGGCTGAAATTTATTACCAAGACAATATACTAATAATAATACATTGACCTATAAAAACACAAAAAGGTTAAATTAATGTAAAAACAGTCTGAATTTTGATAATGATGATATAATATACAGCATTATATGGAAGTGGTTCCAATTAGAAGAGAAACAGGGTGATGTTACAGGTGACTCATTAAGAAAATAAGCAAAGAAAAATTATTAAAACAAGTATGGAAGATCAAAATAAAAACACATGCATGGAGAAAGGATAAAAAACATGCACAAACAAATATATAGGTTTATGAATTAAAGTTTATGATTAAAGTTCCTGAAGGTTTATGATTTAAGTTACTCTGAGCAATTTTTCTCAAAAACAGCCTATCCGAATTTGGTCAGATTTTCAAGATATCTTGACGAGTATTGGAGAGTGAAATGTGGAATAAAAAAATAGTTGACTTTTTCATCGGTAGGTGACGCTGTTTCAGTCAAAATACTCAAAAATATGACATACAATGGATAGAAGTCATTTCAGAGATGGTCGATGTTTGTCACCATTTGAAATCTTAATATAGCGTTTGCAATGTGTTTAAATAGCAATAAGAATTAAATTGCATATATTTTTGAGTATTTTGATTGAAACAGTGCCACCTAACCTATCCATGAAATAGTGAAAGATTTTTTTTTATTGCACATTTCACTCTCTCATACTCTCGTTAAGATATCCTGAAAATCTGACCAAATTCGGATAGGCTGTTTTTGAGAAAAACTTGTTCAGAGTACGAGAAATTTATTTATAAACACCCTGTATATAAAGATGAAAGTTTTTGGTTTTATTCGTTTCTTGTATAAATCTACAGTTTTATCCCGATCTTGATGAAATTTTGCACACTTGATCTTCAAAGCAAGAGGAAGGACACTATCTACCTGAGATTTCAAAAATCTAATAATTATCAACAATAATCAATATTCAAAATGATAGCAGGGTATACTAATAGGAGGCGTTTCACCAATAATGAGCACAGACCAACAATATATATCTCATGACCAACAATGCAAGGCAAAATTTGTGCAACAATAGGCCCTTTGTGTTTGTTTCAACAATGGTGATAGGAACACACAATTCCTCAACAATGTGCATGGACCAACAATATGTATCTAATGACCAACAATGCAAGGCAAAGTTTGGGCAATATATACAGGGTGAGTTTAAAATCACATACATCAAAGTTTAATGGGTCATAATTCAGTGAACACACATTGAGTTTCAATTTCCTCCCGGTAGATGGCAGTGCAGATTGTTTTGAATGTATTTCAGACAGTATCAGTGATCTCGTGCTCAGAGACTTCATTGGTGAAGCGTTTTTGTTCAAGGTGGCGGCATTTTGTTTTGCCAGGAACAGCGAATATTCGTTCTTTTCAGCGCATCATTTCCTGGGGATTGTGGGCCCCCTTGCTCGCTAGATTTATCATCTGATTAATGTGGTTTATGTAATTGTTCACACGTGATTACTGAGCTGAAAACGGACATCACAGCAGCCATTTCTAACGTCAATACTCCCATGCTTTGCAGAGTCTCACAAAATCTGGTAAAACAAACACACTTTTGTATTCGCAAAAAAGGACATCACTTCCAACAATTATTGTAACACCTAAAGTTTGCCTGATAAAATAAATCCAACATTTCACCTAATCTCTGTGATACTTTCATTCAAATTCTCAAACTGGTTCTTTTACGGGCAGCTGAATTTTGATGTGTGTAACTTTAAACTCACCCTGTATAACATTCATTAAGATATGTAATGAAGATTCCATCCCACCTCTGTGAATTATAAAACGAAATGGAATTTGTAACAATGCATGGAATTCCTGTTCTTAGCTTTTCTTAGAATTGATACTCATTAGAACTTAACATTTTCTTGAAAAAATTTAAAAATGAGCAGAAACTGGAGATAATGGCTTCCTGTGCTGTCTTTCCATTAGCAGACTATTGAGAAGCAGCGGAAAGACGGCAGAGGAAGCTGTCCGTTCGCTCGGGGCTGTATTAGTACGAAATGAATTGAGGCCTTATAATACTGCATTATTGTGGAAACGATGACTAGTTTTGGCTTTATTTCCGAAAGCTGAAACGAGTTATCGTTTCCACTATAAAGCAGTATTGTAAGGCCTTAATTCATTCGTTAAAAATATGATACTACGTCCATTCCACTTCAAGCTGTATTAGTTTTGTCAGCGCACTGCTACAACTGAGCAAGTGGTGAGTGACCCATTAGTCATTGAAGTTTCCCGCCTATCGAACAACTGATGAAGAGGAGTCGGCCACGCAACAAAAGACAAGATTTCAGCGCTATTTTCAAAATCGTGTGATTTTTGATCAAGTAGCCAACAACAGGGTTGATGTAGTTGCGTTGGTGCTTAGGGGGGTTGGAGCAGGTTCATTAATTAGGAGGAAATAGAAGAGCTATAGCCATAGCCAGGGCTGAAGAAATGTTAGATCAAAATATTGTTTAGTTTTCATTCTATTTTCTCCCACTTTCGAAATCGCATACATTATTCTACACATTTTTTTCCGGCACTGTGTAAAACTCACTCGGATCTACACAGCATTCCATCACGAGCGAATCTGGTTAGAACTGCTAGAAGGCCATAGTTGATCACGAATTCTTACTGTATAAATTGTAAACTTTTTGATGTGTTCGTTTTTACTGTATATACGCTTTTAGATATTGCAAAATTTCATCAAAAAAGAGCCTGAGCAACACTAAGGGATATCAGCTAGTTATATAATAAATAACAAAATGAGGCATAAATGATTCAAATAAATGATAGAATAAATTACAAAAGAATGAATAAACAATAAAAATGATCAAATGATTATATGATGGCAAAAAAAAAAAAAAAAAAAGCTTTTTGTGCCTTTATTTTGATCTTATTTTCATTTATCTTTGCTTAGTTCCTTAGTGAGTCACCTGTAACATTGCCCTGTCTCCTATATAATTGGAACCAATCACCACTTAGCCAAATTTACACCAACAGGAGAGAACACTGGTCCAAGCTCTCTTTCCGTGCTTTTTTGACATATTATTCTGAGATTGTATCGAACTGATGATGATTATTGATGCATAAGTCTTTTCATGCATTAAAAATTTTGTTGCAACATGCACTAACTAAATGTCAAAAGATTTATGGAAAACTACGGTATTTCAGTTAAAAAAAAATATTTTAAAAGTAATCTACCTTAGTTGAACAAGATAATCTTTGAACTGTTTGTACATGTTCATATATGCAGATTATTGTAATTTGAGAACAGCATAGCCTGAACATAATTTTATATTGTATGTTACAGCCTTTTTAAAAAAAAAAAAAAATTGCAAGTCTGTACAACAAGAAAAATCATGAATGTGGCACAGGAAGTGCACAACTAGCCACGTCTGAACATGTTTTCTCTTGTTCTACAGGAAAAAGAAAAATTGAAACAGTTATTCCAGCATTCTTGTGTCTCGTCCTTCTTTTCTTCTACATCTGCTATTTGTTCTAGAGACTATAGCAGATGTGTTAGAGTTTCAATATAGCTATCAGTACTGTTGTTAGAGTTTCTTTGGCAAATAATAATTAATTAGATTGCCTGTAAAACATTTCTTCTTATTTTCTTATAAGGAGTTGCTGTTCTTTGAGTCTTTTCCAAAGTGTGTGATTGTTCACCAGGGTTACATCTAGTTTTTTTTTAAGATAAAATGTGATAAAGGTTTTTTCGACAAAAACAGTGCTTATATCTTTTAACAACATTCTTATTATAAAAAAAACGTCTGTTTTTTTCCACTCACACCAAGTTAGTCTAGATATTGAAAACACGATCAGTTTACTTGTGGATTTCATACATGTTGTTGAAAACGTCCGTGATATGTCATTTTCTTGCTTTGAAAGTTGATTGCATCTTTATTTTCTATCTTTAATAGTTAAAGCTTTGCCAGTGAAGTTCTCTATCATTAATGAACACACGTTTACAAACGCAGAGATGACTGACATGCATTTTATGTATGGACTTGCCAATGGGAATTCGTTAATGTCTAGGCAGCTATATAGTGAATGATTTCCCAATCATCATGTCACTGACAGAAAAACCTTTATCATCCTATATTTTTGAACAAAGTGTCATTCCAAAAATTATCAAAGGACAAAATATTCTTATAATAATTCAAAGAATTACCCTTTGAACCCTATATAACAGAAAACACTGTAAAAATTTGGCATTAAAATGTTTATTTTAGACTGAATTATGATTTTTTTCTTATTAGCTACATCATCATCACGGAGCTACAGAAATGTCAATAGTGCCTCTTCCCCCTAAATTTTGAATCTCGAAAGATATTTGACCCAGACCAAAAAATCTTGATATGATTTTATAA
Organism: Rhysida immarginata; assembly: GCA_023313115.1. NCBI lineage: Eukaryota > Metazoa > Arthropoda > Chilopoda > Scolopendromorpha > Scolopendridae > Rhysida > Rhysida immarginata. The sequence continues at coordinate 3,884,060 of JAHWFO010036886.1, forward strand.
TTTGGTCATAGCAACATGTAAAAAAGTTTCATTATAATCTGAAGTGGTGGTTGACATGGGTCAGGTTGAACTGATGTGAAATGACCCATTATTATAAGTATTAATGAACCAGCAATACGTGAAAATGTTCTCTGATGTGAACAGGAGCAGCTTACAGTTAAAAATTACAGAAATTCATTTTATATTTATTTTCCTGTTCTTCCTGATGAAACATGGCATAGTTTTATTTTTCATTATCTATTTAGAAGTTTTTACACAAGGTGTTGTTAAATTTCATGTCAAAAATGATAGGGGGTGATGGAGTATGTGATTCTAAGCAAAAAAGTTCATATGAACATGGGTCCGAATTTGAACGATAACAGAGATATGAACAGAAATAAAAATGCTGCCACTAAGATCAACAAGGTAATAAAACTTGGAAGATTAATAGGATACATAAAACCGTGTATAGTGTTAAAATTTGAACGAATTCCAACGAGTAGTTTCCGAGTTACGCACTCAACATTGTAACATGTGCTCACATTTGAGTACTAACCACCACGTATTATGATGCTGACTACATAACTCAAAAACTACTCATTGGAATTCAATCAAATTTTAATGGTAGACCCAATTATATGTACCCTATTATTCTTCCAAGTTTCATCATCCTAGACGTTGTAGAAAGTGAGTTATTAACTTGTTGATCTTAGTGGTGACATTTTTATTTCTCTTCATATCTCAGTTATCATTCAAATTCAGACCCATGTTCATATGAACTTTTATGCTTAGAATCCCATATTCCATCACCCCTATCATTTTGGTCATGAAATTTAACAACACCCTGTATTTCTCATAAAATGAATATATATTCTAATTTTTTTTTTGTAATGATGTTTTTTCTTTTACCAGAACTTTGCCCGCAGGAATAAGGTAAACATGGATATTGGTGCAAATATTGTATAGCACTTTTTTGGGCATCAAATACACCTATTTCTTTCTATGCTTTTTTTTTATACTTCATTTTCCTATTTCTCTAGCAGTAATCCCTTGTCAACTTAAATATGACATTAAAATCTTAACTTTATAGCAAATACAAGATTAAGATTTAATATGACTTATAGCTAGGAAACTGAAACTAATAAAGCCAGTATATATATAGGCTGACCAGCCCCAATCTTGATCCAGGCACACCATGCATACTTACCTGAAAGTAATTTCGTTGCTTAGCAACAAGCCCACAATATAAACTTATGAAATGATACCATCCTGTCTGTTTTTTTTTTAGAATTATGTATTTCATTTATTCCCAAAGAGAAATAAATTTAAAATAAAGTTATTTTTAAAAAATAAAGTTAATTATAACTATTCATAATGTACTTACTTAGTGCTGCTTTTCATTTAGAATAAATTGAGATGGCATTAGTCAAGTTCCAGCACTCGCATTTGTTAAAATATACAATTACAACTGATGATGCCATAAGAAAGGCGAAAGTCGACTCTTGTACAGTTATAGTGAAATAAAATTATTTATACCAATAACAACAAATGCGAGTGCTGGAACTTGACTAATGTCATCTCAATTTATTCTTAATTATAACTGTCTTCTACAGTGTGTTGTTAATTATAATTTTAATTGTTTTGTAGATTATAAGTCGATTATAATCATTCTGTTTTAAAATGGTTAGGCTCATTGCTATGGTTAAATTTTTTCATTATAAAATTTTTATTTTTTATAAATCTTAATTTAGAATCGATAACAAAAATTTTTCTAATTGTTACAGTTGATTTTCAGTTGAATGTTTTTATTATATCAAACTTTCATTAATATATAATTATTACAATGATTATGAAGATTTGTTAATTCTAATGAATAATAGTTAATTATTTAAGGTATACTGTTATAATAAAACAAATAACTAAACAACATCGAGCTCGACTGCTTTCAGCCATTTTGGCAGGAGCTGTGTGTTTGTTCATTGCGCTCAAACGGTTTTCAGCCATAGAATTTTCCGTCTTGGCAGGACCAGTTAAAATTGCAAGACAGCACAAAATTCCTGTTTTATGCATTTTATCCTCGCTCGTTTTTTTCATAGGTGTTTTTGTGTGTAATTTTTTTTTTTTTTTTTATTTTTTTTAGGCATTTTTTCCCCCCCCCCAAAAAAAAAAAAAAAAAATTCAACCCATCAAATTAGGCCAGTGCTCATTTATGTTGCACATTCATTCCTTTCTTTAGAATGCATTGTTTGGCTTCAACCAATAGGAGTTAGGCCAAAGTTGGGGTTGGTCAGACTATAGTTGAATAAATTTTGTTCTCCATCCATATGTAAAAAGAATTTGTTCACATGATTTTCAAACGCATGAATTTTCATTTGAAATAAAAATTTTTTATTTCATTTTCATTCTTCTTTATTTATAATAAATTACAGTATTAAAGTTTACACTTCATAATTTTCATGTTTCATGGCACCCTGACTTGATTTGACAACATTATGCAGCACTTGAATAAGTCTTATTTAGCTTTCTAAATTGTCTTTTAAGATATTCACTTTATAAATAATTTTTCCTTGAATATACTTCATTTGCACAATTAAATTTTTCATAAAATATACTTTTATGTACAATTATACCTGTTAACATATAAAGAACATTGAATTATTGTTAGTCACTATTCTAATCTATAGACTCTAAGTGACCTAATTGTAAATGTTTTTACAAGTTGCTTATGTTCAATCTAAATCAATAGTACAGTACTGTAAATAATATTGTTCAAGACACTATTACATACATTACTTTTCAGCATAATGTAAATAAATATAAAAATATCATTTTTAATAATATGTTTAGAAGATTAATTCACTGTGGAATTGTTTTGTTAGCTTGTGTTTTAAGTGCAAATCACATAATATTGAGGTATCCTTAATATAACTTGTGTTACATGAAAATCATGAATGGCAAGGGATTACTGTAGACTTTCAAATTTTATTCCTAAAGTTTCGGAAAACTTATCATTTGAAAGAGGCATAATTTTCTTTTAATATTTTCTACTTTGCATCTTAATTTGCATCTTCAGTCTTCAAACACATGAAAATTCTAATTACGATCTGTATGTATGAGCAATTCTCTGTTGTGTTTCTCACTTTACACTTCGTCATGTAATTGTAATTTTCACAATGCACTCATAAGCATTGTAAAATTTTTATTGTAATTTGTTTTAATATTTTTGTCATTTTTTTTTTTTTTTTTTTTTTACTCCATTTCCTTAATTGAAAATGTAATTTTTGACATCACATTATCTATTTATAAGTATGTATGTATGTATGTATGTGTGAGGGGGGGGGGGAGGTCAAGGTAATCCTTCAAAAAAATTCTCAGCAGCTTCCAACAAAAATTTTAGTAGAAAGTTTAAAAATGAATAAAATATTAAAATTGGATAATTTCGGGACAAGTTTTAAGACAAAAAAATTGTCAAAAGTTTTTAAATGTTTTTAGGTTCCACATGATTTGTTTAAACACTTTTCAAAGCATGCTTTAAAATTTATTAATACACATTTTAATCTTTCATGAATTAACCTAAAACTCAAAAGACAATAAAACTTCTCCTTTATCTAAACAGTGAAAGTACATTTATGAGTTGTCATATGTTACTCCACAACAACTCTTCCACAAAAGAAAACCTTTACTATCCAATTTTAGAATATCCATTTCTATTCAATTTAAGAACATCCACTCAACTGATTTATTGAAAATCTCAAAATATATGCATGTTTTCTCAATTTTGCATCCAGTTTAAAAGACAAATATATTTCTAAATTACTGTAATCATTAAAAATTCTTCTTTATCAACAAAATGCACTAAAACCAAAACGTGAAACATCACAGAACCATGTTTCTGTCAAAAAAATGACAGCATCAGTCCCTGATAAAAATGAGCCTAACAAGAAATCACTTCTCAGGATGTGAAACAAAAAATTATATAATTCATCTGAAAAAAGATAGATGGCTTAAGATATTGAAGAAACATTGACACACTTCTGTTAAGTTTTTACTGGAACTACAATGGCATGAAGTAATAAGAAACTTACTAATGGGGCCTCTTATGCACTGTCAACTGGTTGACGACAACCTCCAAACATAGGTAGAACAGTGTATCATTTATGCGGTGGGTGCTGCAACCCTTCAAGTTGCCGGAAACCTGAAAATCAAGATCAGCGCATTCGGCGACTGGGAAGTTGTGCAACTGCTGAGGTGACTTATTTCTACTGACGTCTTCACACCCCTTCCCAATCGTGTTCTTTGTTTATATCTTTGAAATAAACAATCACGGCCAGCCCAAGGATGATGCGAACGGTGTGGCTTCACAAGACTTCATGCTTTTGAAGTCCATGCCTGTTGATTTTCTACGATACAAATATTTATGATAACAGGCCCGCAAGAGCATTTTGTATCATGCATCCCTGAAATAGCATTTTCCATGAGGCCTCGTTTTTTCTTGGACCTTGTCATTATCCCCCTTGTCTCATTTCATACTTCTGGTATGGATACAGATGCTACAAATTGGTCTTTCTAGGCAGTTGTTATTTTCCAAGCTGGTAGGTAAGAGACCAAGGGGTCGGCCTAGAAACCAAGTGGCTAGACTACATGGATACTCTAGGTTCGAGTCACTTGGGTATTACCAGGGAGGACATGTGCCTGATGGCAGAAGATCGCGATCGCTGGAGAGCCTCCATAGGGCTGCTGCCCCTGCGATCCTAACGGATAAGCGGGTTTGAAAAGTAAGTAAGTCAGTCTCATTTCATTTTAATTTGTTGTCATGTTTTTGCAAGTCCTCGAAAAAAAATTTGGAATGTGCCTCTATTTCCATGTTCTTGTAATAGGGGTGCACCCAATATTTATTTATTTTCCTTTTTTGCTTTTGCTTTTTTTTTTTATTTTACTTTATTTTAATAATATAGCTATTGTAACTATTGCATCCTCCACGTCCATCTTGGGAGGTGGCCAGCATGATGCTAAACTCTCGATATGAATAACGAATGAGAGCGATACGAACAGTGGGTGATTGTTTCTTTACTATTCGGTCTCTCGTCTTTGGTTTCCTATTCCTCTTGATTGTTCACAACCACTGTTGCCGGCAGTTAGTCGACAATGCATAAGAGGCCTAAGGTGACACACATTTACTTAAAAGCAAGTAGCCACTGAAAATTAAGCAACAATATTATATTTTTCCAATGAAAAATGTGTTTTATTAAAAAATTAATGTCAGCTCATTTTATGACACCCTTTACATGCTTTTTACAAAGTATTGCTACTGTTTTGTTTATTCCTTGTGGACAAGTGTTTTACTGAATGGAAAAAGTGCTTAGCCCCCCTTTGTCCATATGGAATGAACAAAACTTTGTCCTTTGCTGTATTTAAAACAAAATTACTACTTCTACAAGTACTACAATAAGTTCAAGATAGGAGTAATGCATCCATTAAACTTGCTCTAAATCTGATTGAGAGTAAATTTATTTATGATAATAATAAAATTGAATAGTTTTTAATGGTAAGTATAGCTCCAAAACAAAATTTACCTTCATTGGATTTTTTTGTGTGTTTTTATGTTAATTTAAGTTGCATGTGTTTTTAATTTATACAAGATGTTCTGGAACATAACACTAATAACTCAGGAAGTCGTCATAATTCTATTCTGGTATTAGTGTAATATTTGACTAACCACAAAATTTAGAGAACATCTACTGTATATTAGCATTATCCCCTTCATATATTTCGCCGGCCAGGTGGCCGAGAGGGCTTGGGCGTAGGCTTTCTAGTTCTTGAGTCTGCCTGCTCGTGGGTTCGAATCCCACCGTGGGCATGGATGTTTGTGTTTGTCCCGGGCTGCCTACGGATATAACTTGTGTAAAAGGTGCAAAATGACCTTAGTAGTCGGCGCCAAAATTTCTAATAAACCAAATCAAACCTTCATATATTTTATTGACTTTCATTGAAACATACATAGCAATATGATAATTTTGCTATGTATTTTTCAGTGCAAATTTAAAGTATCTTGGGATGTAACAAAGTTAATTCAACTGATGATTTTTAAGGGAAAAAAAACAAAAAACACTAGTAGCATAACAGTTTTCTTTTGATTCTGCATTCAGATTATGCCCTTCATTCAAGTTGATTGAAGAAAATTTTTTTGTAAAATCTCTCATGATTTAAAAATTATAATTTTCCCTTGTTATGTATATATATCTTTTTTATAGCTCTGAAAAAAATAACAGCATTTTTGTTGAAATTATGTTTTGAATTTGCAAAGGGTTTTTATTTTTTTGTAGTCTATTTTATTATGTTTCTTTATATTTCCAAAATTTCATAAAAAGTTTATTTAAAATTCTGTTTTTGATTTTTTTTAATTAGTCTACCACTGATCCAATTTCGTGCATTTGTACTTCAGATAAAATGCTGATTGTGGTAAGTTTCTTGAAATATAAATAAAGAATATCCCTAGTCTTCTGTGAGGTTTAGTGTATTTATTTTTATTATATACGAGAGTCAGTCAAATAAAAATGATCGGAAGCTTGTGGCATCAAGCAAAAGCTGGATATAGGTTAGTAGCCCTAATCAAGAGCGATGGGGCACATTCAAAAATCGGCAGCAGTTCCATTCTTGTCCGCCTTGGTTACAGTGAACACTTGAAATATGGAAGATGGAAGCATCCAAGCAAGAACAAAGAGCAGAAAAGCTGTTGGCAGCCCATAATTTTTTAATCTAGTCTAACCTAACCTAACCTAACCTAACCAAATTCACCGCCGAATGAGTGGTGTTTATGGGGAGAATCTCCAAGTCAATCAAAAGTTAAATATGCTCTATATGTTTGCATTCTGGACGAATATTTTTGGAAGATGATCTGAGGCCAGGCATATCTTGTCACCACTGGTGGGTATAACGAAGGTGAAGGAGCTTGTTCCAATGAGCATATCTCATGTTCACAACTTTTGAGTGAACTTATGCATCACAGAGGATGAGATCACTCTTCTGACGAATATCTTGACTGTTCATGTTCACTGTAGCTCAATTGATAAGAGCAGTGCCAGCGAAAGGCATGGTCCCTGGTTCAAATTTTTCCTTTTCTTTTCTGTTTGTAATCAAATGCACATATAACTATTGTTTACATAACACTTCATCAGCACTTATAGTATCACACAGTGCTGATGAAGTGTTATGTTGACAATACTCCCTCACCCCTGAGCAGAGACCCAAGCGGGCATGGCTAGCACAAAAACATCTCAACTGGTATCATCAGAATAGTGATTTCCGTATAATATTGTAATGCGTGACAAGCCATGGTGTCACCATTACAAAACTAGAAACCTGTTGGGTCTAATATGCAATGGAAGCATAGCGCTTTGCCTCCGCTGAAGAAGTTCCATAAGCAGCTAAGTGCATGCAGAGTTCCCAGCCTACGGACTTTTACACCACTGGTATCCAGTGACTTGTGACGCAGTGAAGAAGAACAAAGGTCTAATATTAAAGCGAAACAATATTTTTAAGAAAGTGGCTGGCACGTTTCAAAGTAAACTTCATCTACAAAGTCAAGTCAGATGAAGTTTATTTTAAAATTTTTCAGCCACTTTATTAAAAATATTGCTCTGCTTTACTATTATAGTGCCCGGCACGAAAGAAAAAGGAAACTGGCACATGTGTAAATGAAAAAAACTCGTTTAACCAATCAGAAACGAACAGGAATCGGAGCATTACTTGCTACTGATGCCAGGAATTAATAATACCCCGTTTCCAGTCCGTTTCCAGTCCGTTCCGATTGGTTAAACGAGTTTTTTTCATTTACACGTGCCAGTTTCCTTTTTCTTTCGTGCTGGGCACTATAATAGTAAAGCAGTGCAATATTTTTAATAAAGTGGCTGAAAAGTTTTGAAGTAAACTTCATCTGACTTGGCTTTGTAGATGAAGTTTACTTTGAACGTGTCAGCCACTTTCTTAAAAATATTGTTTTGCTTTAATATTAGACCCTTGTTCTTCTTTCATTTATTCATTCCAGCAATAAGAGACACTATAATGCTCATATTGTAGACTACAGTTTATGAAAATTGCAACACCAAGAAGGATACATATGATTGAAATGAACCTTATATCGCAGATTAGTTATGACAATACTCCCAAATGATTAGGATTACAGAACTGTACATGATCTCTGACTTTCTCTGACTTTATGAATTCAGTATGGTGTTA
>JAHWFO010036886.1:3892373-3916835 GCA_023313115.1 Rhysida immarginata
CCCCCCCCCCCCCCCCTATGTTGTCCCATCCTTAAAGGCCACCTAACAGAAAGATGCTGCATATATGTTGACTCTATCATGCTTCCGTCCAAGCTAATAACAACATGAAGCAACTTGCAGGGTTAAAAGAAACTCTGCCATTTTTAATTTTCGTAGTGGCACAGTACAGGGGATTCACAAAAGAATATATCAAATTTGAAAGGCTATATCTCAGTAAAGAAACAACTTAAATCGCCACTCTACTTACAAGGGGACATTCTGAAGTTGTACATCGTGAAGGGTACATTCTGAAGTTGTGTTTCATTGCCAAGAGATGTTGTTAAGTGCTTGAATTCGATAAAATTAATTCGGTGACATATGGAACCAATCCTCCAAAAAGATGGAATATCCTACTTTGGTTTCATCAGTTCACTGAGAAATGATGCCATTTCTAAGCCAACAATCCTGGAAGACCATGAGTATCAGAAAAGAATGTCCAACGCATTCAGCAAACGTTCACTCGCAGTCCGAGGAGCCAGCTGGGAATTTCAAATGCCACTTACGACATTGTGGAAAGTTGGTTATGAAACCTCACAGATTACAAGTAGTGCATGATCTATATTGTACATTGTTCGAGCTTTTCGTGTCGTCACATTGAATATTCATGATTATGTGGATAATCAAAATAAACTTCAGGATATATCCTTCAGAAAGATGCATTGATTAAATCTATGAGGTGTGTAGTTTGGTAAATACAGCCTTTCAAAGTTAGTATATTCTTTTGTGAACAGCTTGTATATCTCGCTTTTTTTTTTTTTTAATTACAGTGTAAGATTTATTTGGCCATAATCTGAAGAATTCGCATATTTAAAAAGAACACCCTTTTAAATACGAAGTGTGTCTGGAAAGTAAGATTACAATGGCTAGTATTCTTTCAAAAAATATCCTCTGTAAATGACAAAATATCTTCTACAAGTTATTTAAATGTTTTACCCCCCCCCCCACCCACCCACCTTTCATTTAGAGTGGACTGTCCCTTTTAAATGACAAAATATCCTCTACAAATTATTTAAAGGGACAGTCCACTCTAACTGAAAGGTGGGTTGGGGGGGGGGGTAAAACATATGAATGATTATAAATTCAAAATAAAACTACTATATTTCACATTAATTTGTAACCATAAGGCTGAACAACGAAGAAAAATGTGGGACTATTTTCTGTCGCGCATGTATGTGCACGTCTGTGACGTCGCAGTTTCCAAAAGCCTGGTCAGTCAATGTTTTTGCATAGTAAATGCATTGACTTTCAGCTGTTCGCAAAGGCTCATTTGGAACCTTACATATTCGATCCTGAGGAAAAGGAGCCAGTGAATACAGTTTCATCACAACAAATAGATGACCGAGAAGATTTAATGTTGGAGTTGCAGACGACAGGATCAGCCATTCAAATGGTATTCATGCACGAACTGTCGGCCGATAAACACCAAAGAAGTGTTTGTTGCAGCCATCAACGATGCTCTTCTTCACCATTGTGGTTTATAATAATTGTTTAAATGTTTAAAATCAAACTAACTTAACCTAACATGCAATTGCAGTGACTGTAATGTCGCCTATACAGAGAAACCTATCTCTCAATTCTATCTACAGGTGGTGCTGCTCTAGGAACGAAATGCACTACTTGCAATTTGCCCCTCTGGCATATCACGCCTTAACTCTGTTCCAAAAGAAAGTGCACGAAACTTTCATTATTTTTAAATAGCAACAGAACATTTTTTAAGATAAAGTCTAAATTAATGAAAAGAAATGAAATGTGAATCTATTTGACCCCCCCCCCCTCCTCCCTTTCATTTAGAGTGGACTATTCCTTTAAGTGATACAGGGGTTATTTTTTGACGACATTGCTGCCAACGTTTAAATACATGTTAACACATGTTAACGTTTAAACACATGAAGTATTAGCTTCTCTATCCCACAGTCATGAAATTCTGGCGCCTGATGCTGGAGCCATATTTTAACCTTGTGCTTCATCTCTTCATCGTCGTGGAGGCATTGTCCAGCAAGATTATTCTCAGGCTGAGAAACAAGTGCAGAAGTTCATCAGAGACTGCAGACGGTCCTAAAAAAATGTATGTTGAAGCGCACTTCACTTTTGAAGGGATTCTGAATCAGCACAGCCATTGTAAACACACGTTACTCGAACTAGACTCCATGTAGCAATAAGGAACAGCTGCGAGAGGGAAGTGGAAGGCTAACTGTTAAAGCCAGTAAAGCCAACTTAAGCACTAAAATATTACTTGTCCAATAAAGGGGTTGTAACCTTGCTTTCTAGACATGCCTCGTATAAAACGACCACTTAGTCTTCACACCTTCTCTCCCCTTTTGGCTTTTTAGATGAATTTAAGATAAGATAACTTGTAAGAATAGCAGCTAAAACACAGAGAGGCTCGATAGCCATTTGCACGACGACTTACAGGAGCAATGAGGACAAAATTGACCAAGTATCCAGAGATCTGCTGCACCATCCTGCACAATCAGGCCATGTTTTGTCTATTATCTTTGTACAGAGCACATCACTTGCTCACAGATGTTCACTTCGGCTAAAAACTGATGTAGTGTAATTCTGTTATCCTTTTACTAGAATAGGCACCTGGCTCCGTTCAGTTTAGCAAAGCTAGATTGTTTATAGTAAATTTCAGAACAACCAAATTCAGGATTTTTTTGCCAAATTTGATTAACTGTGTAGGATGTAATTATTGAATATGCAAAATGTAAATGTATGGTTTTACACTTGTTTTCCAGTGGCAAGGGAATGAAATCTATTACAAAGTGTACAAATGAAAACGAAAATTATTTACTTTATCCAAAGTGTATACAAGGAATTTAAAAGTACTTTCCAAATGCGTTAGGGCATTCATCCCACTGTGTAACGTCTGTAATTCCTTTAAGGAAAAAGTCTTCCGGTTGCGTGTGGAACCGTTCCAAAACCTCTTCCTTCATTTCATCGTCCGACTGAAACCTGCGGCCTTTCAAATGTTTCTAGAGATCCCCAAACACGTGAAAGTCACATGGGGATAAGCCAGGGCTGTAAGGTGGATGCTGCATTGCTTCCAGTTGAACTTTTTGATGAGGTCTACCATTGCTTTCGAGGTGTGAGGACTTGCGTTGTCGTGGAGAAGTAGCACTCCTTCTGAAAGAAGTCCAGGATGCTTGCATTTGATGGCTGTGCACAGTGCCTTCAATGTTTCCCCATATCGTGCTGTATTAACTGTGGTGCCTTTTTCAAGAAAGTCTAGTAAAATCAGGCCTTTGCGGTGATCAAAAAGCACGGTCAACATCACCTTTCCCGTGCTGTTTGCGATTGCTTTTGATTTTTTCGGGGGTGGTGACCCATAATGCTTCCATTGACGACTTTGACGTTTGCTTTCGGGCTGAAATGAAAGCACGAAGTTTCATCCCCTGTAACAATTTTGTCGAGAAAACTCTCTTCTTCCTGTTCAGAGCGAGTCAAATGTTGCACGGACATGGCCATTCAAACTCCAAGTTGTTCTGATGTCAAATGATGCGGGACCTGTTGTGCACAGATTTTTCTGTAGTGCAGATGGTTCCTGATAATGGAGTGAACAGTTCCACAACTAAGGCCAGTTTTAGCAACCACGACATCGATTGCCACTCTTCTGCTTTCCTTTAAGACAGCGTCAATTTTGGCTTTGGAATCATCCGTGATGGCGCGGTTTGCTTGTGCAGGTCGTTGATCATCTTGCAATGATGACCGTCTCTCCGAAAACCTCTTGCTCCATGCCCAAACACAAGTGAAGGTTAGGCAGTCGTTTCCATAGACGTTCTGCATACGATGATGAATTTCAGAAACCGAAACTCCTTCACATGTCAAAAAACGAATTACACAATGTGACATGGGGGGAGGGGGGTTTGAAAACGCTGAAAGCTGCATGATGCATTTCTTGAACGATCCTGTACTAGCCGAAATGTTATGACAACCCCGTTTCCTGGAGACCAATCATTCTGTCCCTTTCAAACGCACTTACATGCTGATATTGCGCTCTTTGATGTCAACAAGGCATATTGGCACTTGCTTTCATGTTTTCACTTCGTTTCACAGCTCTTGACTGACTGAAAATGGCATAACACTGACTTTTATGGTCACACAGGAGAAGGTGTTGCTGGATCTGTGTGTATACCACCTCTCTGCAATCATAATCACTTACTGCTGGTACACTGGTCTGCACATCCTCTGAATGTGGATTCATTCGGGCTGTTCTTTCTGGGTGTTGCAAATTTCACAAACGGTAGTGTATTTACCAAAAAGTACTTTGTATTGCCTTTTAAATTGGAGTTGTTGCATTGTGGATGTTTAGCAATAAAATATACAGTGGGCGCTGTTTAATGTGATCACGGTTAATGTTATCATTCGTTTAATGTTATCAAATCAAGAATTCCCAACCGCCTTAATACGTGAACATTTTAAAATCATCGTTTAATGTGATCACTACTCCGTTTATTGTTATCACTATTCTTTTTGACTATTTCCCATGTATTTCGCCCTTGTTCACTTCCTGGTTAAAAATATTCCAGTGTGAAAAAAGGGTTTGGTTATTATTCTACCGTTCGCATGCGGTGCCCACGTGACAGCAACACACAATTAGCTTTAGAAGCAGCAACTACTGTACAGCTGTAGCGTGCATGTGAATCCACAGTTTCCTCAACCCTTTTCACTTTGCTGTAAGTGCACACTGGACTGAACTGTACTGTGTAATGGAGTCTGAAAAAAAAACAAAAACGGAAAGACTTGAGCTTAAAAGAGGAGATTACGATATTACAGATGTAATTCATTAACGACCATCTCCGAAAAAAAAGTACTAAACAAATAAAAATAGATGATTTTCTAAACCAAAATTAAAAGATTTTTAATTAAAGACGTGTACTTTCATTACAATTAAAGTATTTTATACCTATTGTACTACACAATCATAAGAAACACATGTGATAACAATAATAAACACGATAATTTTGGATTTTTTTCCTTCTGCTGCATCTCTATTCAATTCGGCTATTGTTATCAGTCGGATATTGTTATCACTTTGGCTTGGTCCCAAAGTGATCACATTAAGCGGCGCCCACTGTATATAAATATGGAAATAAATAAATGACCTGTATGAATATACAAAGCAAAACAACACTGAAAACACTAATCACATAATAATTCTTTTTAATGACTCAGATGTTCATTTTGGAAACTGTTTCCTTCATCAGTGAAAGAACTGATGAAACTATGAACTCACTGGTAAAGAAAACATAGTTTCCAAAATGTACATCTGAGTCATTAAAAAGAATTATTATGTGGATTAGTGTTTTCAGTGTTGTTTTGCTTTGTATATTTGTGTCCACAGTTTTTGGCTTGATTATTTTGGACCCATATGAATTTCCCTTGTTTTATTAGAAGCTTTTACTAAAATTTAAAATCTCAAATTGTCACTTTTTCATCTCTTCATCTCTTCCTCTCTCCTCCCCACTCTGTGGTCATTGGCAGTCATATTAGAATCCCTCCCTCCCTTTCCCCTTAAAAATTACGTGGTCAGAGAAAGCAGCTATCCCCCTAATGAAGGTATTTAAATGCCTATTTTTGATTTATTTAAAAATTAATTTGATCACTTGGTCATTACTTGATCCCCCCCTCCCTTCTTTTTATCCATAAGTGGTCAAATTGACCACATGGTTTATGAATGTTCCCTACTGTCTTTATTTTTTCAGCAAAATTTTTGAGATTTTCTATTTTGTTATTTGAGAAATTGTAAATTTCTCTTGCCATTTTATCCGTTTTGATTATTGATTTCTTAAATATGTTTAAAATAACGATAATTGATTTGCATTTTATTTTTCTCATAGGCACGAGAATCGGGCACTTTGCAGCGTTATAACTTCCCTTCTTTTGTTCTTAGTGATCGCTACAATGTTTCTTGTCAGCCTCATAAAATTGCTCTTAATAGCAATTCAGTGTAAGCAATTCAAAAATTTAAATATGTAGTTTTGAAATTACATTTAAAGATGTGTCATTCGGTTAAATTGCTCTAAATTCCATTGCAATTTTGCCTGCGGTGTACACCCAAGACTTATTTTCTAATATCAATCAAATCGTTTCGACATAGGCCAGAATGCCATCCAATGTTATCGAGAATGCAATCTCGGTTCGGCCCTCAATTGTTAAACTTGCAGATACGGTTATTTTTGATTCTTGTAGTTGTGGATGATTATATCTAACAAGCAAATGGGTGAACACCTGGCAAACTAACACTAATGGTGCTATTAATTATTTACTTAAATGTCATAGGGCCTGTAATACAGGGTAATTCAAAATGATGTCCGGCATTTCAAAATTTTACTATGCATTTATTTTATAACATAAACTAACCAGATTGGGTTTAAAATACAGGAAAACTCGAATATTTCTTGATTCCATCATTACAAATGTTCTGTGTGACTCCCTCGAGTCATTTGGACAATGTCAAGATGATACTCAATCTCATCCCAAACTCTTTTCTTCACTTACACGTGGCCTTCCTGTGCTTTTGCGTTTACAAAGACATCCAGTTTCCAGAAATTGATCATACCACTTACGGATGCTTTTGTCAGTAGAGCAATCTTTATGAAATTGCCTACGAAATGCCCGCTGGACTAAAATTATAGAGTTTGTTTTTGCATACTCCAAGATGCAATATGCCTTTTCATTCACAGCTGCCATCTTTACTTTTATTGCGACACTAGTGCCACCACAGCCTCCAATAGAAGGTTAAAAATATTTGAGTTTCCTGCATTTTAAACATGGCCTGGTTAGTTTGTTATAAAATAAATGCATAGTAAAATTTTGAAATGCCGGACATCATTTTGAATCACCCTGTATAGATGAAATACCGGTAGTTTGTTTGGTAGAAACTCATGTTTCCAAAGCTTTTAATAATATTTTTAAATCATAAATACTAGAAGATCTTTGATGCATGGATGTAAGATATTCTGTGTTAAATTTATTCAAACAGAGAATTAATTATTAGCCATTTTTTAATTAAATTCAGATCTTTGGGGAAACATTCTTGTCTTTTGTACACTCTTTTGTATTGTGTATTTTTGCAAGTGGGAATTATGGCATTTTTTTTGAAAAATAATTATTCCTCATAATACATGTAGTTTTAAATTTTGGTGCTTGTGATGTCATGAAGCTGGAAATATACTGGAGCAACAGTCTGCTTTTACTAACAGTATAATCATAGAAGGGGAAACTTCCTTATGCTTCTACATTGACATAGAAGAAAGTAATATTTTATTATTGAAGATTTAATGCTTATCTAAAATCAATTGCTGTATACATTTCTTTATTAGAGTTAAAAGTAAACTAAAAAATTTAGTTTACAGTATTTGATGAGATATTTGTAGAAAAACTTGCAACCGAACATTAAAGTGTGCAGTCACTCCAAATTGTCTCCACAGCGGTTTTGTGAAACTGTGGCGCTGCTGCAGTTTTGGCTCCAATCACAGGAATTGTTTTGCAGCTTGGGTCATTTATTTAATTTAAATTAAAAGATATTGTAGAACAAATGTTATTTATTTTTTCTTTGTTACATAGTTAAATAAATTGTTAATGAAAGTAAGTATATTTAAAAAATAAATTGAATAAAAAAATCAAATAGATGCATGTTTCTTTAAATTTATAATTAATTTATTAAAAAGAAATGAACACAGCATGGTAAGATTCTGTAAAAAAAAAACTGACTTTTTGGATAGATTGAAAGTGATAATAGAGGCTTAAGAAGACGTCTTATATACAGGGGCTTATAGAAGGGGAGGGAAGAAACATGTAGGGAGGGAAAGCCAAAGACACTGAAAGAAGCTGTAGAAAGCCCCTTGACAAATTAGAGAATAGTTGGAGGGAGAGGGGAGTGGGGGAAAGGTAATGAAAGAATGGTACCTTAGCGAAGGTTAATGTCATTATAGGGAATTGAATTTCGTGAGAAAAGGACTCGAATTGCTTTCTTTCTTTTTTGTTATGGAAGTTGTTATGAAGAATATAAAGACTAACGTCCACAAGAATTTAAATATTTAGCAACTGTATTTTGTTCACCCTGTATTTTGTATTATATCCAGACTAGTTTTTATTTTCTGGCTAGAGAATTGAGGAGAGATGTTTGTAATGCAGTGAAAAGTAAAACAAATAAAAAATTTACAAAATTTCTCTCTTAATATTTGAACTTTTTCTCTGATTATACTTGAACTGTTATGTATTTTTTAAGAGTATAATTCTGTTTTAAATTTATTAATAATAAAAGGGAATAAAGTTTAATTAATACACAATTTAAATTTTATTTTTGATATGTTGCCATCCATTTTAGATTTTATCACTTTGCAACATGGTCTATAGAAGTAAATGGTCGTTCAACTCCCGTCATTTTCCATTGTTAAGGGAAGCTAGGGAATTCAGATCACACTAGGAGCCGCATAGACGCAATGGACTTTCTGCGCTCTATGCGGCACCTAGCGTGATCTTAATTTCCTAACTTGTAAATTTATTTTATTTATTAAAGTTGATGCCCAAAATTAATAGTGAGCTATGTAATGCATTCAATAGTTGGATTGTCAATTATTTCTTTAAGATTATGTAGAATACATTAATTTCGGCAGTATTATGCCAATAATTCTGGCTGCATTGAAACTGAAAATGAAACTAACATTTCTAGCTCACGATAGGGCGGCGCTGCATATGTTTTTAGTTCGATTGTATAGTCGGGTGCAAAAAGGTTTTTACCTGCTCCGTAGGGGCTGAGCTTAGCGGATGTTGATTGGTTGCATAATCAGGTACTTGTACTAGAAGTCATGGCAGATTACTTCTTAAGGAAAATAGGGTAGCAGGTATACACCTGGGATGTGCTCGTCACGGGCTCTCTCCTGACAATAATAAGCGATAGCGGCTGTCCCGAATGGCAGAGTTCGAATCCGATATGGATAGACATTTTTTTTTTTTTTTTTTTGTTCATTATCGCGTTTTTGACTTCGTTTAAGTTTTAAACGGTGTATGTAAAGAACACCATAAACAGATTAAATATGGAAGGAGCAGCCAATCTTCAATAGCGAAACATTCATTAGAAACCGGCCATGATTTTTCCATAGAAAATGTAAAATTAATAAAATCGATAAATAAAAAACACCTCTTAGATGCTTTTGAATGCTTAGCCATTCGCAGCACAGACAGAAAATTATTATTAAACTCGGACTTGGGTCCCATTGCTGAATCATCATTGATCCAATGGGCTTCTAAGTTACCCAGTCATTGACGAGTACTGTCTTGCTTTATTTTTTGATTGGCTTTCCTGTGTGATATACCCGGATTCGATCTCTCTAAGTCAGTTCTTTTCAGACCTCCTCGAGTTCGCCTTAGGTTTATTCGAGTCAGACTTAGACTGCTGAATGATGAATGCAAGGCATTCGAAAAGCGTTTACAAGATTATCAGGTTGTATTATTTCAATTTGTTTTTTGTTGTGGTGAAAGAGTTTTTTAGTCTTAAGGTTCACACAAATAATTTTGTCGAAAATGTCGTTGGGACAAATTACTGGACCCCATGTAGCCTATATAATAATTTCGAAAAATCAACTTTAATGTAGGTAAATGCATTTTTGAGAAAATACATGCATACATCACAGTATATAATGTGCTGTATAGTGAATATACATTGTATATAGTATCATGCCATAATGAATCGGAATTTTAAGGTTTTAATTTTAAGCCTGGATTTCTTTTCTATATCATCATAATTTAAACATCTGTGGTTTGGCATGTAAAAATCCTCATAGACCATTCTTTATTTACTCTGTTTTGAAACTTTTGTTTAAAGCTTAATGTTAAAGCTTTTAAATCCTTTTTATTATTTACTTGAAGACGTTTGCTTTCCTTTATATTGTTTTTGCCAACAATTTTTTACTACAGAATTGTATATTTGATACAAAAAACTTTGTCGAAAATGTCGAACTTTTGTATTTATAAAATACAGTATTTTTGTTGTTAAAAATAATTTTATTTCTGAATGCAGTATACAATTTGTTTTTTATTTAAAATAAATATTAAAATATCTTTGATCCTTAAATACCTTTAATTTATACGGTATTTACTTTATGAAATTCAGGGCGGGATGGTGGGATTCTCGCCCAAAATTTTAAAATCACTCCCAAAATAACTTTCAGGAGGGGAGTTTCCCCACTCATGACATTTAATCGTATTAAAAGTTTTTATGATTTTTTATTAATATTTTTTTCTCTGTACCTTACAATATTAGTTTTCTCAATATAAGTTTGGACAATATCACACTTTTCCGTCCGTAAATCATTAGATTACGGGTTTAACTTGTCATCAATCAGTATTGTTGAATATTTTCAGAGAGATTTAACTTTTGAACCAATGGAATTTCCTAATTCCAATCGTCACCGTTGCGGTATCGTCAAGAGAAAAATAATAAAGTAATAGGAATTTATTGGGTAGCTCATAGATTAGCATTATGTTTAGATGCTTCAAAATCATGTCCAGAGATTGCTAAATACCAATACACACTAAAATCCATTTTCATATATTTTAGTAGTATTTTAGTAGTATATTTTAGTAGTATTTTGTTTATTGAAATATAAGAATTTATTACATTTATTTTTTGACCGAGTTTTTGTTATTTTATTATTCTTAACACATTTATGTACAAAACTTAAATTAAAAAAATGAGGTGTGGTCACCACCCGACTTTCTTATACATAAATGACCTGGTCCAAATTCAGAAAAAAATTAAACAACTGTCTAAAAAATCTACTTCCGAAAGAAATTTTAAAAAAGTTTGTGAATAAAAGTTACTTCAAATTAGCTTCTAAACACTTTGGTATAGATTCCAAATTTGCCTATACCATCTTATTTCGCAAAAAACTGGATTTTGACAAGAGTAAAACTGGTACTTCCGGTTGGAATTTTGAAAAATTTTCTTAACAAAAGTTGTTTATAATTGAAATTGGAACACTTTTTACCCTGTACAAAATTTTCATAAACGCAATGTTTAACAAGATATTTCAAAATGTATATTTTGGCGCTGGAGTAAACTGATACCTCCCGTTCACCGATTCCACTGGAAAACTAATCAGACCTCCACAGGAAGATTATAATCTTAAGTTTAAAGTTTGGTCTCGATAGCTTTAGCCGTTTGTACGCTAGCGTGGACACACACACACAGACACACAGACATTTTCCAGAAATCACTTTTTCGTAATCTAGGGACTCTAAAACGTGAAGATCAGTGAAAATCTGGAGGTCGAAATTTTTCGTGATTACAATACTTCCTTATACTATGTATAAGAAAGTAATATGTTGAAAAATCACTTGCATAACTCGTAACTTATTGCCTCCCTCCCAAGAGTTTAACTCTCCTCCAAGAAAAATTTGAATTTCAAGCCCTGAAGTTGTATCTTTACATTTTTTTGTAATTAAAATATCCTGTAGAAAAATCATAAATCATGAAGGTATCTTTACCTATCATGACTGCGTTTCTATTGGCTAATATTTACTGCCTTCTAATAACAACCAATCACAGCCCTTCTGGCGCTCATAGTTTACATATATAAAGAGATGCTAGTTTGCTTTCATTTATCAGTTGCTTATTTCAATCTGCTGGATCCATCTGCTAACTTTTGTGTTGAATTTCCTGCTCGATTTTTCTTTTCCTGCAAAATAAACTCTTCTTCCACTCCTCATTTTTTATGTCTTGGAACATTTTATACTGCCAATACAATTTTTATGAATTTAAATTAAATTTAATGGTTGAAATAATTAATTATACTTCTTAATTTTCCGATTTAACCGTAATATTACCTCGAAGTTCTTTCAGCTTTGCGGGGTGCAGGGTTTCCTAAATATTTTTTACATAAACATGGAATTTCGCGGGATATACAGGGGTGCAGGGTATATTCGCGAAAATACGGTAAGAGTTAACAGGAAAATAAGCTTGGAGCCAAAAAAGCAGTGGCGCCATCATGCGGTGGAACATAGAGATCTACGGAGTTTCACTACTTCCCCTTCTATGATTATGCTAGCAGATGGTGCTCCCTGTATTCCGTATATGGTAATATCAGAGTATACCTATTACCAAATATAAGCAAGACAAAACAAGATCACATACAGCAACATCAATCTTTTCAAAATACAGTGCTCCCTCTATATAACGGCACTCTACATAACTCCAAATTTATAACTCTACATAATTGCAAATCCATATAACGAAGTTTTTTTCCCGGAAAATAAAAATTGCAAACTCATTCATGTCTGCAGTTTTTATTTTCCGGAAAAAAAACTTTGTTATATGGACTTGCAATTATAAATTTGGTGTTATGTAGAATCCCGTTATATAGAGGGAGCACTGTATCCCAGTAATTTTTTGTCAGCAAAATCTCCAGGCTTCTCTTCAGTTGACTATCCATGGGACAAGATTGGATATTGAATTTATGCTCCTTGAAATATGATATTAGGAAGCAGCATTGATGGAAATCCATGAAACCCAAACCAGCACTTTCCTCAACCATGCACTCACTCACCAAAAGTCATGGCACACCCCTTCAGTCAGGTTCCTTGTCTGTAATGAGACAGATCCCGTTGCTTCCATCCTGCTGAATGCAGATGCACAGGACTGATATCACACAATCATTGTAAGCAAAACTGGCTGCAGAAATGGCAGCACACCAAGAGCTATCTGCATTTGAACTGGGGATGATTGTTGGTGCCAGATGGATGGGTGCCTCAGTATCAGATATAACCAACACCCTGTAGTTTTCTCGCACAATTGTTGCAAGAGTCTATTGAGAGTACACCCAACAAGGGGTTACAACCATGTCAGACAGCAGATGGGCCGTCCATGCCTCATTGATGCCAGAGGTGTTCACCGGGTCACCTGGCTTGAAACTGCTCACTGAAGGGCGACTGCGGGCCAAATCACCATGCGGTACAACCAGGGATGTCCCACAACTGTGTCCGTGATGACAATTCGGCGAACTTGGCAGCTACAGACTTTGGGAGCAGGAGGCCACGATGGGTGCCACTCTTGACAGCTGCACATCGCCGGCAACGCCTAGCCTGGGCCAACCAACATCGACAGTGGACCACTGAGGATTGGCGAAGGGTTGCCTGGTCCGACGAGTCACGGTTTCAGCTGTATCGGGTCGATGGTCGTGTCCATGTCTGGCGCAGGCCACACAAAGCCATGGACCCCACTTTTCAGGCGGGGACCATTCAAGCAGGTGGATGATCCGTACTGGTCTGGGGTGTTTTCTCGTGGCCTGCAGTGGGTCCATTGGTGCATCTGACATCCACTCTGCATGCTAGTATCACCTTCTAGTATCTAGTACAGAGGGTAGTATCTAGTATGCACCTACTCCTACGAGGGAGTTTTGCGCCATCCCAGTAAATATCGACTGCTACGAGATGACAGTAGCAGCCGGGACCGACGGCTTAACGTGCCCTCCGAAGCACGGGGGGTTTCATGATGGAAGAGCCGCTGGCGGACAAGCAAACCAGTGGCTGTACCAACTGCTGGAAAACCAGCTATGGTCACTTGGCAAATGGGTCAGACTAAAGTCCTCCAACAGCCGTGCCCCAAATAGCTGTCCCGCCAGCAGTGGCCCTCAAGCCCTGGCTGTCACCCAGCCAGCAGCTGGCCGCGCCTGAAGTTGCTGAACTCCATCGATTGGCAAGCCAACCTACGAGACAACCAGGCCACGGCCACCCCCACTCTGCATGCTACTTCCTACGTTGATCTGCTCGGGGACCACCTGCACCCCTTCATGAACTGTTTTACCCCGCGGGTGCCTTTCACACGCTGTGCTTATGACACTTTAGTGGCTGGAGGAACATGCTACTGGTTTCATGACAATGATTTGGCCTCCACCTTCCCTAGATTGCAATCCCATTGCACATTTGTGGAACGTCATTGAACGATCTGTCAGGTCGTCACCAACACAACTGCAGGATAACCACTCCTCCTATAATTCCTATATTCTCCTATATTTCTCTCCCCCTCCTATAATTTCCCATATTTTGCAAAAAATTCCTATGTTTCCTATATTTTCTTAAACTCATCATCAAAATATATTTACCAAAGTTTCGGGGAGAAAAAAACGAATTGTAAATTGTTTATTTTTTTGTTCACTAGAGGGCATCTTAATCAACGATATAAAATGAGTAGATCGCTTATGTGGCTGCCATCTTTGGGGCAATTTGATAACGGCGAAAAGTGGAACTAATCTCTATTATTACTGTGGTTGGCAAAAAACATCGCCAGCTGAGAAGCCCCACCCACCCAATATCGTTCTTGCAGTCTGAAATTTCTTATGTGACATCTCCCAAATTTAGATGCTTTATAATGTCAAATATTTTCACATTATCTACACGAATAAATGCGGTATGTAATTTCATAAATACCTATAAACAATCATTCCGGTATCACTGAAACGACAGTAACATCGTTGGATATAGACATCTTTTATATATCAACCGACCACAATATAAATGATGATCAGGATTTTTACATGAGTAAAACATTCTAAGCCGCAGAAAGATAAAAACACACCTGTGAAAGGTCAGTGGTGAACCTTTAATATATCTATTACTACAATTTGAAGCGGAACAAGCAATCGGCATTGAGTTTTACTGTTTGTCTACACAAACTACTCACGTAAATGTACGATGAAAGCATTTTTTGCCAACCACAGCAATGGCCACCATGCTTTCAAATGGGGACATGGTGGTGGCACTGTAAGCAGCTCATTTAATATATCGTTGATCCCAATGCAGCCATTTTGGATCGTGTTGTCATCGTCACGTGGTAGGAAACAGCGCGCTTTTTCCCTCTCAGGCATGTGTGGAAATTACTGTACTGACATAAATATATGCTAAGTACTTAGTAGATAGACTACTTAGTCTATGTACGAGGGCTTCACAACAATAACAACAACAACATGAAAATGTTAGTGGTATTCAGTATGTAATTCACGTTTCTTTGATCGAGAAGGTTAAGTCTATACATTTCTTTTCTGTTTGTTTATTCGAATTTAGCTGATATGGCGCCATATAAGACAAAATTTCAAGAAGCTTGACTAGCTGAAAAGGATTCTAATGGACACGTAATCGGTTCTTGGTGAAAACGTGATCAAAAAGATGAACACAAAGTTGTATGTATGATCTGTAGCAAAGGTATTTCCATCGAAAATTCTGGAATCGACCAAGTATTACAACAAGCCAAAAGTATAAAGCACACTGAAAAGGCTAAAGTTGCGGCATCCTTGATTGAAACAAATGAATTTAAACTTCAGTTTCACGTTGATAACGTTACAAATGCCGAAGTTGTGTGGGCTTTCATGGTGCTCGCAGTGACTATAGCTTCCGTTCATCTGGTAATTGTTCAGAATTATTTCAAGCAATGTTTCCTGATAGCAAGATTGCCCAAGATTTCAAAATGGGAAGAACAAAGAAGCATATTTGGTTAGTGACGGACTGGCACCTGTATTTCTAACAAAGTTGGGTGAAGAGATTAATGAGTCAAAATCACCATTTTCTGTGCACTATGATGAAACTACAAATGTACAAGTAAAAAAGTAACTTGATTTGCATGTCAGGTATTGGAGCAATGCGAAGAATGAAGTCGTTACTCACTTTTATAAGTCTATTACATTTGGGCATGCAAAAGGTGAGGATATAAGTGAGGCAATTATCAGAAATCTTGAAATGGACAAATTTGACTTGAAATATTTCTTATCACTGGGCTCGGATGGACCTAATGTCAATAAAAAAGTTTTCCGATTGCTTTCCTCAAAGCTCAGGGAGTTAAATTTACCTGGACTTATAAACATTGGAACATGCAATTTGTATGTAATACATAATGCCTTCCATAAGTCCTTGCTTGCATTTGGGACTGAAATTGAAGAACTTACTGTAGATCTTCACTTCTTCTTTAAACAGTCTTCAGCCTGCCGTGAAGACTTGCAAAACCTACAGAAAGAAATGAAGATGCATATCCTCCTTCCCATGAAGTATGTGCCCTCACTTTGGGTAAGTTTAGGACCAGCAGTTGAACGATTGATCGATCAGTGGCAAGTTTATATGGTTTACTTCAAGCACCTCAGCTCATCTGAAAAAAATCAGCCAACCTGTGCTCGATTCAAAAGAATATGCAGGAAGGTACTACCTATGGAAAATGGAAAGGAAACTCAGGTTATCTGTCATTTCCTAATACATTTGTTGCCCATATTTGAAGAATTCTTGACGCTTTTTCAAAGTGAAACCCCTAAAATCCATTTGCTGTACGACCATTTTACGAAAATTGTCCAGTCTTTAATGCTGAAATTTGTGGAGTTGGAAGCCATACGAGGCAATGAATGTGTAGCTAACGTGGAATTTAAAGTTAGAGCAAATCAGTTGGAGGATGTTGAACTAGTAATTGGTGAATTGTTGAGGAAACTGTAAAACAGGCGAAAAACCAGGAGCCCAAGCTATACAGATAAGAAAGTTTATGTGACTATAACAGAGTACTTGCTGGAAAAACTTCCCTTTGATAAAAGTTTGTTGAAGGATGTTCGTTGTTTGAATCCTCTAAAATCAAGTGAATTTTCCAGCGTTGCAGAAATCCACAGGATTGCTAGTAAAATGAAGGAGCATTTGGATGGAATGAATGATGTTGCACGTTGCGTAGATGAGTGGAAATGCAATTGGACTAGGCAATCGGAAGTTCCCTTTAATTTCAAAACTCATAAGGGCTGTGCTTGTACTACCTCACGGTAACACTACTGTTGAAAGAGGATTTTCAGAAAATGGGCTGATTGTTACTGATCAGAGGAATAACTTAGAGACCAGAACTATTAGCTCTCTCAGACTGCTGAAAAAGATGTCGTAAAATCACATGATGGAAAAGCACAGTGCGTGTCAATAACTAAAGACCTTCTTTCTGCGGCCTGCTCTGCCCACAGATTGCATATGTTGAGATTAGAAAAGCAAAAAAGAAAACAAGCTGAGGAAGAGAAAAATTCCAAAAAGGAATATGAAGCTGCTCGAGCAAATAAAGAGTTACAAGAAAGACAAAAAGAAGGATGCTCAATCACTGAAGGACAAGGAAGATTCTCTAAAACAGAAGGAGACTGAAGTTATATTTGATGTTAAGACTTCTCAGACTGCTAAAGAGGAAGGTATGAAAATGGTAACGGAAGCGGTGAAAAGAAAGGATATGGAAAAAGTGGCAGTAGCTGAGATGATGATATCGGCAGCGGAAAAGAAAAACACTGATGCTCATAAAAAGCAACAAAGTGATGTTGAAGGTAGAAAAAGAAAATTGTTGGACAATCTTGTTGGCCTGAGTAAGAAGAAAAAGCTTTAAAAATATACATATATAGCCAACCCAATAATACACTGGCGGAAAAAAAATCCCAACATCACGAAGGACTTGTGTTAGATGAATGAAATTTGGACAGTATATTCAGCTATGGTATTTATTCAATTGATTCAAGTTTCAAGGTTACAACTTATAGGGGGCACCACCCTGTACATGTAAATGAGACATTCCAATGACAGATATAAAGGAGATCAGACGCGCGTCTGTGTCACTTCAGACACTTGTGGACTGTGTGATACAGTACTGTAGAGTAAAACATGCCTCGAAGGCGACTGCGACGTGAATATGGGCAGCTAACCCAATTCGAACGAGGACGTGTAGTGGGCCTTCGAGAGGATGGACTTTCATTCCGTGCTATTGCAGAACGCATGGGTCGAGACGTTACCACTGTGTACAACTGTTGGCAGCAATGGTCCAGGGAAGGCAGGATTACCAGGAGACCAGGATCTGGATGACCCTCGGCCACTGGAGACAGGGTTGACCGGCGCATCTGTAGGATGGCTGTGGCAAATCGGATAGCATCTGCAGCGGACATACGGGCTGCTGTAGCACCCAACGTCACTCCACGCACAATTCGGAACCGTCTCCTGGCCAGGAACCTCCACTCCAGGCACCCTGTAGCGTGTTTGCCTCTTACCCCTCAACACCGTGCGGCATGTCTTCAATGTTGTCAAGCCAGAGCAACTTGGAGGGCAGAATGGAGGTCTGTGGTCTTCACGAATGAAAGTCGTTTCTGTCTGGGTCAGAGTGATGGTCGCACAAGGGTCAGGAGGAGGCGTGGGCAAGTCCTGTTACCGAGCTGTATCCGTCGTCGGCATACCGGCCCCACTCCTGGCATTATGGTATGGGGAGTGATTTCCTACAACAGCATGACTGCAAATGTTTACATTCGGATGGCTGTTGAACCCTTTGTGCTGCCATTCATGGCTGGTATGCCAGGGGGGCTGTTTCAACAGGATAACGCTCGACCCCCACACTGCCACTGCAACCCAACGTGCCCTTCAGGGTGTCCACATCCTACTATGGCCAGCACGATCACCAGATCTGTCGCCCATCGAGAACGTCTGGGACATGGTCGGACGCCGTGTCAGGGCTCTTCCACAACCAGCAACAACTGTCACTGATCTGACCATCCAGGTACAACAGGCATGGAATGCCATACCACAAAATGACATTCGGCATCTCTACGACGATATGCATGCACGTGTGCAGGCCTGCATAGACCAGCGCGGCGACTACAGCGGGTACTAAAGTCCGTGCTTTTCACCATGTACAGGGTGGTGCTGGTGGCGCCCCTTATAAGTTGTAACCTTGAAACTTGAATCAATTGAATAAATACCATAGCTGAATATATTGTCCAAATTTCATTCATCTAGCACAAGTCCTTCGTGGTGTTGAGATTTTTTTTTCCGCCTGTGTATAATAGTGTAGTATGCACAGATATGCTGTTTTTAAATAAAGATATATTTCTCCTATAAATCTCCTGTATTTTTTTGTTTTCCTCCTATAATTCCTATAATATTTTTGAAAAAATGAGTGGCCGCCCTGCAACTGGTAAATGCAGCATCATTATGGAGTGCAGTGGAGGCGGCTTGGCTTGCAGTGTCGTGGATGTGTTCTCGGGGACTGGTAGACTCTCTTTCACGACAGGTCACCGCCGTTATCCGGGCCAGAGTGGCCCGTTATTAGGCAGGTGTGCCATGACTTCGGTGAGTGTATAAATCAATAGTAACTATATTTTTAAATTCTCTTATGTAGGTCATCCCTTCTAAAGCATGCTATTTACGATCTTTCTAAAACAGATCTTTTACTATTATCCCTTCTAAATCACCAGTCTAAGACAAAATATACTAATACCGTGAGGGTTATTAAAATTTATTAACTTACACCAATGATATAATCTACGGTAATTGATAATAAAAATAAAATACTGTATTTTTGTCATTAATTAAGTGGGAATTTAAATAGAATAATTGGGTGGAAAAAATATTTCATATTTAATGTTGAATATCGAATTCACTAAAATTTTTCTTTTATTTTATTATCATAATTTATTTATTTATTTATTTATTTATTTATTTATTTATTTATTTTATTTTATTTATTTATTTTATTTATGTATTTTTTTTTTTATTTTTTTTTTTTTACTGTAGACGTTTATCAGTCATTGATGTAACTGGCTGTTTGACTTTTCTAAGTCTGACTCCTCAAAATGATGCCGAACAAATTCAAGACCTTCAAAAATTTGAACGAAAGGATGTGTGGGATATGAAATGGGCCACAGTATGCTTTAAAATTTTTATTCTTTTACATTCGTATATAGGGTGGTCCAAAATCTATCTAACAAGATTAAACATCAATTTCTCATCTAGAAATGGTGTAATTGTTTGAAAATTGTGTGATTTGTTCATGGCATCAAAGCATTTTGTTTAATGTATTTGTATAAGCACACTGGATTATCCCAAGTTTTACAAATGGGTGTCAACTGGACCCTGTATTCATCTGACCTGAATCTCTTAAATTTCTTTTTATAAGATCATGTGAAGAAGGTTACCATGACAAACCCTAAGATCTTGGACAAGTTGCAGACATGAAATTTTGGTCATTCCAACAGGCATTCTCACGAAGTTTGTAGCCAATTCTGCAATCTGATCATTGAGCTTGATGGAAAGCACATTGATAAACAGATAACCCAGTGCGTTAAACAAACATTGTTAAACAAAATGCATGAACATAATGCATAAATTCACGTGGTGTTAGCTGAGAAATTGATGTTTAATTTGGTAGGTAGGTTTTGGGCCACTGTGTAAATACATACAGTAATTTGAAATACGAAACTGAAACAATTTTTATTAGGATAATCCTGACTTATTTGCCACAATGGAAAAGACACGAATGTACATCTTTAGAAACTTGGACCCAGAAGTAAGTAAGCAAGAGATGATGAATTATGTTTACTGTTTAATTATGGCCTCATAAGTAACAAGTTTAAAGTTTTTTAATACATTGAAACTTACGTATAGCAATATTTTAGGAACTGGGAAAAAAAGTTATGAACAATTTATTGGTCTAGTCTGGGAGAGTTTAAGAATTTACGAATAATTAGTGAACAATAATTAAATTAATAAATTCTGGGAATATATTCATTTTCAGGGACATTTCTGGGGATATACTAAATTCTAGGGATGCTTATTCACCAGGGACAAGGCAGGCGATCCAGGGACTGGCACATGAAATCAGGGGTGTCTGTTCACCCTATGCGGCAGTGAGTTTTGCACCATTGCCATTGTCACTTGACATTGATTTCGGTGATGTTCAGATTGCGAGTGGCTATGCATCCATGGAAACTCGTGAACAGAGGCTTATTTCATAACTTTGGCATTTAATTATCATACATCGTTCACTGAGCTTAGCTGATTTGAACATTGTAGGTTTAATGCACATATGAGCTTCCAATCTTCTACCGGTGCTTTTATGTCGTTGGATAACGTATTAGATGGACAATCAGCTCTTTTTTGAAGGGGTATCCAGATGCTTTTGGTCATATGAAGAGATATCAGAAAGTAACGCCATTTATTTTTTTCGAAGAAAATTATAAAACGTACAGGTAAACAACTAAGTGCAGCTGAAACCACACGTTTATCTACTTTTCTACACAGGAATCTTGACGATATTTAGGCATTTATCCCAACGCTGCACCAGTTTTAGAATATCCTGCTCATAGAACTCCGTTGGCTGTAAATACAGCCAATTCGCTAGATTCACCTATCGCCATGCCAGCTAGTGACCTGCGCGGGAAATACTCCAAGCGGGGAAATTTCAGGCTTTACATGAGCATTATAAGTGTATAGCGATGGATGAAAAATCGAGATCGATTGTTCAAATCGATTTCCTAAAAAAAAATCAATTGTAAAATCGGATTGTTTGAAGAAAAAAAAATCGATTTTCATATGAAAAAGAAATAAAATACAAATAATGCATATATAAAAAATAAAATATATATGATACACGTTTTTACATTTGCTGTACTCGGGACAGAGTTAAGCTTCCTAAAATCAGAAGATTTTTTTTTCCCAGTATTTGGTACCCAAATTGCTTCGCTTTTTTTTTTTCTATTGAATAGTTTTCTCCAGCTTTGAAAATAAATGTTCGGCGGGAACAAAAGTAACTAGGACTGTAAGGTGTTTTATAGGATTATCATAAATGCCTTCATGTGCAGCTTTTAACCTTTTCCACATATCCAATGAAATCAAATACAATCTTCCAAACACTCCAAGAAGGAGCTTTAGCAGTGAAGTAGAAGTAATATTAAATACGACAATTTAAAGTCTATACTCTATCCAAAAAAACAAAAACTGGGCGTGTCTAATTAAATTATGATTTCATTTGTTAGACATTGTTACTAAATACAATTAACAATGGTTAACATTGAAATTGGAAATTAACTGGACCAACACCACCTAGACAGAAGGCCTGCGCACAGAAACTTCATACATTATTACATCACACTAAAGCGGCTATTGTTAATCGTATTTCTACCAATAATAAGCCCTAAATTTGACCGTTTGATGATGATGTAACAATGTATGACATTTCTGTGCGTCTAGGTGGTATTGGCTGGACACACCCAAGTTTTCTTTCGTTGGACAGAGTATAAAGCTCCTAATAAATGATCGTTGACTGGGATTTTCAGCTACTGTTTGAAATTTGGATGAAGCCTGTTACTGTGTTTGAGATGAGTGCTTTGATTTGGTATTTGAACTTAATTGATATGTCTCATATGCTACATAGTTTCTTTTGGTTGACCAGCTAGTTCTGTTTCTTCATGCTCAGTATCTGAAATTGTTGAACAAATTTGTTTCACGATTTTTGAATCTATCATTCATTTTCAAAATTAATGTGATTTTATATCTTCGACATAAACAATCGGTTGCCGAAAACCATACAAAATCGACAAATCGATTCCAGAAAAAGATTGGTTTTACATCGAAAAACGAATGTATCGCTTGACACTATGATCACTTTATAGCGATTTTCTTGCTGATGAAGCAATTCAAAAAATCTAACGTACCCTCAGTCATGGAGTAATCATGGTTTATTATTCCATGCCCTCAATATGATGAGGCATTAAAGATATTCCCTTGATTGCACACATTGGAGTGACCTTTCTCTTCTTTCTTCTCAGTAAAACCGCAACAAATAACTTGGTTTGCTTTTAAAATTTCATCACCTTCGTCCAAACACTATCTACCACTGCCTAAATACGAAAATAATTCAGATAAGCTCAATTTTATTTCAATTCTGGCTGTTCTAAATCTCGATTGCTGTTGTACGCGTGTGTAAGTGCTTTAACATTCCCCGTTTACGCCAGCCATTAATCATCGACAGTGGCACCACCACTACGCGGGGAATCTAGCGAATAGTGCCTGGCAGATTTGATTTCCTCATCAGTCTCAAACCTCTAACCACCCAGAAATCTCTTCATGGGAGTAAAGAAGTGGTAATCCGAGGGTGATAAGTCCAGACTGTAGGCTGGTTGGCCCAGAACCTCCCAACCAAAAGGGACCAGTTTTGCTTTGACGACATTGGCCCATATGCGGGCATGCATTGTCATGAAGAAGTCGAACATCGTTTCCTTTTTCTGGTCGCTTATCCCCAGTAGGATGCCGCAGTTCAGGCAACGTTTCACAATACGTAGCGACGTTGACGGTTAACCCACGAGGCAGGAACTCTGGGAATAGCATTCCTTGCATATCCCAAAAAACTGTAAGCGTAATCTTCTGAGCTGAAAGAGAAACTTTGAATTTTTTGTGACGCGAGAATCTGGGTGTTTCCATACCATGTTTGCAGTTTTATGCTCAGATATGAAAAGGTTTTGCTTGCCAAACTATAGGACATACAAAATGAATGCTACTTGTTTAGGACTTATGAAAGATCCATTTTGGAATTACTTGCAGGTATATGTATTTTGAATTATTGAATGCAAAACTGAAGAAACCAAGAAAGACAAGGGAAAGCAATTCAAAATCGAGTTTTTGGTAGTTTTTTTACCCCAAGGTGCTGTTTTCCTTGATTGTTCATCTACTTCTTGAACTGTTTTGCTCAAAACTGAAGATATCACGATGGTTTTCTTGATTGTGTTGTTAATGTCCTCAATAAGGGCTGTTGTTGCAGTTGACATAGGCTGCCCAGAACGCTGTTTATCGGCAAGGTTAACTCTTCCTTCCCGAAACATGTTACACCATTTGCACACATTTGAATAGTCTAGACAATCGGCACCATAAACTTATCGCATTCCCCCATAAATTTCAGCGGGTTTCTTACCTTTTGTGGAAAGAAACCTTTTAACAACTCTATGTTCTTCCACTGTAGACAATGTGATAGCGGTGGGGATTTGTAAAACGACTGGTAACACGTATTGCGTATGAACAGGGACAATTCTTGTTATGCAGTGTCAGTGCATGTACTTAGCCTTCTTTTTGGCTATGTTAATTTTTACACGGTGACTATATTTCCTTCATTTAAAAATAAATGGCGTTACTTTCTGATATCCCTTTGTGTAATGTATGCATATTCTTTTTGTGACAAGAGGTTTCATACAGTTTTTGATATTTAACATTTTACATAAATTCCATAGCAGTCTGAAATTGATAGCTATTATACTTAAGCTATAATACAAGCTCTAAATTGCTACGTACCTACACAAACACTTCATTATCCATGAATATTAGTAAAGATTAAAAACACATATTTAATGTTCTTGCCAGTACAAATTTGATGTGCCATTGCATTAGTCATCAGTACACAGTACTGGCTCATGCATCCAAGAGATGATGGGACCAAGATTTAAAAAATGGCTGATATTCAGTTAGGCATATAAGATTATACTGAACAAAATCGGAGGGAACCTCTTCTCTACAAGGAGGTTTAAAATACTGATACGTATTTTGGCTACCAAGTAGCCATCTTCAGCGATGAGAGACAAAATGCAACTAAATCAAAACCTTAAAGCTAGAGAATATATAAGGTGGGGG
>JAHWFO010036886.1:3916935-3975083 GCA_023313115.1 Rhysida immarginata
CCCAATTGAAAAGGATATCTCCCATTGGTTAAGCAGAATGGAAATAACAACTATTGGACAAGTTAGACAGTGGACCAAAAAATAAGAGGAGATACCTTGTTAATAGTGGGGGGTGGGGAGGAATTTACAAAAGAAAAAAAAAAATAGTGAGAAATAATAATAATAATAATAATAATAATAATAATAATAATAATAATAATAAATATATATTCTCTAGCATTAAGGTTTTGATTTAGTTGCATTTTGTTTCATCGCCGAAGATGGCAATTTGAAGGCCGAAATACGTATCTGGTATTTCAAATCTCCTTGTGGATAAGAGGTTTCCTCCGATTTTGTTGTTCCATTCCACAGTTTTTGTTTAATGTTTGTGAAGATTATACTGGGCAAAATGGTGCAACAAAGCTGGGCTTCGTTTAATTTTTCTAATGCTATCTCTTAAACCTTTTTTCAGAACCAATTGATATCAAGTATTCTATCTAGATTGAAAATATTAAATACGTTTTCTATAAAATTATTTTTATTTTCATTTTAAATTAATACTACTACTAGATGACCAAACGTGGAGGGGCGTGATTGGGAGGAATGGTGACCCCGATTTAAATGCGAATGGGAGGTGCTTGTTGGATCTCTGTTGCAACAATGGACTTTCCATCACAAACACCTTCTTCCAGCACAGGGATGTCCATAAGTATACCTGGTACAGGGATGCAATGGACCAGAAGTCACTGATTGATTTTGTAATTGTTTCAGCTGACTTATTCCGATCAGTGTTGGATACTCGTGTGAGAAGAGGGGCAGAACTATCAACTGATCACCACCTTGTTGTCTGCACTTTGCGGTTCTCTGAATCCATGCCAACCAAGCGAAATACTAGGTTCAGACAAACTTGGCGCATCAAATGGGAGGCACTGGAGGATAGAGCTGTGAGGAAGACCTTTGCAGATAGCATATCTTCAAGTTTCAAAGAACTACCCAGTGATTGTGGTACTGTTGAAGAGGAGTGGCAGTTGTTTAAAACTGCTGTGATTACTTCGGCTGCTTTGTGCTGTGGTCGTAAGCGGCTGAGTGTGGCGCAGGGCGGTGATAAAAGGACTGCATGGTGGAACGGTGAAGTCCAAGAAGCTGTCAAGGCAAAGAAGGAAGCTTATTTGCTATGGCTTGCAAATAA
This sequence comes from Rhysida immarginata, assembly GCA_023313115.1. Taxonomy (NCBI): domain Eukaryota; kingdom Metazoa; phylum Arthropoda; class Chilopoda; order Scolopendromorpha; family Scolopendridae; genus Rhysida; species Rhysida immarginata. Next base: position 3,918,104 of record JAHWFO010036886.1, read on the forward strand.
GTCAACTTCGAGTCGAGTGCGGTACACTGAGGCGCGAAAAGCAGCAGCAAAGACAGTATCAACAGCTAAAGCCAAGGCCTGGGAGAAGTTTGGGGAGAAATTGGAGGCAGACTATGGTTCGGCAAACAAGGTGTTCTGGCAGACCGTGCGCCGCCTCCGTGGAAAGAAGTCTCTTTCATCACAAACTATTAAGAGTTCAGATGGGAGGCTTTTGGAAACGGAGGAGAGCGTATTGCATAGGTGGAAGGAATACTTTGCATCTCTTCTTAATCCGGTGACAACAACAACTGAGGCATACGAGGTGCACCTTGGAGCGGAGAATAGTCACGGTAGTATCACTGAAACAGAAGTCAGATGGGCAATTAAGTCCCTGAAGACTGGCAAAGCTGCAGGTGATGATGAAATCCGGTCCGAGATGTTAAAGGCCTTAAATCAGGATGGTATCCTGTGGCTGACTCGAGTGTGTCAGGTTGCTTGGATATCTGGACAGGCCCCTAAGCAATGGCAGACAGGAATTGTGATCCCTATCTTCAAAAAGGGAGATCAGAGAGATTGCAACAACTATCGAGGCATCTCTTTGCTCAGCATTCCTGGGAAAGTGTACGCTAAGTGTCTGGAGAAGAGAAGTCGGGAAATAGTCGACTCCAAACTGTCAGGGGAGCAGTGTGGTTTCCGACCTGGCCGAAGCACGACGGATCACATCTTTGCTCTAAGGCAAATCTTTGAGAAATCCTGGGAGTATGCAAAAGAGGTCTACGCTTGCTTTGTGGACCTCGAAAAAGCATATGACAGGGTTCCTCGGGAGAAGCTCTGGCAAGTGTTGCAAGAGTATGGAGTGGATGGGCAATTACTGGTTGCTATCATGTCTCTGTACGAAAGCTCTGAGATGTGTGTCCGGATAAATGGCATTAAGTCAAGACCGTTCACCGTGGGTGTTGGACTCCGCCAAGGGTGCGTACTGTCGCCCATCTTGTTCATTATCTTTATGGACTGGATAGACAGGGGCAGTCGAGGCGATGAGCGTGTTTGTGTGGGCGACTGCCTGGTGGAGAGGTTGCTCTTTGCGGACGACCTTGTCCTGCTTGGGTCTTCTCGCACGAACCTTCAGCATGCACTAGACCTGTTTGCAGCCAAATGTGAAGAAGCTGGGATGAAGATCAGTGTGGCTAAAACCGAAGCTCTGGTTCTTTCAAGACAGCCTGCTCAGTGCGCTCTCCATGTTAGGGGAGCCTCATTGAGACAGGTGGAGAAGTTCAAGTATCTCGGGATTGCATTCACGAGTGATGGACGGCAGGAGAAAGAATTGGATGCTCGGATCGGTGCAGCAAGCTGTGTCAGACGCGAACTGTGGCGATCCGTGGTAATGAAACGAGAGCTGGGTAACAAAGCCAAGCTCTCCGTCTTCAAATCTATCTTTGTCCCCATTCTCACCTATGGTCATGAGGCATGGGTAATGACCGAAAGAGTGCGATCGCGGGTACAAGCGGCCGAAATGAGATTCCTGAGAGGTGTGGCAGGTGCTACCCTACTAGATAGAGTGTACAGCAGCACAATAAGGGAATCTTTAGGTGTTGAGCCGCTACTTCTCCGCATCGAGAGATCTCAGTTGCGCTGGTATGGCCACGTGATACGGATGCCGCAAACTAGTCTTCCTAGGCAGTTGTTATTTTCCAAGCCGGTGGGTAAGAGACCAAGGGGTCGGCCTAGAACCAGGTGGCTAGACTACATGGAGAATCTGGGTTCGAGTCGCTTGGATATTACCAGGGAGGACATGCGCCTGATGGCGGAAGATCGCGATCGCTGGAGATCCTCCATAGGGCTGCTGCCCCCGCGACCCTAACGGATAAGCGGGTTTGAAAAGTAAGTAAGTAACTACTACTAGATAAGTTTATTTTAAGACATTAGAAGAAATGTTGCTAATTTATTTTATGATGAACATAATTTAAAGCTACATTTCTTTCAGAGTATTCTAAGCTAATCTAGACTAACCTAACCACCACTGTTAAGCTCAAGATGATTTAAAATTTTTTTAAGTAATTTAGAGAATTAATAAAAAAATAAGAATGAAGAGTGATGTGGAATTGTCTGTATAGGAAAGAAAAAATCTCTAACCAAAAAAAAAATTATCTGAGATATGAAATGCCAGATGTGTTTCTTGTGGTCAGAGGTTTTTCTTTCCTTATAGAGGATTTAATGTAAGGAAATAATTCTCAGAAAAATTAATAATTTTTTTTTTTTTAATTAAAGTAGTATATTCATAAACATCTCAAATAATTTCAAAAATACTTTATTTATTTTGTAGGAACCTGTATTAAGTAGTGGATACATATGTCAGTTTGCAGATCTCCAAGTTCGTTCAGTTCTCCTTGATGAAATAATGCAAATGCCTGAAAATCCATCTGCTGACTGTGTTATTGATATGGATGTCAAGGTAAATGCCATTTAAAGTTACTACTATTACAATTGGAAGAACAAATATGAACAATTAGAAAGCTGATTGTTAACAGTATGGTTTTGATTTGCTTTGTTAATTGGCTCCAACAAAAAAAATTAAAACTGTAGCCTAAAGTCGACTGCAGCCAGTATTTAAAATAAAGCCAAAGTGAATGGAACTTACAACCCTCTGGTTTAGTGTTATCGAGAGAGTATCTAATTTAGGAAACCATAGGAAGTGTAAAATTGAACCAGTAAATAAGGAATGCTAACATGTGATAATGCTTTCTTTTAGACCAATACTGAATTTGAAATTGTCATTCCTTATTGGTCAGTTCATATCTGCAATTTTTCTTACTCAAAATTATTGTCAATAGACCATTGATTGCATGAATAGTACAGGTGATAAAGAATCATTTAATTCTTCATGTAATTTTTAACCTTTCCAAATTCTTCACCAGAAACTTCACTGAATTCAGAAATTAAAAATGTCATTTGCACAGAAAATAAAAACCTGCTGTATATGTATCCACAATTAACAACTTTTAAAATTAAAAAAGTCAAAAGATTAGAAATAAAAAATAAAGATACAGTGGTCGCTGCTTAATATGGCCACCTCGGGACTATGCTTAAGTGGGCACATTAACCGGTGGCTGTTTAAGCGAAGTTACCAAAAGTGCTTATTATTTTATCCAACAAGTCGAGCATATGTTTGTACTTATATATAGACAAGTTTGTTTGCTTAAATAATCATTTATATACATACAGTATATTGTCAAAACAGCTTATTCAAAATAATGTCTACTGTTTGTTTGACAACCTTGCCTTCTTAAAAAATCATGAACATTACTTTGAACTTTTAAATACTCATCCATTTTTTCCAGCTATCAAACCAGCCTTCAGTTGCCTTAAATCCCGTGTGGCCTAATGTGTTTGTTATTTCATCAGCCTTTTGACATAAGAGAGGACCATTCACTGGAGCATTTCTGTTTCTAATATATTGATACCAATTTAAAAGACCACCTTCAATTTGAGCATCTTTTCCATTTTGCTTATGCTTGTCCCTTCACTAGATAACGTTTTTATCATTTTTCCTAGCAGTGCTCACGAAATTTGCAAACGTTCAGCAGCTTCACGTTGATTACACTCCATTGAATGAAACTGGTTCAAAAGGTCAACTTTTTTACTTGCTGATAAATCACATCTTTTTCTCTTCTGAGCCATTTCTCTTCACCAAACTAACCAGCGTTGCCACTCAAATGTCGAAAAACAATTTCGCTTAATAAACGTTCTAGAGGAAACAATTTCCAAGGAAACAAGGAATTTTGTGCAAATTCAAAGAAATTATAAAACAATTTATACACGCTACTGTATAAAAAAAGAAAAAATCGGTCACTTTTGCTGCTAAAGCCCAGTGTTTTCACAAAAGGATGCTGTGTTCTGAATTCCATTCACACGTACAGAGTTTATATACACATAATTGACCAATCAGTACAATCTGTAATTTTAGGCAGCAGTTCCCATTGGCTTAGAGGGAAATGAAAAGTGGATATTATAAGCAGTGTGTTCATTTATCTGGAGTAAGATGAGATGAAAAAGTAGAATTCGTGAACTACCTCTGAAAAAAAAAGTGGCCATATTAAGTGGAGTGTGGCTACATAAAGCGAAAATTTGTTACATAGGAAACCATTAGAAATTTCCAGACCAAGCTGAAGTGGCCATAAAAAGCGGGTGGCTACATTAAGCGGCGACCACGGTAATACAATCAACCATTAAAAACTTTACATGCTTCCATCACTGTAACTTTTTTAGGGTTCCGTACATCCGACTGAAAAAACGGAACCCTTATAGGATCACTCCTGTGTCTGTCTGTCCGTCTGTCACAGCAAATTTACTCCAAATCTATTGGATGATTAAGTTGAAATTTGGTACACATATGAATTTCTGTGACCCAAACTCAGACGTGTAAAGTAAATAAATGAATTTTGAAAATGAGGGGTCACTTTTGGGGGGAAGATTAGAAAATTAAAAAAAAAGTTTTGCAAAGTGTACCGTATTACATATCAAATGAAAGGGCTTGTTGTGTGGGTCTCAAATATATATTTTTTATAATTTTATAATAAACAGTTTTAAAATTTTTAAGAAAAAAAGATGAAAATTGACCATTCCCCCACCCTTATCTCCGAAACTACTAAGCCTAAAATTTCGAAAAAAATACAGAAAATAGTTCTTTACTTATAGATTACAGGAAAACCTATAAGAAATCTATGGTCTTAAAATAACATGGTAAATCTCTCGATATTGTGCTATCGGTCAGTATCTTCAGCTATTCCTGGAACTGATACTGAAACTATTTTGATCAAAATAAAGATTAGAAATTGAAAAAATAAATATAATAAACTAAATACATTAGGAATAAAAGACAAATCTTCTATATATATAAAGAAGGATGTTTGTTTGTTTTTTATACAAATCTACACTTTTATTCCGATCTTGATAAAATTTCGCATACATGACCTTCAAAGCATGAGGATGGTCACTGTCTACCTCAGATTTCGAAAAAATAATAATTATTGATAAAAAATCGATATTCATGGTTATGGCAGGGCATATTAATGAGAAATATTTCATGACCAACAATGCAAGACAAAGTTTTTTCAACAATAAGTATCAACAATGGTCTCAGCACGCAATTCACAAACACTCTGCACGGACCAACAATATATGTCTCTTGACCAACAATGCAAGGCAAAGAGTGTGCAATATAGAATTCAATGCATAGAATTCCTGTTATTCAGGCTTTTCTTAGAAAAGAGAATTCTTAGTACTTAACAATTTCTTGAAAATCTTTAAAAATGATCAGTAATTGGAGATAACGAGTTAGCAGACTATTGAGAAAGAGTGAAAGACGATAGAGGAAGCACTCCTTTAGCTCCGTGCTGTATTGAGCAAATGGTAAGCAAGTAAATAGAAGATTCGGCGAGCGCTAGACTACACAAAGTGATGAATGGCCAATTTTTGCTTCAAGACATCGAAAGAAGAAAGGAAATTGCAACAACATCAAGTGTAATTATCCCGGGCAACGCCGGGTCCTCTGCTAGTATAAAATAAATGAGTTGTTTTTCAATAATCATCTTATATATAAAATACTAAGTCCTCCCACTCCATGACAGTTTCCATAGTGCTGAGTAACAATCCAACCTTTATTGTTTCCAACAAATGAAAAAAATATTGATTGTTAAATTCCGAGTAAATGCTGACGTCATAGTTTTTTATACACGCAGCCGACATTGGCTACGCTTTTTACTATATCTATTATCATTAAAAAGAATTTGCGCTAGACTAAATACAGTATAAAAATCAAATTAAATCCTAAATAAGTAAGTTTAGCTATTTTAAATTATTAAATTAAATTTAATTTTTATTTAAATTTTAATAAAAACCTTTGAGAATGTGTGGTACTGCATTGCCAGAACGATGTTAATTAATTAAAAAATCTTTACTGTATTTGCAAATTCGGTCGATCCATCGTCACTTTTCCCATTTTTTTGATTTTGCCTTCACATTCTGATAGAGTATCAAAAATAAGTAAAAGTTTTAACAGGCATATATGTCCTATCTCTTCGGGAACAGGGTCAAAATGACGGTTAATCAGTTTGGCAAGGTGGCCGAGAGGGCTAGGGCGTAGGCTTTCTAGTTCTCGAATCTGCCTGGCCATGGGCATGGATGTTTGTGCTTGTCCTGGGCTGCGTACAGATATAACTTGTGTAAAATGCGCAAAATGACCTTAGTAGTCGACGCCAAAAATTCTAATAAAACCAACCAACCAGTTTGTTCGAAGGACCAAAATACCATGTGTCTCAAAAGTCGCGTGCCGTATGAAAAGTTTATGAACGTTGGCTTTATGTTCACACGGTTTCGCAAGTTATCGTTCATGTTTAAAATGTGCACCATGCACACAAAGATAATGTCTCATGCGTTCCAAATTTTTTCCTGTCATGCGTAAAAATGCAGCTGGTGGAATGCTGTGTAGGGTATTGGTGATTCTTTCCTTTAAGTCTTCCAGATTTTCAGGCTGAGTCTGAAACATCTGCTGTTTCACGTAGCCCCAAAGGAACAAGTCAAGTGGTGTAAGATCTGGTGAATATTATTCCTCTACTTCACTATTTCACCTACAAAATCAAAGCAACCAGTTAATCTATTTGGCACGCGAGTTTGAGACACATGGTATAATGAAATGAATAATAGTGTTCGGCATTAATGTTTATAAAAAATCAATAGTATAAAAAATTTTTATCTAATTTTACACTATTGATTTTTTATCTAATAACTCCTCCTCTCTTATATATTAATGTATATAATTAATTTTTTTGCTTTAATATGTAGTAATCGTGCAATATATCCCCAAAACAGTCTGCCGAGAGAAAATTATAGCAATAAGAGAGATAAAAACGCCAAAAAAGCAGAAAAAAACGAGCCAAACATGCCAGTTTCACGGAGACCTTAGTTTACATTTAACAGTTTCAAACCCGCTTATCCGTCTTCAAATCTATCTTTGTCCCCATTCTCACCTATGGTCATGAGGCTTGGGTAATGACCGAAAGAGTGCGATCGCGGGTACAAGCGACCGAAATGAGATTTCTGAGAGGTGTGGCAGGTGTTACCCCACTAGATAGAGTGTACAGCAGCACAATAAGGGAATCTTTAGGTGTTGAGCCGCTACTTCTCCGCATTGAGAGATCTCAATTGCGCTGGTATGGCCACGTGATACGGATGCCGCAAACTAGTCTTCCTAGGCAGTTGTTATTTTCCAAGCCGGTGGGTAAGAGACCAAGGGGTCGGCCTAGAACCAGGTGGCTAGACTACATGGAGAATCTGGGTTCGAGTCGCTTGGATACTACCAGGGAGGACATGCGCCTGATGGCGGAAGATCGCGATCGCTGGAGATCCTCCATAGGGCTGCTGCCCCCGCGACCCTAACGGATAAGCAGGTTTGAAAAGTAAGTAAGTAAGTAAGATATTCTTCTGTGTTAGGCTAATCACTGTGAAATTGACAGTAATGAATTTGTAACATTGTAAAAGTCTCGCTTTCGTAGTGACAGCGACTATTTTTACTTTTGACAGTCCTGTCACAGACGATTTTTTAAAAATAAAATTGAATTTACAGTTTGCACCGTTGTGGCAACTGTCGTATGATGGGCTTTCGAATAAGATTATAAGCAAGTAACGCAATTATTTATTAGATGCTCGGATCGGTACGCAAGCTTCGTCAGACATGATTGTGGCGATCCGTAATAATAACACGAGCTAGGGAAGAAAGCCAAACTCTCCATTTTCAAATCTATCTTTCTCCCCATTCTCATCTCAGATAATATGATGAAAGAGTGCAATCGCGTGTGCTAGCGGCAGGTCATGAATCTCGGGTAATGACTGAAAGAGTGTGGTCGCATATACTAGCGGCAGAAATAAGAATCCTGAGAGGCGTGGTAGGTGTTACCTTACTACATAGACTGCACAGCAGCACAATCAGGCATTGAGCCGGTACTTCACCGCACTGAGAGTTTTCTGTTGCTTTGGTATGGCCATGTGATGCTACAAACAAGTGATAGTAGGCAGTTGTTTTTTACCATCCCGATGGTTATGTAAGATACCAAGAGACAGGTGGCTAGACAATATGGAAAAATCTGAGTTTGTGTTGCTTAGATTCATGTTGCTTGGGGACACGCACCTGATAGCGGAAGATCATGAGCGCTGGAGATCCTCCATAGGGCTCCTGTCCCCGCGGCCCTAAGCGATAAGCAGTTTTGAAAAAATAAGTAAGAACATATTCTTCAGCTATTTTGACAATATTGCTTTCATATTGACAGCATTTTTTTTTATACAGGGTGATTCAGTCAATTTCTGACCATTTCAGTACTATGATTTATTGACCCATTAATGTTTACAAACTTAGCATTTCAGTATGATATTTTAGGCCGTTCGGAGTTTTTATTCCCGTGGAAAAGTCTTGATGATATGCTCAATGTGGCCACCACGAACGTTTTGAACTGCTCGCAGCCGAATGGTGAAGTTGTTCATAACTCTATCCAGGATTTCTGCATCCACAAGGGTGCAGCAGTCAACGATGCTTTGTCACAGCTGGTCTAGGGTTCTTGGTGCTGTAGTTAACACACTGTCTTTAAGGAACCCCCAGAGATAAAAATCACATGGGTTTAGGTCAGGACTCGTAAGCGAGCAGATTTTTTGGTAGGGGAATCGACAAACCTTGTGCGAACATTTTCAACAACTTCGGCCGTTCGAATACGAGCTTTGCTCCCGCCTTTTTTCTTGCCTTTAACACATCCAGTGGCACAAAATTGCTTGACAAAATCCATGATTGCTTGCCTGCCTGGTGCGTCTTGACACTTATACTCTTTCAGAACTTTCTTTGCACGGTTACAGATGATTTTGTCTCAAAATATCATTCGACAACCTTGCATTTCTGCTCTGTTGATAAAGCGGGCGCCATTTTTCAACAATACGATTTTCATGCAGCACCATTGCAACAATACAAACTCCAACTATTTAGAAATTTGATATGGCGCTCATATTCTTTCAATTGTTTATCCCTAATGCACGTCATTCGAGTGAAATGGTCAGAAATTGACTGAATCACCCTGTAATTGGCAGTCGGGTCAATTACCGATCCTGTCACAGACGGCATTTCTTAATTAAAATCGAATTTTCAGATTTGCCTACTGTGGCACCCATCATACGACGGGCTTTAATATTAGTTTTTTATATAAAGTTAAAATCCTAATAATTTTCTACAAAAACAAAAACTCCACTAAATGGCGATAGTGGCATTGCAGGAAAAAAATCGATCTAAAGTTTTTCTTTCCTCGCACGAAGTATAGGCAACATTTTCGTCTTTTCTGTCGTAGTAAGGTTTATGTCTTGTGTTCAGTTATTGTATAATTATCTATTGGATAGTGATAGGTATGTTGAGGAAGATGTTGTGGAGGAGTTTAATTCCTTACTTAGAGTAGTTCATGGGTATGAAAATCGAAGTGTTTATGAGACGAATTAGGCCAGAGAGCTCTGCCTGTTGACCCGAATTCTAATTTTCTTCAGATTTTATTTATAAATAGTCCAGGGGGTGGGCATTGTGAATGCGTCCAATTCAAAGCATTTGGTGTTCAATTCTTAACCTTATACAAACCATCAAAATGCCTTTCCGTGGTGCTATTAGTGCACATGAAAAGATTATTATAGCAGGAGACTCAATATTAATTTTAAGAATAAATCAAAAAATGAAATATCAGAATACCTTCTATCACTCTGTCTTAGTCCATATATTAAAGAATATATAACAAGACAGAATTCAGCAATTTCCCTCTACAATCCGGTACCATACATAATTTTTTTAGTTACCACAAACAAATTTGGGTCAGATTTTAAAAAAACATGGTAGATAACATATTCAGTGTACGGAACCCTCTCCACACGAGTTCAACTCGCACTTGTCCATTTATTATTTGTTAACTGATTTCCAAAATTCTAATTGTACATGATGGTTACATTTACCGGGTGTCCCAAAAATAACTGATGGCTTTTGAAAATCAATAAAAAAAAGACGGAATGCGATAGATATGTATCGTTTGCAGCCTTATGCTTAGGAAATCAGGGAATTTTAACCCACCAAATTTCAAATTTAGTTAACATTTTCACCCACAGGTGGCATTGAAAACTATGAAAAAATAAAAACCGGTATGAAAATGTTGCAAGGACTGTTGCAAAAAACTAAACAAACCCCCATGTAACATTTGCAAGGACATTTTCAATGTAACCCCCATTTGAAAAAACCATTTTGGTAGAACGGATTTGCAATCTCAACAGCACACGCTATCAGCTTGTTACAGATCACCTGCAGCGCCATCTTTTGGTAGAAATGTTAACTAAATTTGAAATTTGGTGGGAAAAAATTCCTTGATTTCCTAAGCATAAGACTGCAAATGATACACATCTATCGCATTCCGTCTTTTTTTTATTGATTTTCAAAATCCATCAGTCATTTTTGGGGCACCCGGTATCTTCTATGCAATGCACTATTCACCTTTCAGCATAGTCCCTATCCCTTTCCACGCATTACACCAACGCATTACTAATCCGGTGATGCCATCGGAGAGGAATTACGGAATTGTTGTTCAGAATGCAACTCATGACCCTTAAGGTGCTCTTTCTTCTTTGGGAAGTGGTGAAAGTCGCAAGGTGCAAAGTCTTTCATCTCTGAACTGTAGGTGCTGCAACACCTCTAACGTGTGGTGATCATGTGCAGGCGGGCATTATCATGCTGCAGAAGAGAGACCAAACCTGCCATTCAATCCTGGTGTTGACACCAACCCCGGAATTCCCCTCCAACAGGTTCACCTGACTAGTTCACACGTTGACGCAATGCATGGAAGGGGATGGGTACTATGTTGAAAAGTGAATAGTGCATTACGTAGAGGACAAATGTAAATATCAGATACAAAAGGAATTTTGAATCTGTTAACAAATAAAAAAGTTATAGCCATGGAGGCATTATTTTTCGACCAACCCTCATATGCTATAAAAGTCGAAAGTAAAGCATTTGTCGAAATTTCCTATTCTGCTCCCCCCTTGTGGCCAAATCTGAAAAAAATGTTGCAAACATCACAATATCTACAACATACCAGGAGCGGATTATTTTTATTTTTTTCTTTGTCATTTGACAATCAGCCCGCTTAAAAGCGGACCTTTTCTGCAAAACTGAAGCGTTTCACATTCATGCATATCGCTTCGCAGGAACTGCAGAAGCGGATTTTTCATTTCAAAAGAGGGTCTTGAAATTGTGACGCGCCCCCACAAGCGCTGACCATTAATGGTCACGCAAGGGTGACAGTTTAACTCGTGGGAGCTCACGTCAGGGGTTCAGGGCTTGGTAAAGGGTCATTCATAAACACTCAGACACATGGTACGTTTCTCAAAACTTTAATAACCCATTTAGAGTACCCATAAAATACACAGGACATTTATATACATATGAACTACACAGGACATTTATATACTTGGGAACTACACATAAAGGGGCCCCTCTGGCTAGTACCGTAAATATTCTACTATAACGCGAATTTTTTTGGCCTAAAAAAGCATCTAAATTTGCTTGGTCGCGTTATGCTAGAGGATAAAAATCAGCCCTCCGACGACTGCGGCCGATCGTCGATAATAACAACATCGTTAACAACATCGATAATAACTTCTCCCAAACATTGATAAATAGGCCTACTTCCAAACTGCCTCGAACCAAAGCCTACAAGAAAATATTATGTAGTGAAAATATTAAACTGAATAAAGATTACTTGCCTTTTTATTTATGTACTATTGTGTTTTTTTGTCGATGTGCGAATGAGAAAGCTTTCCCTATCAATGTAGGGCTATAAACTTCCAGACTGCCTCGAAGTCGAGGCAATTGCTTTTGTCGAAGTCGCTTTCTGTGCTGATGACATTCAGACGAATTTGCCGTGTATTATACATTAATTACATTGCATATAATGTCCACTTCATTATACAATGCATTAATTCACTTTTTATGTGAATTACTCGTCGCCAACATCTAACAACATCGATTTTTTTTCTGTATAAGTTCGTACATTTTATTTCTCGCGAGGAGTCAAAAATGGGGGTCGCGTTATACAAGAGGATAGGATTTTTGCCGATTTTTTGGGCCGAAAAAGTGGAGTCGCGTTATACAAGAAGTCGCGTTATAGTAGAATATTTACGGTACATGTCTCTTATGGCAATCAAATAAAATAACTGCATAACTCTATACTACAATCTAAACATATCAACATGCTTACAACCAAGTTATGCCCTCCGGTACCCCAACAGCCCTCTGCTTAATAGGTTGCTCTGAGCGATGAGGGCAGCTCCGAGCACACACTTAAGCGTTCAGGTTCAAGCCCCCCCCCCCCCCTTGCCCAGGGCATGTCACTACTTAGTTCCCAATGTTCCAATGTCAACGCCGATGTCGTGCGCCCCTTTCAGTGGTGCCCGAAGGTGACCTCATGAAGAGGGAGGGGCACATTAACCCCTGCAAATATGATGACACGCCTAGACTGTCTGATAGGGTATATGAGGCATCTTCTCTATCCTTGGACACCAGTATCAACGTTTCAAAGGAGGCTCTTAACCCTGTTGCACTGAACTGGCCAGTTCCAGGAAAGAAATTAGTTCCAGAAAAAAACTAATTTGCTCAGGATGACCCCTTGAGTTAAATTGACAAAATTTATCAACCCAATTCTATGGTATAAAACAGGTTAGTTATTTTAGCCCTATTTTTGGCTTTTTTGATCATTATCTCAGGGTTTAAGCATGATTAAAATTTACCAATGTGTTACGTGAACATGGAGTTAAAACAACAAGACTTTTGCGCAGGAAATTCTAAAGGTCAAAGGTATCCTATGCTATTCCAAACCATTCTAAATTATCTTTGGCAACGCCGGGTGCCATTGCTAGTACATATTAATTCTAGTTATTAATATTACCAACGTAGATTACTACTAATCCCAAAGAATTTCATGCATTTCTTAATCCAGCTCAGAAGAACTGAATCGAATGCCTTTTTTATAGTCAATGCAAATTATGAACAAATTGGCTTGTCTCAACAGTCCTTCGAAACTGTTTATTGATCAACAGTTGGTCTTTGTTTCTTGATGAATTTCTATTGACCCTACAGCATCCTTACTATCCTATAGGGAGGAAGCCTTTACTTTTCAAGTACCCATATATTTGGTTCTTGTGAGTTGCTTGTACATTTTTGATAAGTTGCCAGGTTTGTTTCTTTTGTTTTTTCATTCTAGATTAGAAATTTCTTTCAGTTGTTAACCATTTCTCATTTTCTAAGGTTTCTAAAACGTAATTGGACAGCTAAATTTGAATGAACACTTTTTAGCGATTTTAGCCAAAATCTGTGGAGCTCATCTGCTTCAAGGGCACTCCTGTTCTTGGTCTTCTTTGCTTGCATTTGTGCAGTTTCCTTTTGTTATCTAAATATTTCTACTATTTCTCAGTTACTTACCCTTTCATTGTTTTCCCATATGTTCTTCCTAAATTGAGAGCTTTCTTCCCAGGATTTTCATTTGCAGTTGCTTTTTTCCCATTTTCATGTGTCCTGTAAAAACAAAGCTCCTTGAAATTGTGAATTTTGTTGAAACTGGATTGCTCGATTATCATATGGCTTGATCTTCTCAGCAATGGCTACAACTCCATTTTAGCTCTTCCATTACTATGCAATACCTTCTTTTCCGGATCATACCTCATAATGAAGCTGCTTCCATCTTCTTGTTTTACACTCTTCTTGTCACGTACATGTATTCTTTAATCTGCACAAATTTTAGACTGTCTATAAAGTTCGACTGAAGCTGATCGCAATTAGACCAAATCATGTGGTCTAATCGCAATTTTATGCTAGTGGCCTTTTTTCACTTTCAACTTTATTAAAAGCTTTAGCTGAAAGCTACTTTTAAGAATGCATGCTTGATTTGTACATTTTCCATCCACCCATTTGCATGATAACCTGAAAAGGTATTAACTTTTTTAAAATCCGTTTTCAACAGTATGGTCATCAAGCTCTTAGTTCGGCTGTATCAACTTTTCAAACTTTTTCATGGACTCCTTCAAGCCAATTGCGCATGCTAAAACGGTAACTGTTATGGGTGCGTTCACGATAGCTGTCCTGTCAAGAGACTCCAGGAACAAACTGCTTTAGAAACCACATTTTGGCTGTACTTTATAAATTTGGACAAGGACAGCTATCATGACGACTTGCTTAAACTTGAGCAACGCTGGGATAAGCATTGCCTGAAGGCAAATGGTGACTACGTTGAAAAATGGATATTACCATGTACTTTTCATATATTGATTTTCAAACTTTTCCAGATAAATATTCTCGTAACTTATATTTGTGCCTTTATTATCGGATCACCCGCTTAATGAACTTTGTCACAGTATCCAATCACATTGCAATCGTAAAAATTTATAAAAATTACTTATTATCCATTTTAAAGTTATGATATTACTTAATAATATTATTTAAGTTTTCATATTTCTGATTTTTCAAGCATTATTTAAGAATTCATTATTTTTTTGTATTTTTAGTCTCTTAGAGATACAAGAGATTTATTGGAAAAAGTAGGGTTGAAAGATGCAACTGCTTTTATAGAAGACAATCCCCATCCTAGACTATGGTAAGAAAGGTTTCTCACTTCTAAGTTGTATTTATCCCGATTCTCTAATAAAATTTCATTTTATGAAGTTGTAAATAGATATTATGCAGAATAGTCAGAAGTTTGCAAAATTCCACTGATCCACATTAAATAACTTTATTTGCATGAATCAGGGGGGTGACAGACAGTGAAAACTTGGAATTGTCAGGGAATTTTGTAACTTGTGGAAAAGTCAGGGAATTTTGCAGCGTATAGGGAAATTTCAGTGAGAAAGATTAAAAATTAAATAAGGAAATATTCCCGACTTTGATGCTTATAATAGAAATTTTGAGATGCGGATATTTTTTGATTGAGATATAAAGACAATCATTTCAGCATCCTTGCAGTGGAAAATCATAAGAAGTAAGTCAATCAGTTTCATTTAGATCAGGAACAACTTGGTCTTTATTTAATTCATCGGATTTCACGTAAAACAACATATTAATATGGAGATTGGAAAGGGCACGAATCCAGTGAATTCAACAATTTTTTGCCCTAACTCCGTTACATATGGTAATTAAATTGGGTAATGGGGATCGGGCAAGAAAATTTTAAAAAATCGTTTCGATAATACTTGTTATCAACATTTGTTACCTTCAGTCTATGGCTTCCCCTTTGGTTGACAGTACTACAATGTTTATGGGTCTCCTAAAAATATTGACCCATAGAGAAATAAGCACGATAGAAGAAGAAATAGAGGACCTTGAGAAATAGTATACTAGGAGCAAGGACTGCAAAAAGACTTTCGATACTTGTTATTAAGTATTAATTTATTAAAATTTATTTAATTTATTAAAAAAACAGCAATATTTCTTGTTCGTTTTTTAAAATATGATATTGATTATTAATCTTGTGACATCACTATTCAGCAAGTCCATTTTTGTTGAATTGATATGAAAATGTAATCACTTATGTATTACATGTACAGAGTGATATAGTCAATTTCTGACCATTTTAGTACTATGATTTATTGACCCATTAATGTTTACAAACTTAGCATTTCAGTATGATATTTTAGGCAGTTCGGAGTTTTTATTCCCATGGAAAAGTCTTGATGATATGCTCAATGTGGCCACCAAGAACGTTTTGAACTGCTCGCAGCCGAATGGTGAAGTCGACGATGCTTTGTCACAGCTGGTCTAGGTTCTTGGTGCTATAGTGAACACACTGTCTTTAAGGAACCCCCAGAGATAAAAATCACATGAGTTTAGGTCAGGACTCGTAGGGGGCCAAAGAAAGCCACCCCCGAATCGATCTGGAAACCTGTTTGAAATGACACGATTTCCGAATTTCTGATTGAGGAAGTCTAGCACTTCATTAGTGGTGTGAGGCCTGGCCCCATCCTGAAACCATTGATGTCGAAGCGGTATACGCCTCCTTCGCAGCTCGGGAATGAAAAAGGTTTCCAACATGTTAAGGTAAGCCTGTGACGTTACGGTACCCTCAAAAAAGATCGGACCAATGATGCCTCTTTTGGAAATCGCGCACCACTCGAAACTTTTCGTGGATGAAGAGGTGACTTATGGATCTCATGAGGGTGCTGGGAACCCCAAAAACGAACGTTGTGTTTATTAACATCACCTGACAGATGGAAGAAGGCCTCATCTGACACCCACAGGTTGTCCACAATGTCCTGATTGGCTTCGATTTCTGCTCCAAACTCCATCGCAAATTGTTGTTGCTTCTGTCTTCCGGTGTCTGTTAACTCCGGATAAACATGGATCTTATACGGGAACAGGTGTAAATCCTTTCTCAAAATTCGCCATGTCGTGATATACGACAACCCTTCTTCAATGGATAGGCGGCGAACAGATTTTTTGGTAGGGGAATCGACCAACCTTTTGCAAACATTTTCGACAACTTCGGCCGTTCGAACACGAGCTTCGCTCCTGCCTTTTTTCTTGCCTTTAACACATCCAGTGGCACGAAATTGCTTGACAAAATCATGATTGCTTGCCTGCCTGGTGCGTCTTGATACTTATACATGGTTACAGGTGACTTTGTATCGAAATACCATTCGACAACCTCGCATTTCTGCTCTGTTGATAAAGCGGGCGCCATTTTTCAACAATACGATTTTCATGCAGCGCCGTTGCAACAATACATATTCCAACTATTTAGAAATTCGATATGGCGCTCATATTCTTTCAATTGTTTATCCCTAATGCACGTCATTCGAGTGAAATGGTCAGAACTTGATTGAATCACCCTGTATTACCGTATTTATTATACTATAATGCGAAAAATTTTAGCCTAAAAAAGCACCTAAATTTGTGAGACCGTATTATACAAGAGTATAATATTAGCACTGCAACGACTGGGGGAGGGGGGAGTCAGCAAATGAACTTCAGGCTGATGAAGTTCAAATGAAACTAGCGTATAATATACATTACAGTACATTAATATACAGTATATACAATGTACAGTTCATTATACAGTACAGTAATTGACTTTTTATTTTAATTTTCCATCGCCAAAGGCAAATACGAAAATAACTTCAAAACTGTGTCGATCTTATAATTTTCCTACTTAAATTTTATTAAATTAATATCTATTTATTATTGTTTAACAGTAATCATTTACTAAAAATCTTTGGATATTAGTAAATATCACTAAATAAAATAAGGAAACTAACTTCGATGGAGATTTAAACTGGCTCACTTCACATGCCGCCATTTTGAATAAAGTAATGAACGCTGCCATTCTCCCCTTAATTTTCCCACTTAAATTTTATTAGATTATTATATATTTTTTTATTGTTAACAGTAATCACTATAAAAAATGTTGGATATTTATAAATATCACTAAATAAAATAAGGAAACTAACTTAGAAGTTAGAAACACAGCTCACTTTACATGCCGCTATTTTGAATAAATTAACGAACATCTAAAAGGAAAGCCTGTGCCCTGAAAATTTATACATTTTACATAAATAGGCATTGTTAATCCTATTTCTACCAATAATAAGCCCTAAATTATGACTACCTATGGTCATGTAACAATGTATAAATTTTCAGTGCATAGGCTTTCTTTCTAGGAAGTGTTGTCAGAGACTATCAATAAGCCATTCTCCCTCTTCCCTGCAATGGAACTTTATAAACGTTTTTCACTTTTTGTAAGGAATTCATGATGTTTTCCACTTTTTATGACCTGAAAAGCAATGACTGGTAATAGCAATAGTAAAATGACGTTTTTTTTACCCCTTTCTTTTTTCTTTTTCTGTATATTCTTGCCTATTTTATTTCTCGCGACAAGTCAAAAATGAGGACCGCATTGTACAAGAGGATAAAATTTTTACTGTTTTTTTGGGCTCTAAAAGTGGAATCGCATTATACAAGATGCGCATTATAGTATAGAATAAATACGGTAGTTATAAGTGGTATGATTTTCACTCTATGCACCCTCATGATGTTGCAGTTTTTGCAAGTAGTTATGTGTTCATCTTTAAATTAGAACATGTAAGATTTAACAAAATATGTAATACAGTCCCGATTATCCGACATTCACTTAACTGATACTGTATGCAAGAACATTAAAAATTTTTGACGATTGCAAAAACCTTCTAAATTACGCATTGATTATTAAGAAATTATTCAAATGCTGGTAATTTATCATGAAAGAAATAAGTAAATTGAACAATAAATATAAAATGAAGAGTGGCCCAATGATACATCACTGGATGACTTTTCTAACAAAAGACTGTTTAACAAAAGTAATTACAATCGAACCTCATTAATACGTATTTCAAGGGACCAGGCAAAAAATACATATTATCCAGATATGAAATAAGATTTGCCACAAGTCCCAATAGTATTGTGTTATGAAATAAGCTTGAGATTATTGTATGTTACATATAATTGTTATGCATTTATTTATTTTTGGGGAAAAAAGTCCATCGCTGTAGTCTTTCTACATGAACCTGTATAAAGGATGATGTCCATGATAGAAATTGCACATGCGCTATTGTTTTACTGCCGTCTGGTGGCTTATTTTGAAAGCGGTCAACCGGGTCACCATGTGTGCTATCAACACTGAAAACATGAATTACCTCACAAAATATTCACCTCTGATACCTCTCATACATTAATTTCTTTTTCTGGACTTAGTTTTCCTTAACGAGATGCTCTGTTTGCATTTTTGGCGTTTGTTCGTTAGAATGATTTAATGCAAGCTCAAGCTAAAAAAATTTAAATAAATTAAATTTGATATTATGAAATTAAATATTCACGACTTTTTTGAAGTTTATTAATTTCTTCATGAAATATATCCATCAAATATATCATAGCATGTTTTTTTCTTTTTGCTTTTGTTTTTTTGTTTGTTTTTTAACCAAATTTTATAATCAGCTTTCTAGTTATAAAATATTGCATATTTATTAAAACCTACGATATATATTACAATAAAAATTGGAATTTAAGATAAAAAAATTAACAGTGTATGTATTTTGGGAGTATGTAAGTGAAATTTATATGAATTTATATAGCTTATTCAAATTGACTTAATACAATGAACAAAGGGGTAGCATGTCCCCGAAAGGTCGCAAAACTTTTCCTTCCCTTTTCTATTTATAATTATGATATGATATTGAAGAGTTTCTACAGTTTAATTATTAACTTCTCTTTGAATATAATAGGATGCATTTTTAACCATATCAAGTTTTAAAATTTTATTAACCATTTCTGAATACATTGACAAAAGGGTTACATATTCCTGAAATGTTTATAGTCTTTTAATGTTAAACTTAAAGGTAATTTACACTTCAACTCTTCATAAATAACTATACTTCAAGTCTGAAAACTGAATTTAACGATAAAATATGTAAAAATTAAAACTATTACATCAAAATGGAAATGAAAGCTTGAGTAAATATATCATTATTTTGATCTTTTGGAAAAAAGTGCCATTAGTTGCTTTATTTCTATAATTTCTAATAGGGAGGAAATAAATTGACATCAATTAGATTTATAGAAGTCTGGATTGACAAAATTTGATTTGTGGGTGAATTTGTTTGTGTTAACTTCAATTTATAGAGGCTAACTTTCTTCCAAAGCAATTTGAATTATATAGGGTTTATGTCCAGAGCAAAAGGGAATAGACTGAAACATTGAATTAGAGAGGAACTCTGTCTTTAAAGATTTTACTGCATAAACACTGAGAGCCAATCAGAATTTGCATTATCCAATAACACATACTTCATTGTTTGTGTTTAATGAAACCAGTTAGGTTTAATGGAATTATTACATGTCATGTACTTATATAATGAAAAAAAAATTCCCCTATTTTTTTTTTTAAACAAACATCTTAAATGATTCACTTTCTTCGAATGAATTTCATAATTTTGAGGCGAAAAATATGTATTTTCCAGGATTTGACAGAAAAACATATCGTATAAATAGTTGTATTTACACAGAAATAGTTTTCAAGTGGATGGGACCAAGGGAAAAATATGTATAAAACGGGATTACATAGTAAGTGGTGTTGTATTAAGAGGTTCAACTGTAAATTCAAATTCT
The DNA here is from genome assembly GCA_023313115.1 of Rhysida immarginata. Classification (NCBI taxonomy): domain Eukaryota; kingdom Metazoa; phylum Arthropoda; class Chilopoda; order Scolopendromorpha; family Scolopendridae; genus Rhysida; species Rhysida immarginata. Next base: position 3,938,313 of record JAHWFO010036886.1, read on the forward strand.
TCAAAATAAGTAAGTTCTTTAAGTAAAAAAATACATAATATGTTCTCACAAATAAAGTATAATTCAAAAACTGAAAAATTAAGAGTTTATTTAATTTCTGTTTTATCCAGCATTTTCAGTTAACTGCCACGCGGCCTGCTCATTTATGTTAGATAATCGGGACTCTACTGTAGTGTTTTAGCGAAGACTGTTAATTTTTTCCTTAAAAATTAAATTCTCTATTAGGCGTCTTTTAGCAGAATCATCTTTGGAAAAGTTAGATTTGGCCACAGCAGAATCTGCATTTGTTCGCTATAAAGATTATCCTGGAATTGAATTTGTCAAAAGGCTCTCAAATTATCAGGTCTATTATTGTTTTGTTTTTTTCATTTTTTGAATTGTTTGTTTTCACATACGTTCATATAAGCATACCCTAGATTTAAAACAGGTTAGGTTCTAGATCCTATCCATAAATCAAAACAATGTTGTTTTTTCCCACCTTTTAATAGACACGGTATACTGCAATCTTCATGTATGTATGCAATGTTCCCCAGGGTCCTAGAATATGCTTTACAAAATTTTAGTTTTATATCTGATTTTTATTTATATAGTTGATTTCCTAGGGTTTCCTTCTTCAGGGCTTCCATAGCAGTTCTTCGACAGTCTGGCATCAATCAGCCCGCACTATACTTCGTCCAACAAGAGAAAAACAGGGTGTGTTTCCGGTCTGATATCGACTACTCACTCATCCGCAATGCTTTGTGGGATCTCTCCTTCAGCGGCTGCACAAGTCAATTTGTAATGGCGACGCCCGTGCAACAACTCTTCAGCCAAACAAGGAAAAACTATTCCCAGCCAGGCTAGGGAGATTTGTGTGGAACGCATTTTGCTACTTTAAAGGAAAATAGTGTTTTAAAAGCTCATCTGCAAGTTTCCAAAGCAACGCAAGTTTCTTTTTCTTGCGTTCGAACAATTGTTCAAGAAGGAAACGAAGCGTCTTCATGCGAAGCTACCACCCCCTCTCCTCGCTTTTCGACTCCTGGAAAGAAAAGGCCCAGGGAATATCGAACAACGATATATATAAAATTGAGTTAAAAGATAATTTTATGAAGTGTACAATATTTTTAATTATAATTAAAGCAAAGCAACTGAATAATATTAAAGCTTCTGCTGTAATATTAGAAAGCGCTTCTTCAATAAGACATGAGAAGAAGTGATTAAGCGCATGAGGCCCCCTTTCTCTGATTGGCTAATCTGAAACTTCCTGTGACACACCCTGTTTTTCTCTTGTTGGATGAACTATAGTTCTGCAATTTTAGCAATTGTTTCATCATCATGAATCATCTTCAATTTCTCATCGTCCTTCCTTAAACCGATGATGCCAAACATCTTCCCATTGCTGCATCACCAAAGGCCTCTTGAAGCAATACCATTGTTTCCAAAACATTTTCCTCAATTTAACACAGAATTTGACGTTTTCACGCTGCTGAAATTGTGACAACCGAATGTTATGCGCACATATTTGAACACGTACAGAGACACGTGATTTATTTCAACCTGGTAACAGTATGTTGGTGCACAAAACTGAGAGTTCTCAAGATTGTTAAAAATTGTGTATAAAGGAAGTTCCAAAAAGTGTTACAAATTGTGTACTACCACGTATATTGGGTTGAATAAAAAAAAAGTTTGGAGTATTGTAGAGAGTACACTTGGATCAATTTTTCCCCCAGTAAACTTGGAAGTTCTGGGAGAAGGAAATTTTTAATTCAACTTGAGAGAAGCTTTCCTGAACATCAAAACATGCGTCACAAGATTCTGGTATTGAAAATTTGAAAGGGAGCAAAACGCTCTGAATGATGATCCCTGCAGTGGATGTCTTCCTGATGCAGTCACTTCAAAAAACATTCGCCATATAGAGACTGTGTTAAAGGCAGACTCCCAAATCATCACTTACCTTACGACACAGGAGTCCATCTACATCAAATTGACATCAGTCAACACCGTTTTGTGTGTTCATCTTCAACTAATGAAACGATGTGCGAGACGATCTTCGATGTTTTGACGTCAGAGCAAAAAGAGGAAAGAATGAAGTGGTGCCATGAAATGCTCAAAAGTTTTAAGCAAGGCTAATCACTATCAGCATCCTAACTGGTGATGAAAGAGCGGTCAAAGGAGTACGTGCACAAAGGAGACCCTCTGAAAGAAACCGGAAAGAGTTCAAAGCACTGAAAATTTTTGGTTGCTAGCTTCTTATCTTTCACCAGTCATATGACAACCATTCCCCTCCAAACTGGCAAAGGTGTCACTGCAGAATAGTACATGATGAATTGTGTTCCACAAGTGCTGCAAAACTGGCGAGAAAATTACCCAAAAACCAGACTTACAAGGGAATCCCTCGAGCATGTATGTCACAGATTTCCACCAAATTGAAATATGTTACTCATCTACAGCTACTATAGATGCTTGCAAAATAAGAGAGTGCGAAATTGTTTTTCCTTCAAATTAAACCGCGAAAACAAAAAAATTTCAGCATACGTAGCCATACAAGGACTCCATTGTTAGAGCGGTTAGGCTATGTGGGGTTCCCTTGTTAGAGGCAAGTTGTGACACAAGAATAACTCTCCTGGTCACCGGGCCATATGGACTGTAGAGGTTTTTTGCAGGCAATGGGTCTCCCGATTTTGCCATACATCTTAATTGCTAGACCAGTTATCTGTGACTTCTTGTTTTCTCGTGTGATAAATGAATTTCATAGGGTTGGATTTTCTTTCAATGAGGACATCATAACCATATACATGGACATAATGTCAGGTGTTTCTGGAGTACATTGGAAACCAGTCATTTCTGTTTGGTTTAAATGGATGAATCTATACATAGTTTCCAATGAAGAGTTCTTTAAAAAAGATTCATAAACTTTTTTTTTTCTAAATCTCTTGTGGTGTTTGTGGCTACAAACTTCCACAGTGCCCTTTGTCAGTCAACTGTATAAGGGTTGTTCAAGGTTGACCCAGACTTTTATTTCTACAGAAGAAATATAATGTCTGACAAACACAAATTAGGTCAGTTTTTTAAAATATTCCCCATGTGCATCCAGGCACTTTTGCCATCATTTTGGAAATACCTGATACCTTTGACATAGAAAGAATTTGGGCTGCTGTTGTAGCCAATGCATGACAACTTTCTGCAGCTTTAATCTGTCCCCACAGAAGCTCTTTAAGGGGCAAAAACAAATGATAATCTGTGGGAGCTAGAGTCTGGACTATAAGGGGCATGGGACAACACCTCTCAGCCCATTTTGGCAAGTTTCTGCTTTCAAATTCGCCATGTGAGGTTGGGCATTGTCATGAGAGGGACATTTCTGGACAACATCCTGGATCTTTTCTTGTGAATGGCATTGCATACAGCACTCTGCAGCAATTTGCTATAATACTGGGTGTTAATCGTGATACCTTTATCAATGTACGGTGTGACTGTAGTCGAATGAACGTGTCCATGTATTGCATTTTTCACCATCTCTCCTCCGCCAAACTGATTACACCAATCACACACTCTTGTTCGTCACATCGTTTCTTCCCCATAATGTGTTTTTTGAAGCTTTCTCAAACTCCCAGCAGGTTTAATGTTCTCCTTCACAAGAAATTTGATTATACAATGCTGTGCAACAGCTACTGCTTGCTGCCATATTTGCTACAGTTGCTGTGCTTGTGTCAAATACTCAAAAAAATATCATGTAATGCTCCCTGAAGAGTGTAATGTGCTAGAGTTATTTCTCTATTTTATATTTGCAAGTCTGGGTCAACCTGGAACGACCCTTGTAAGTTGGGGTATGCTTGTATTCTTTTTTAATAGAATAATAAAAATGTTTTTGCATCTTTCAATTACATTTCTTTAATTTTTATCTCTTAAGAATAACAATTTAAAAAAGGCAGAAATTGCAGCTTATTTTCAACATTTTGATGAAGCTGAAAAAATTTATTTGGAAATGGATAGAAAGTATGCTTATCACTCTTATTGGCATAATGTTTTATTTCATATTTTGTGCCTAAATAAATGTTTTTGACTAAACAAACTTGTTAATTTTTATATGACAGAGACCTTGCTGTGGCATTGCGTCAAAAATTAGGAGATTGGTTTCGTGTTCTTCAGTTATTGAAAACCGGCAGTACAGGTGATGATTCGCAATTAGACCTTGCATCCAATGCTATTGGAGATTATTTCTTTGATCGTCAAAAATGGTAAGTTTAGTTTTGTTAATAGAATACAATGGACCCATCCGGGACCAGTAAGGCCGGAGGGCGACGAGTTGGTCCCCGGATGGGTAATGACGACTGCTGTAAGATGGTCACAGCAGCCAGGACTGATGCCCTCCGAAGCATGGGGGGGATGAAGATTGTATCTGAAGTTAATTGATTAATTGTCAGTTTTGTTGAGGATTATAGCTACATTATGTTTAAGCTGTATTGTTTGTAAAGATATATAAAGATACCGTAATTTTCGGCAGTAGCGCCACGGCGTTTCTGTTAATAAAAGTGAAAATCTTGGCCTGTGCGGCGTATCAGCCACCACGGCGTTACTGTCGGAGATTTTACAAAAATAAAAAAAATAAAAAAAAACAAACTCTACCCACGATTTTAGGCCTACTTCATATCGTTCTCTCAACAGTATGAGTAGTGACAATGTATTGCTTGATTCATATTTATTGATGAATTTATCGATGAATTCACATCCTATTAATTAAAAATTCACTCCGGTAGCGATCGAGCGTGAGCGTTCATCGACAGCGACGGATTGAATCACCGGGTCACCGGGAAAAATCCCGATGGCCGGACGGATGCCTTTACTTTCTCGTGATTGAGGGCCGCTTTCGCCAATTTTTTCCCGGTACCTGCCCGGTACGATTTAGACTGCCAGTCTGCCCATGTTCATCGATCAACGTTCAAATCTGATCACGTTCAAGCGCACCTGATCACTTTCGCTTTGCAATAATGGCCGACAGTGAAAGCGTATCCCACCTCGAAGTATGTTCCGAATGCGTTTATAGTTTTATAAAGAATCTGAAGGCACAAAACACGTCAGGATACACGTTTTTTTAGGATAAATCTTCTCTTTTAGGTGACGGCGACACGCACTCGCTATGCTTCCGATACAACAGCCAACTCCCGCAGCCAGCTTATGATTGGCGCGCACGCACACGGATATAGTGAAAAAGGGAAACGAAATTTGTCTTTAAGGTGGAACAAGGTTGGCATATTTCTTTTGTGTTTTTTAATTAAAATTTCTTATAGCTGGATACATGGTCGGGGCGAAGGAGCTGAAGATAAAGGCAAAGATTGTTTTATATTTTTTATTTTTTAAAATTTTTTTCTCTTAGGTTTCGAATTTTCTCTAAAGTTTCGTTTTTCTCGTATGTAGATTTTTGCGTTTTAACGCTCGTTTTTGCATTGAAATCTAATAAATCCCCACCAGATTATAATATAGGAAAATAAATAATAAATAATTATGCTTAAAACAGAAAGTTTAAAAGCATAACGAGTTTCTGTGGCAGTTAACTTTTATCAAGAACAGATGAGGGTACGCTCTTGCTCTTATTCACTGATCGGACTTTTTATCTCGATGCTCGAGGCTCTGAAAAGTTTCACGAGCGCGCGCGTGGGTCTGAACAGTCACGAGGGCGCTTGAGAGGTGTTAGAAACACCAGTATTTAATTATATTATTATTATTATTATTATTATTATTATTATTATTATTATTATTATAAGCAAGAGCACGGTGGAGTATATCTTCACCATGAGTAGAGAGTGTTTCAAATCCGCCAAAGATATATAGCAGCTTTTAAAGTTCGAAGCGAAGAGCAATTGTGCAGGAGCAAGGCAGTTAGGACTCGACGAAAAATGTATTCGGTGCTGGAGGAAATGTATGCAGAAATACAGGGTGGTCCATAAGTCTGCCCCTCCCCTTTTATTTTTTGAACCGAAGCAGATATGTCAATTTTGATGATTCCAATGAATAGGAAGTTGTGGGTGGCCTATCCCATGGTGCACTTTTCATCATCCCAAATATGCAAATTAGGACACATACAAAATTTATCTCAAAAACCGTAAGGGATAGAGAAAAAAACCCAATTGGAAACTTGTTCAGCATAAAAAAACAAACAAAACAAAAATAAATCATCCAAATCGGACCAACCAATCACCCACAATCACGCGGTGACTGTTTGTAGCTTACAAACAGTCACACTGCACAAGGAAAACTGAATGTTGATATTTCCGCCATGTAAAGCATGCAAATCAAAAAATTAACATAAATTACCATACTCGCATTCACTTTCATGCGGAAAAGCAAATAAAAGGCATGTTTCAGCACACAGAACACAGAACAATTTCAGGATGGCAAGCTACAATGTTCCAGAAATGGTCAACATGATCTTCTGATTGTGGGTGATTGGTTGGTCCGATTTGGATGATTTTTTTTATTTTGTTTGTTTTTTTATGCTGAACAAGTTGGGTTTTTTTCTCTATCCCTTACGGTTTTTGAGATAAATTTTGAATGTGTCCTAATTTGCATATTTGGGATGATGAAAAGTGCACCATTACCGATTACCGATTCCATGTGTGGGGGGGGGGGGGGGGGGGGGGGGGGGGGGCGGCGTATCGGCCGCCGCGGCGCTACTGTCGGAGATTTTAAATTTATGTTAAATCTTTGCTGCTGCGGCGTATCAGCCGAAAATTACGGTACTTAATTTATGCGTGAAAAACTAACAAAAACTTGATTTTTAGTTTAATTTTCTTCTCTTAATGAGATCTTCAGTTTGGAACAAAAAGACGCATCAAGTAGATGAACAATACTTAAAATATAAAAATTTAGAACAATGGGGAAAATGCACTCCCATTAAGACATACACTCCCATTTTTTGGGTAGTCCAAATTTTTTTCTTAAGCTTTACAAAAGTTTAATTTATCAAGATTTTGATTTTTACAAAATGAAATCTTATTTTTTTCCCTAACATTTTTTGGCTTTTCTGGAATTAATCGGAAAAAAAAAAAATTTACTTAACCAACGAAATTTTTATTATAAATTCATTTAGGGGAGAGGATTTCGAATTTATTTTGAATTAAGCGACTTCGACTTATGCAGATTATACTGTAATTAATATCTACGGTAATAACACAAATTCAATAAGATATAAATTTTTTAAGAGCATTTTAAAGTATTTATTAATAGAATAAATCCCACAAGAATATTGGTCCATGCTACTATACAATGTTGAAAAATGTCTGGTTGGCAAGAGTTGCTTATTATATTTGAATAATTTATAAATGCAAGTACATAAGACAACCATAATCACAAATAAGTATTTTAATTTTTAGGGGAAAATAGGATATTTGAATAATCTGTCCCAATTTAAATTTTGGGGAAAATAACCAGCTTGAAGGAAACTGACTTTACAGGGTGAACCAGGACAGACTTTCAAATTTTAAAAGCAAATAGCATACAGAATTGGTTAAGGTGTCGTTTTAGAGCAAACACGTCAAGTTTTTCATCAGTCAGTCATTTGATTCATTTTAACTTTCGTGATGCAGCAGACATCCAACCTGAAAGCAATTTCCTTCCAAATTCGAGCCAATATGTTGGGTGTCACTTCCGCAACTCAGCAAGATCAGCAGTTAAAGGTGTAACAAACACTTGATCTTTAACGAAATCCCGTGATAATCTTTGGAGAGGAGGGAATGCAATGCATTTTTAAATGGTATCCTGATGGAGGGTGATAATTAAAATTTTACTTTGAAATGCACATAAAAAATATTGGGAATCCAGTCCTCCCCATTGCCCATAAGAAAAAATCCAGAGGATCAAATCAGGGGAGCGACATTGCCACAAAATTGGCATTGCAAGGCCAATTCACTGACCTGGGAATCAGTTATCAGGAAAATTCCAGACTTAGATGCTGAAGTGGTAGTGCCCCATTTTGCTGGTAAATTAGGCCGTCTTGTCATCTTATTCTAACTGCGGAATGAGGAAGTTTATGAGCTTGATGCCAGTCAAAATACATGCTGCCATTTATGGATTGCCTCGGATCATACTTTAAATTGCTGAGGGTGTGAAATATATTTGCTTTTGGTCTGTCATGAACATGCTTGAAAGTTTCACATGGATTTTGGTACCTCATATCTACATCTGTGGTTATTCACCTTACTATTGATGTGTCATGTTGACTCATCACTAAACATTACATCTGCCTCATCATATTCTATTCAATCCAACAGTTACACACACAATTGCTGACAGAGCCACAATTTCTTGTACCATGGTAAGATTGTATAGCTTCAGGTGTAAATGTTGTTGAAATACAATCAAATGATTGATTGCGGTATGTAAGTCTCACGAGATGTACTTTGCGTTCATTTCTTAAGGCTACGGGCAGAGCTCTCTCCTAGTTGTTCTACAGTAGCATCAGAAATTCACAGACAACTTGCAGTTTTTGCATATACATTAATTACAGAACAGCTAGTCTCACAAATGTAGAAACTGAGTTCACTGATTGATGACTGCAAGGGCAGTCGAAATGCACATACAGTATATTAAACTTAATGTGGACAAGAGGTTGTTTTCTTCTTTTTGAGTCTCACAAATGTTTGATGCCAAGAGTAAATTGTAGACTTGCTTGGAGGATTCTTGCCAAACCTTGTACAAAAATTACGTTAGACTGTAGTCACTGAGCTCGTTTTATAAAACCAAAACACACAAGGAGCATGTTCCACACAAGTGAAAGTGCAATGGTGCTGGTGCATCTGGTGACTGCATTTGTTATACAGCACCATGTGAGTGAAACTTGGATGTTTTTCTTTAAAATGACACCTCAACCAATTCTATGCTCTGTCTGAATAAATTTCTATTTCTTTGAAATTTGTAAAGTTCTTTTTGAATCGCCCTATATTAACTTCTAAATTAATTCATTATCAACTTTTGTAAGTTTCAAATAGCCTGTACATATTAAGGAATTATAAAATTGAATAATTTTAAATATAGTTGAACCTTGATATCTTGAATTTCACAGGAACAGAAAATAATTCGAGATAAAGAGGTTTTGAGATATGGAGGGTTAATTTTAAATCAAGATTTTTAGGTTAATTAAGGTACTGTGAGAGTACAAAGAACAAATACGAGATAAAATGGTACGTATACAGAGAGATATGCTGTGTACAAGTGGCGTTACTAGCAACAGAAACACACAAACTGCACATACTCTGTATGCAATAGAGACTTGTCAATGAGATCGAAAAACTTTTTCCAGAATTTTTTTCGTAACACATGAGAATCTTTATCTAATCGAATTGACGTCAAATTTTTTTTCGTTTTCATACGAAAAACATCTCATAATGAAAAAAAATCTTAACTCTCTGTTGTATTTAAATGCTTTGCATTTCACTAGCACGCGAAGTCAAAATTCGACGTAGTGAGGTTTTTCAAGAAAATATTTTGAGATAACGAGAAAAAATTACATTGACTTAGAAGTGAAAATCCAGGTAAATAAAAATTTTCGACATAACAAAGATTTCGAGATAACAATGTTTGAGATATCGAGGATCGACTGTATTTGAATTGTAATGATTGTTGCCCATTTATCTTTGTTAACAAAATCACTGACCTGAGATAGTTGTCTGCCATTTTGATCTTTAAGAAAAAAATAGCCAACTTATGGAAGGATGATTGTACATTTTCCCCAATATGATTGTCCTCTATGCATTCATTTCTGAATTGATTTTACTAATTAGAGAAATTTTATGTGTTTATAATATCTCTGACCAACAAATGCAGGAATAAGAAAATACTGTTAGTATACAGTATTATTGAGGACTTTTAATTTCCTTTTTTTAATGACAGGGAAGAAGCTGTTAAATATTATGAGCAAGGGAAAAACCATTGGAAACTGGCAGACACACACTATCTCTTGGAAGATTTTAAAGCTCTTGAATCTCTTGTGAATAATTTACCAGAAAACCACACTTTACTAAAGGTAATTTAGTAATTTGTTTTATTACTCTTGTTTACTATAGTCTTAAAACGATTGATAGTATAGCAGCCCTGACGGCCCCTCAATTATCCTCTGTATAAATGGGAAAAAAAAAAACTTGTCCCTCAATTTACAGTTACTGTAATAAAGACTTGGAGATTTCGTTCATTCGACTCGATTTGAAGCAATTTGTAAAAGAATTTTCCTCATTTATTTGTGCTGCTAATTTATTGTTATTAAGAGTTGTTGACAAAAATCGTTTGTTTGGAAAGAGATTTTAAGAGGATTGTTGAAAGACCGTTGTCGGAATGATAACCATGACAACGAGACAATGGAGTAGTTAATTATCTTTTCTGGTGAGCTAGCAGCTGAGCGTGAGGAGGCTAGAGGAGAAGGAATTACGAATAATGACAACGGAAATTAAAGAATTCTAATCGTTCCGATCTAAACAAAAGATTTGTGTTGTGGGAGTGAGAAGTGCTGACAATGAAAGGACAGTGAAACTTTAGAGTTTGATTGACTCAAATGTGATAACGCTCTTTTGCGCTGACATGAATGAATAAAATAAAAAAAAGGAGACAGTTCACCAGTGTGCAAAAGACATTCGAATTATTCCTGGCCAAGATTGATCGACAGTATAGAGCAGTGTCAGCTTAGATTGCCACAAAAAGCTTTCCTTGAAAGAAGACCTTCCCTTTGACTGTGAAGTCCAGTGGTGTAGATTCTTCAGTGTAGCATAAACTGTAACTAAAGATAAGTTGAATTCTGAACTGTAAGAAAACCGAAAACCAACAATCCCGACACTATTGAAAGTTTGTAAGATAACATTAGTGCAGTAAACTGAGAGCGACAGTTGTTATGTTATGAATAAAATAAGACTTTATTAGCTACTTTGGTGTGATTTCTTAGTTCGAGGGGGGAACCTTTCCCTTAGAGTGCTCTTGCAGTCCATTGCATCACAATTAGAAATTTTGACTTGAACGGATTTCGTGCATGAAGCCTGCCTGTGTTGTTTCGAATCCTATTCATCGGTACCATTTCGGGGAGATGATCCTGCAATCTGCTGGATGAGTTCAGACCCGACATCAGGAATAGGACCATAAGCCAACGACCTCTGTGACAAATTTACTATCCCTGCACGACTTCCTCGTAACAACCTGGCCCTCACCCCTACAAGGTGGACTCCTTGAAGACGACGTGCCACCTAAAAAGAAAACGAAAAGAAAATACTTACTTGTCCCAAACCAAAGCGATGATGTCTACAAAAGAAGAAATTGTTTCATTTGATGACGGGTAAACAGGTAAAACAAACTTACTTACCTCTTAGTGACCCTAAGGAGACGTTATTGATTCAATGCTGAAAACCCACCTGAAAGAGATAATTAATGCTGAATCTCGCTAATAAAAATAAAATAAAATAAAGGAGAAAACTTGCCAAGAAAACTAAAGAAAAGAAAGATACATTTTTACTGTTTGCTTTAATCGGCTTATCTTAAGAAAGTTCAAATTAACTTTACTCGTATAGGAATACAGTTGTTCTTAATTAGGTGTTTGATTATGTCTCCTGATCCGTGTGAACGAATGTTTTAGGGCGAGATAATTGTTGAACGAAAATATTTTAAAAAGAATGAAGAGAATTGATTCTGAAAAGTTATAATAAGGTGATCAGTTGACTGAAAAAAGCTAACTTCATTTGATTTGGTCCACTTTCAAGAATTCCTTCTTGGAAACCTTAACCTCTTCATGACCAGCCTAAATTTTGAAGGCTACCTCTCAGGACCAGATTTTAGGTACTATCTGACAAACCAGTGACGAACGTACAAATTCATTTGCACGGACAAACCAGTGACAAATTTAAGAAATTTCAAGTACAATCTTCATGTGCAATTTCATGTACAATTTCACGTACAATTTCATGTGCAATTTTATAAGAAAATTGATATTCTCTGTATTGGAAATTACAGGTCTCTTATCGAACTAAATATTTATGGAAAAATGAGCATGCAATTTGGAACAGAAGGAATAATAAATTCATTACACACATTCATTTTTTACGAATGATCTTCTACATTACTACTTGCATCGACATAATCGTCATCATCATCCATTTTTTACGAAAAAAGAGCATAAACAATGTAAAAATGGTGCAAATACGATGTACAACGGTGTTGAAATAAGCAATTAGGAAATAAACGCAATGGTTCCATTTATTGACAGGAAAATGGACCCATAAAAGAATAAACTGTCCCAGATGAGTTTATTGTGTTATTCCTTAAAAACCACGTTTTCATTTAGTTAATACAATTAATAACTGAAAATGCCGAACGCATGTTCGTCATGGTATTGGACGTAGGGTCTAGCTTGACGAACGCATGTTCGTCACTGGTTGTGAAGAGGTTAGGTTAATGATAAACCACGAATCGCCATCAGACTGTAATTTCTGAAGATTGGCCCTTTCGAAGCTGACTGAGAAGAATATCACGGTGAAGCCAAACCAAAAAAAATTGAGTTTTAGATTCTCCAAATTGAACCCAATCTTGTTTATCGACACCTCAGAGAAATGTCTTACAGTACAACATTTTAGTTTAAAAAAACCAAAAAAAAAACCCAACTAATTTCGGCTTTATTCCTGCCTTCTTCAGGGTACAAAAGAAATAGGCTCGCAGCCCATACATAATGACACTGTCTCATTATGTAGGGGCTGCTAGCCTATTTCTTTTGTACTCTGAAGAAGGTGGGAATAAAGCCGAAACTAGTTGGGTTTTTTTGGGTTTTTTTTATTAAAACTAAAATGTTGTGCTGTAAGGCCTCTTTTAATTTTGTTATTAGAATCAGTACAGAGAACAACATCCTCACAGATTTGTCAGAAAAATGTATTATCCCCTTAGATCATTTTTTAACTCCAAAATTAATTTGAAATTTATATTGGACCTGCTCTTCAATTCCTCGACGAACAGTTAGGTTTGTTCAACTTGTGGGAGGAAAAAATCAAGTATAGACAAGGTTTTGTTAGAATTTACTTTAATAGTATTTACCTTCACTAATCAATCTTGAACCCTTAGACCTTGAGTGGTCCATGAAAAACTAAAAGCAAACTTTAATCATAGAATAATTTTCAAAGAAAGAAGAATTATTTTCTTATACTGTATAAGAACAAAAAAGGTTCTCCTTCTTCCAGCCCACATCTCCCAGTAGAGGAGACTAGCTGATTCCGTTTCATTTAAGACAACTAGTGTTTCGTCACTTCCATGTTACGCATTACTTAGGACACAGAGGGCCAAGGATTCTCTGTATAAGTTTCGTATTTGCCAAGACTTTGAATAGAGAACTGATTATTAATTTCCTTGTTTCCTTCTTTTCTCCAACCCAGAAGAGTAAATTGTTTAGGTTTAAAGGGATTTTTAGTTTGTTTACTTTTATTTTTTTTTTTTTCTTTTGTTACAGCCCTAGACGAGCTACTATTGTTTGTTCAACTTAATGTGTAGTTGATTTTGGAAATAAAGACTCAAGTCTAATTTTACTCCATACTATTACAAAATTGACCACATTATTATGTCCACTTTATACTTTGCCATCAGCAATGCATTGTCAATAAAAAAAGGCACATGGCATGAAACTTGCTTACTGGGTATAATAGATGAGATGGTTCATATTCTGCATATGTATCAATCATTTCTGCCATGGATAAAACTTGTGATTTATCGGATCTACTAAGAGGGATGATCATTGGCCTTCAAACCAAGATTGATAGCATTTCCAAAACCATTTGTAAACTGTCTGCTTGCTCCTGTGATTAAAGTGTACTGTGATTGGACAAACTGGACTTAAAGGTAGTGAATAAAAGGCATGGAAACTTCAAAGCACCATTGATGTGAGAGGTGAATTTCGACTGTGGAAATGTGTGCAGGCCAATTAATATGCAACAGTTAAGCAGTTTGTATCCAAATGAACCAGGAAGCTGCCAACAACAACTGTACAGCAATCCTTGTCGCATATGGGGCTCTGAAGCAGATGAATCCCATGTTGAAAAAAGGTGCATCTGTAGAAATGGTTACTGTTTGCATTGCCGTATAAGGTCTTTGTGATTGGCCTAGAATTCCCTACATCTCATCTGAAATATTTTCTCTTACTCGGAATGGTTGACGCTCAATTCTCATTGAGATGACCCCTTCAAGCATAAACCAGTGGTAGGCTACTTTGTCCTCTTCTCAAATATTTTCTCATATAATTACTTAGAATGGTTGAATCTCATACAAGCTCCGTCACTGCTGTCAGTGTGCAATTTTACCTGTCCGACTCCTTTCCTACAATTATTGAATGTCTCCCTTCTTCTCACTTTTTGCAACAGGCCGGCACAATTCTACTTTGCCAAGCTTGCAAGTGTGATTTCCAACAATATTTCCATATGTCGTTCTATCATTTGTTCATTCATTTTTCAAGAATTTTGTATTTGAAATTTGAAAATTCAAAGAAATCTTGGATGGACAGACATTCCAGCAGCTTCTAAGAGTTTCCAATGATGAAAAAACTTTTCAACCAAGAGTGTGTTCATGTTTCACAGTAGAAGATAGATATAAAGTTATCCTATGAGTCACAGCTTCTCCTCCATCGAATACATGGACATTATCATATTCAAAGGGAAATCTCTGAAAAAGTGGAGGAACCACTCGCTCCTTTATCTATAAAAATCATCTGCAGCTTTGATGAGAGTTGAACCTCTTTCTTTTGGCATTCTGAGTATCGAGCATGTGTTTAGCCAGACATGTAGCAAGCTCATTCATTGGATGGAGGGTAGCCATCCTTCCATTGTTGCCAAAGAAATTTTTACCATTTCAAATGGCTTATGCGATCATGTGATTCTCCAAGTGCCTGAGCATTCATGTTTACAGTCATGTAGCTCAAAACCATCTTAACAATTCTATCTTAAGCGTGAACAAAAGAAACAAATTTGAAGGAACCGAGTGAATAAGGGAGCCGATGGTCGGTATATGTGCTTCCAACCCGTTTAGAGCATTCCCTGGTCATGTAGGAGCACTTCCATGCATATAAAAGGCTGCCAAAATCTCTGAAATTCCATCCATTGAACTATCATCTTCTTCAGAATCAACTTCTCCCACATCTGTCATCTCCATTAGAGCTTCCATCCTTCCTCATGTAGAAGGGAGGAGAGGAACAATCAGGCATCAACCATCTCATGCCAACTTCTTTTGTGCCTTCAGCAGTGGTCAATAGAAAACTGCTTACTGAATTTTATTTGTGTACCTTTATTTTAATTCCTATTTAAAAGAAGAAAATAGAGTATGTGTTTAAGTAAAGGACCACTTCCGTTTGACAGATTTGGTCCAAAAGTTGACACAGATCTACAATTTTGAGATACCATATTTCATCTCTCCAGCTTGTTAGATTGTGTCCCACTGACAACAGCATAGCGCTTGTGTAATGGAACTCTGAAGCAAGCTACGTAGTGTAACCATGTCCAGGAGATGAGGAAGAAAATAAAGCAACAGAGATATGCCAAGAAGGCATTGTGCCATGTATGCTTACATGTGCATAGAAAAATGTACAAAGTAACGTGTGACCCACTAGCTTTCTCCTACATTCTCCATCTCTAGTCAGAAAGCGACACCTTCCAGAGCTTTGAGAATTCATCACTTCTGTCAGCAAAAGTCTGTTGATCACCATTTGCAGCAGTTCTTCTTACACCTGCAACTGGTGTTCGCCATGCCTTGGGCATCATCCAGTAAGTGCTGTCATGAGTGCATCTACACATCAAATTTATCAAGATTGAAAAACGAAAGGAAAAAGCGCTACTCACTTACTTCCCAAAAGAAAGTGCGGTTCTTGGTTCAAAAGCACATCACGGAATTTTTCCTTCATTTTCCAATCTCAATATTTGGGCAGGACGAAGCCAGAGGAAAATTTGCTGGAGATATGTAACGATTCTGACCTGCAAATCGATTGTTAGACCAGAGTATAGGGGCGAAAGACTAATTGAACGTCTAATAGCTGGTTAGACTGTCATCAATAGCCTCATTTTCATTCAAATGTTTAAGTTGAACTTTTAAGGTCCCATAGTGGTTCGAGTTAACAGAAAATTTGTGTTACGGGATCTAGAACAAAAAATAAAAAAAAAAAAAAAAGAATTAACCACTGCCCTCTCAAAAAAAAAAACAAACAAGAAAGAAATCTGTGGGTAAAAGATTTCCATCATTAGATTTTGTTAGATTATCACGCTTTCTTTTGCACAATCTATGTACAACTCAGTTGCAAAAATATACAATCACTAGACAATTTCAATACATTTTTATTTTTGATGTCATTTATAATTCTGCTCCTATATATATTAAAAATATTTCCCTTAAAGGAAATTGGTGGAGAGTTATAAAAAAATGGGTCTCTTCAAATAATGATTTTGATTCTTTTTTTCCTTTTCCATCATAATTTTATATTATTATTTTTTAATCCTCCTTTTAGATTTAGTTTTTAGTTTTAGTTTTAGCGTAAACCCTATGAGCGTAGACTCAGTGGTTACATTTTATTGTATTAACTGATTTTATTGTATTGTATTGTAATTATTATAAACTGATTGTATTATACAATAAAATAATTTAAATTAATTAAATTAAATTAAAAATATGAACTGAAAAGAATGCAAAAAGATTTCAGAATATGTAGAAATAGTTTTAAAAAAAATATCAACCAAATTCATGCATTCATATTGTTACAACAAAACATTAAACATGATTTTAGTCCTTCAAAAATATCCAATCACCCAGACTGCCGTTTCAAAAATTTCCAATCAATACTTAATATTTACACATTTAGCAGAAATTACTGCATGAAAATGATCTGGCATGATGGAAATCAATTTCCCACATTGGCCAGAAGATATTTTCGCACAGAGATTGGTCAGGGTAGCTTTTAATTCCTCTTAGGTCCGTGGTTTCTTCCGTTGGACCCCTTTTTTTCAGAATATGCCTGGTCAGAATTTCCATTGGTGATAAATCGGGACTGTTTGGTGGGCAATTTTTAAGCAGTTCAACTTCATGAGCTTGAAAGCACACCATAGTTGTTCGAGCTCGGTGTTTTGCTGCTCCATCCTGTTGAAACACTGCTTGACCGTTGTGATTTAATTCTGGCAACGAAGGCAACGAAAACATTCCTCCAATATATCCTGATACTTGTGAGCATTAACTGTCCTTTCAATGAAGTTCAATTGGCCAACTCCTCTTGCACTCATACAACCCCATAGCATCAGTGTGTCAGGGAATTTGACACTTGTACTTCAGCATTCTGGCTTATATGTTTCATCTTTCTTATGAAAAACACGTTTATCTTCTTCACCATAAACTGTAAATTTAGACTCATCACTGAAGATGACACTTTTCCACGTTTCTGAAGATCATTGAAGATGTTCTTTAGCTCAATTCAGCCTTTTTACCATTTGGAGACGTGACAGTATAGGTTTGACTTTTGCAGTATAAAATCCGTAACATTGTTCCTTCAGATGTTGCCTTGTAGCAGCATTTGAAACATTTACTCCTGTTGTTTCACACCAGTCAATTGTGATTTCAGATGTGGTGACATGTTGTTTGCCCTGAAATATTCTTGGGAGAAGTTTGTCTTGCCTTTTTGATGTTTTCCTTGGTCGACCAGTTTGCTTAGTTGCAGAAGAGTTTCCTGTTTCTCTCCATTTTTTTAATGATTTCAACAATTACACTTTGACATATATTTAATTCAGTAGCCATTTTGCGAGTAGAATATTTCTGTAAGTGCTTGTCAACAATCAAATTGCGTATTTCATTACTGGTTGCTTTATCTCGCCCCACTTTGTTGTAGCATATGATTTGAGTCCCAAAATAATCACAGGGAAGCTTACTATAACATAAAAATGCAAATTAAGTTGCAGTCAGCTAAAACTTTCCCATTTTTTTGAGGGGTGATTGGAAACTTTTGAAACAGCAGTCTGGGTGATTGGATATTTTTGAAGGACCAAAAATATGTTTAATGTTCTGTTGTAACAATATGAATGGGTGAATTTTGTTGACATTTTTTTTAAAACGATTTCTACATATGCGAACTCTATTGCATTCTTTTCTGTTCATATTTTCCCGTTCATTTTTGAGCAAAATGACATCAAAAATAAAGATGTATTGAAATTGTCTAGTGATTGTATATTTTTGGTGTAAACTCCATGTATTATTAAAATTACAACCGTGGAGTTTGTAAAGTGGACATACAAAGGTCTAGATAAATTACAACTGCCGATAGAGTAAACTGACTCAAGTTGTGACTGTCAATATTTGAACCATTCTACCTTTTTTTCATTGTATGATAAATGGTAGCCTACCATGATTAGAACTTATGCTCAATTTTTCTAGTCTTACTCATTCCTGAATTTTATTAATTAGTTTTAATAAATAGACATAAGTTTGATATTCAGAATTTCTTTTGAGATAAATTTTATACTTAAGAACTTAATCTCTCTTTAATCTGGTTTTCCATAATTTCCTATAGCATAAATTTTGCTATAAAAATTTTTATTTTGTTCATTTAAAATTTGTCTCCCATGTATTTCTTCCAAGCTGCTTGGTGCATGAAAATTTCTGAATAGTGATTGCCATAGTTGAAGAGAAGGAAATTGAACCCGAATAAGTATATCACTATATGACCACATAAGATTTAAACTGACAATTGCTTCATAATTTAGGCCTGGTATTGCTACATATTGCGACATTCGTCACGTAGTCGGCAGTAACTTACTCTAGGTCTGTTATATTGATGCCTTAGACATATCACATTATTGCTGTGACATCTTATTTTTGTTGTGCCATTTCTATCACATTGCTGCTTGACCAGTCATGGTCCCAACTTATTTCTATCACAATACAACAGGAAGCATATGATATTGGAGGACCTATGATTGAACGCCAGCCATTATGTGTACACTAATATCTGTACTTTCATTTTTACAGAGCATTAATGACGAACTATCAGCTAACGCAAGAAATGAAAAGACACGCTGTGATCATTGTGCTACACACACAGCACAGCGATGTTGAATTTGCAACATTTTTGAAAGTCACCAGATCATTTGTGAACAAAGTTCAGAAGGAGTTGGAAGCCTCAGGTGGATATGTGTTGCCTGTAGCTAAGCACAAAAAGCACACACAACTGTATGAGAATACCACAGTTTGTACAACAGGTGCAAAACCTTATCGATGTCAACCCAGGAATGTCCATCAGAACCATCGCCTGAGATCTCCAGGTTTCCGAGGGCACAATCTGCACTGTGGTGCATGACCATGTTCATTATAAGCTATATGTTCTGAGGAAAGGGCAGTCCATCTCGGCAAAAACACAAGAAGTAAGTCTGCTTCAAGCAAAGTGGTTATTAAACAATGTCAAACATCTGGAGAAATCTGGTATATGAAAAAAAAACTTTGACCAGGACCAAAAGATGAACCAGCAAAATGACAGATGGTTATGTGCAGATCCCTCGGATGCCCCACATGTTATGCACACCAAATCACATTTACAATCTTCATTGACAGTATTTCCTATGTATCTGAAAGTTCAAACTTCTTCCATTAACTGCCCATTCAAACCTAACTTCATCATCCGATGCTTCTTAATAATTTTCTTTTTCTTAACTGTGATGGTTTTAGGGGTAATGAATAGCAAAGGACAGCACATGCACATAAAGCTGTGACAACACAAGAATGGATGGCAATCCATCTGCATGATCACAAACACCGAATTTGTGGCCACCTAACTTGCCAGATCTCAGTCACATGTGGGGCATTGTTGAATGGGAAGCTAATCAACATTCCCACAATATCATTGCTTCCATCAAGGTCCCCATTGGCTGGGTAATACAGTCAATGCAGAAAGTTTAGCCTCACTTCATTTTTTGGGGTCGACAAAACATTCCTGAAACTTTGTAACTGTAATTTTTAATACTGATAACTAAACATGCAAATGAATGTTTTTAACCAAAAGCACATTGTTTTTTATAAGCTTTTTATAACTTTGCTGTGTTAGTTTGTTTAGGTCAAATCTTGTAATCAATATTAAACCAACTTTCCGACAAGCTAGGGAGCTGCAATTTGACACACTTATGCAGAATCGATGACAATTTATGATAAAGAAAAAAATTTCAAATCGGTTCATTGGTTCGTGTTCTAATGGTACTAACTCATTACTACGAATTGATTGTTGTAACAATTGGACATTTCGTTATGGCAAGAGGTAAATGTACGAGGCATGTTTTTTAAGTAAGTACCGTTTTGCGATTCCACCGCCGCAGCGCTACGGTCGGCGTTCCGCGCATGCGCGCTGGTTAACTACATCTCTTGTCTACGCACTGACGCCATTACAGTCTGATTCTTCATTGTATACGTTGTTTACTGAGTGTTTAAGATGCCTCCGACAATCGTGAGTCCCGCCGATTGTGAAGTACGGGCTGTTATACGATTTCTTAGTGCTAAAGGCGTAAAACCGATCGATATTCATCGTGAGATCTGTGAAGTGTACGGACAAAACATTATGAGTGATGGAATGGTAAGGAAATGGGTGAGAGCATTTAAAGATGACCGCACAAATGTGCATGATGAAGAACGGAGTGGGCGTCCTTCGGTCGTTAATGAAGATTTGGTGCAGAAAGTGGACGAAAAGGTGAGAGAAAACAGACGCTTTACAATTTCATCATTGTGCGACTGCTTTCCTCAATATTCTCGTAGTGTTTTGTATCGCATTGTGACCGAGAACTTGAATTACCGGAAATTGTGTTCACGTTGGGTTCCAAAAATGTTGACGGATTTGCACAAAACCCAACGTTTAGGCAGTGCATTGACTTTCCTTGAGTGGTACCACAATGAAGGTGAAGATTTTTTAGACCAAATTGTTACTGGTGACGAAACATGGGTGGCCTACGTCACACCAGAATCGAAACAACAATCCATGGAATGGCGACATTCATCATCACCCAAAAAAGTGAAGTTTAAGCAAACAATTTCTACCCGGAAAATCATGTGCACAGTTTTTTGGGACAGAAAAGGAGTATTGCTAGTGGAGTTTCTGCCTCGTAATGAGACAATCAATGCAGCGTCTTATTGTGAGACATTGAACAATCTGCGTCGTGCAATCCAGAACAAAAGACGTGGCAAGTTGAGTAAGGGTATCGTTTTGCTGCATGACAATGCCCGTCCACATGTGGCTAATCGGACCAAAGATCTCATCAAATCTTTTAAATGGGAAACTCTAGATCATCCTCCATACAGCCCTGATCTGGCGCCCAGCGACTACCATTTGTTCCTGCACTTGAAGAAACACCTGGGTGGTCAGCGTCTTCAAGACGATAACGAAGTCAAAACATTTGTGATACAGTGGTTAACAAGTCAGGCGGCAGAATTTTATGAGGAGGGTATTCAAAAACTGGTGCCATGTTATGACAAGTGCCTCAATATTCACGGAAATTATGTAGAAAAGTAGATTAAGGTACAGGCTTTCATGTAAAAATAAAATTATTGCGATATCTTAGCACGTCTTTTTTTAATTCCAAAACGGTACTTACTTAAAAAACATGCCTCGTATCTATTGTTTATTGTTGCAAAATTAAGCTGTATTGTTGCCACTAAATAAAACATTATAAAAGCTTGGTTTGATAAAACCTTTTTCCTCTTATCTTGTTAATGTTGCAATCTGAGCTTTTATAAAAAAAAAACACTTATTTGTGCATCAATGAGTAATCAAAAAGTTTAGCCTCACCCCCAATAAATCAACGAGTCTGGCCGAAAAGTCTTTCTTAATTTTTTTATAAAAAGACTGACATCTGTCTTACAACTCAATACATTAACATACAGTGGTTAAAATAATTAAGTTGACACAAAGCTGAAAATAAAAAATCTTTGTCATGCTCACAGAAACAATTCAGAAATCGTGTCTATCATTTAATATAATATGTCTTTGTGTGTCTAGTTTACATATCTGGGGTTTCAAGTAAAACCATCCCATACATTAGGAAATATAAATTTTTTTCTACCTAGTGGCACATTTGAGCACTCAAAAAATTAAGTTGACACCTTAATTTCTAGCTTTTTATCCAATATTCCCGTTACCTTTTTGCGTAAAACGGACTCGTCCGTCAGGTAAATCATATATGAATATGTTAATTAGTATCAGAAATGCTGTTTGCACTGAATAGGCTACAACCATGCCTCGAAATAAGGAGTTATCTGAAGTGAAACGTATGGAGGTGATAAAGGATTATGAAATAATGAAATCTTTGAGAAAAGTTGTTAAAAAACGTGACATTTCAGCAGAAGGTGTGAGGAAGATCCTAAAGAAATTTTCAAAACGTGGAACTGTGTCTACTTTGCCTGGTCGTGGACGGAAAAGAATGACTACTGCAAGACAAGACAGACTGATAAAGCAAAAGGCTGTAATAAATCCCAGGACAACTGCCGAAGACATAAAGAAAGTTATGTTTTTTAATGATAAAGACGTTCCTTCAACTCAAACTATCAGAAATAGATTAAAAGAAGTAGGAGTGAATGAAAGAATTGCAAAAAGGAAGCCAAAATTGTTGAAACAACAAATGAAGAAAAGATTGGAATTTGCAAAGAAATATTCCCAGAAACCTTTCGAGTTTTGGAAAAACGCCATTTGGTCGGATGAGTCCAAATTTGAATTATTCGGCCAGAAAAGAAGAATATATGTGTGGTGACCCAGAGGAACAGCTCTCAATATGAAATATCTGAAGCCCACTATGTAACATGGTGGAGGATCTGTTATGATCTGGGGATGTTTCTCTTTCAACGGAACTGGTAATCTCGACTTTATCGAAACGACGATGAATGCGGAAGGTTACAAGGATATTCTGGAAAGAAATTTTGTAGAATCAGCAAGTAAATTAAAATTCAGAAGAAATTTCATCTTTCAAAGGGATAACAATTCGAAACACACATCGAAGTTAGTAACAAAATATTTGCAAGCAAAGAAGATGCACGTATTGGAAGGGCCGGGGAACTCTCCAGATTTAAATCCTATTGAACATGTATGGGATTTGCTTGACAGATCAATTCCACAAGAATAAAGGAAATGTAAAGCCGAGTTCCAAGCTGCGCTACGGGAAGAGTGGGGGAAATCCCCATAAATACCCTACAAAAACTTGTTCAAAGTGTTCCAAAGAGATTGCAAGCTGTAATCAAAGCCAAGAGTGGGCATACACGTTATTAATTTGTGATATACGCCGAACGTGCGTTGTCTCATTTGCTTGTCCTCTTTATCTATCGCTATCTCTTAAAATAATACTACCCCCTTACCTGGGACCCGTTTAATCGATAACTGTTACCTGGCCTTCCCTCCCCCTTGTGATCGTATAGTGAATTAGTCTAACAGTAGCTCCCCCTCCTTTTTGCCTTCTAATACCCCGAAATTCCCCTTTGATTTGACCCTCTCTCCCCCCCCCTTCTTTTGGAGATGCCGCACTACCTCAACCGAGATTAAAAATGTTAGCTTACTAATCAAATAAATGGAATACTACAGGGTATACAGAATAAAAGGAAAAATTGTTTATTCTACTAATAAATCCGATAGTCAAGTTTATTAAATAATCACCTCTTAACTGTAATTTAATATGTTGTATACTCTAATCTATGAAATATTACCAATGCAAATATAAATTGACTGTCATACGCTTATTAGTTAGAAATAACTAGAATCAAACAATTCTTATTGGAATGGATCTTGAATAAATCAACTAACACTTATTTTATAATCTTACAATTGACAGATAATAATAGAAATAACATCAAAATTAATAATAGAGGAAACATAAATCTTACTATTTCATCAATATTAGTTAACATACATATATATTCTCTTTAGTCAAAAAAAAGAACAATAATTATATATACCCCTCCCCCTTTACAGAATTTGACCTATATTGCGAACACGTGAGTTTCACCCCCCCCCCCTTTCCTTTCAGACAAAGTTTATATCTTAATTTCCCCGAAATAATATTGATAATTGACCCGTTGCGAATTTTACCCCTACAGATATCAAAGAGAAAAATTTAGTCACTTAAACCGTGAGAAAAATGAAATGAACACATGACTGGTCCAGAGTTTGTCGTTAATTAAAGTTCACAGTTCTCTTTTGATATGCTGGTGTGTCGTGGTTAAAAATGGAATTACAAAAGTACTTATCTGACTGCCGTTCACGTAGCTCTTACTAGGTGTGCTTCCTACTGGTTCCTGAGGGGCCCAGACCTGATGTAGCCGCCGTTTCCGGGAGATGCGTTCCCCGCCTTGCCGTAGATGACTTGTAGTGACCGCCTTGCCGCTGACGTGCGTTTCCAGCTTAAGACTAAGCCAACCTGCTATCCGCCACAGGTTGTCGTACCGTCTTAACCCACTGGACAACGCAGACCTTGCTGTCGCTTGGGTTTTGGCTCACTTCATCCACTTGTGATAGGCATCCCTATACCCGCCGTCGAGCACTGGTCGTCGGGGACGCATTCGGTTCGCACCGTTATGGCTAAGGCCTGGATATGTGCCGCTCCGTGATCGTAGCGAAGAAAATTTTACACTCAATGTAGATAACTGACGTTGAACTCGTTCCTCTGCTGACTGCTTACTGTCTTCTTCTTTCCCAAACTTTTTTTGTCTCAAAAAAAACTATTGCACTGCATTCTGGGGTGTCACTGTTTTCACTGGCCAATCATGTGTTTCAAATCTCCCGCTCCCCTTCTTATCAGTAATGACTCACCCCTCCCCCCTTTCTTATCGGAACGGATTACCTTACGGAATTTTCTGGAAAAGATTTTTTTTTTAAATAATTAACGAAATTCCCACGTGTTCACAAATAGGCTTAAATACAATTCACTTAAGCAACTATTGATTCCATGTAATAAAATATGAATTTCTAATTACGGAACACCCAATTTTCAGAATATCCTATTCTGCCTGTCGTATTCCATCCTTTATTCTTAATATACTGCATTACTCCCCCCTCCCCATTTCTTTCTCGCTTAAATCGGAATCTTGGAGGGTTTCTCTTTGTACAAGAGAAATGGCTTGCAAAAGCCATTTCTTAGTGCATGTAAATTTGTCAACAAATTTGCATGTCACAAATTTACAACAACACCCAATACTTTTACTGATTGATTTGGCAAATTGTCTCTGTCAACTTAATTTTTTGAGTTAGTTAATATGACACAATGTATAAAAAAATTTTTATTTTTAAATGTATGAGATGTTTGCACTTGAAACCCCAGATTTGTAAACTAGACACACAAATAAATATTATATTAAATGATAGACACGATTTCTGACTTGTTTCTGTGAGCATGACAAAGATTTTTTATTTTCAGCTTGGTGTCAACTTAATTATTTTAACCACTGTACACTGTCAAATCCATAGAAAAGTGTTTAGAACATCAACAATGGGCCGAGGGACACAATTGAGTGATGAAGAAATTGGGCAAATAAAAGCACTGCAGAAAGAAGGAATTTCTAACAGGGAAATAGTTCGTAGACTACAAAGAAGCCCAAAGGTCATCAACAATTCTATCATCAACAAAGACACCTATGAGAAAACGCAATGATCAGGCCGACCAAAGGTGATGACTGCTCGTGATGAAAGGAAGATCTTGAGGATGGCATCAAATTCCACTCTTATCTGCCAGTCAGATACAAGCTCAGTCGGGTGTCAAAGCAAGTGTGCGAACTGTCCAGCAATTTTTGAAGAACACGGAACATTTAAAAAGAAAGAAAATGATCGAAAAACCAAGCCTCACTCAGCACCACATGACTTGGACACCAGAGTAGGAAAACGTGATTTTTTCTGATGAAAAAAAACTGAATTTAGATGGGCCCAATGGTTTTCGTTTTTATTTTCATGATCTCCGTAAAGAGGTTAAGATTTTGAGCCGCAGGAAAATGGGTGGTGGATCGCTCATGGTTTGGGGGCCATTGGAATGGGAAAAAAAAAGTGACCTTGTGTTTATAACTGGATGGATGAATTGCAGAGGCTATATTGATGTTCTGTCTAAACACTTCCCTGCATGTGGTTCAATAATGGCTGGAAAAGACTAGATATTTCAGCAAGACAATGCACCAGTACACATAGCCAAAGCAGTATCTGAGTGGTTTGCTGCCCAAAAATGCCAGTTTTACCTTGGCCGGTGCTCTCACCAGATTTAAACCCTATTGAAAATGTCTGGGGAGTCCTGTCAAGGAAAGTGTATACTGAAGGAAAGCAATACCAGTCGTTAAAAGAACTGAAAACTGCAGTACTCCTTTTGTGGGAAGAAATCCCTCAAGATTATATCAAAAAGTTGTATAAATCAATGTCCAAACAAATGTATCAAGTTATCATAAACAAAGGAGCTAGGACCAAATATTAATTTAATTTCAAGCTTTGGAAATCCATTGCTGTATTTAGATTTATAAGGGTGAGCTAAATTTTCTGCATGCACAAAAAGTGCCTTTTTTGTAAAAATTCAGATTGCAGTATTAAAACAATGCATTTTTGGTTAAAAACATTAATTTGCATGTTTAGTTAACAGTATTAAAATTACAGTTACAAAGTTTCAGGATGCTTTGTCAACCTCAAAAACGAAGTGAGGCTAAACTTTCTGCACTGACTGTAGCTGACCATTCAGAAGGACCATTTAATTCAGGGAGGTCAATGCTTCCAGTTTCTCATTGCAGCCATCATTGCGGCTAATATCGGTTACATCAAATAAACCTCTTCTTCAACCCTTCCTACAACTGTGTACCTAATTTTGTATGAATAAAATATGTTATTTGGCACATATTATGTTTTGTTCTACTATCTGCATTGTGTCCTCAAATATCCTATACACCCTATATTAAAAATAGAGACCCTTTAAACACATATGTATTGAATTGAAAGTTGGAAAGAGTACAGTGGATGACTGGTGGAGAAATCAGAAATCCTTCAAGAAATAGAATCTGAAAAGGTACACTCAGGAAGGGATACTATGAAGAAGCCAAAAAATTTTCTTATGGATATGTTTCATGCAAGAACGATAAAGATACTTGTTATGAAGGGACATCCTATAACTTGTGTCATACAGAAACTTCTAATCTTTACCAGCCATACAGTTTTACTAAAATTCTATATCTACAAGGATTCAAGATAAAGTGCATCCTTTTATTACTTCTCAGGGCTATAACTGTGCTTGTGTGGGATGTTCAGGTACTTAGAAGAGCATTATAAGGTTTATTAGGAGCTTTAGTAAAAAGCTACTGATAAGAATGCACACTTGGTCTATACGTTTATCCGGCCAAACATCTTCCATTTGCATGATAACTTGAAAATGGATTAACTTTTTCAAATTCTATTTTTCAGAAATATGACCATCAAGGTCTTAGTTCGTCTGTATCAACTTTTCAGAATTTTTTGTGGACCCCTTCAAGCCGAATTCACTTGCTAAAACAGTGACTGTAAAGAATACCAAGAGAATGGCATTTCGTAAAACAAAAGATTTGTCAAAAATGAATACCACTGTTACTTTCTGTTTATCTTTTAAGCATTGTTGATGTGAGCACATGCACACAACAATCGCTCTGTCAACGCATGAATGCTCAATTGCTCCTAATAAATTAATAAATGTATTCCTTCTTCACAGCTAAAGCTCCTCCTTGGAATGTTTACAAGATTTTATTTGAATTTCTGATCACTAATCAAAAATGAGTTCTCTTTCTAATTACCCTTCTATGTTCATATTTGTTTTTCATTAAAGAGATTTGCTTAGCATCTTATTTGATAGTAATAATAATTTCTTCCCCCTTGATGAATTTTTCTTTAAATTTTTAATTAAAAAATAAATAAAACTCCATTTAATTAAAAGAAAAACAAATAAAATAAATAATAGAAACAATGAAAAAAAGTCACCCAATTGATAAATGTAAATGTTGAAGGACGAAACGTAAATGTAAATGTTTAATTAAATGGAGTTTTATTTATTTTTTAATTAATATATTTTATCACAACTCCTACTCTTATATAATAATTTTCTTTAAATTATTTAATAAATGAATAAGCAACAGCAGTAAAGGAATCTAATATTAGTATATTTTAAGAAGAGCTTTCAGTTGATTTAATAAACAGTGATGCTGTATCTTTACAGGGAATTGCAGAAATGTTTGTTTCTGTTGGAATGTCTGAACAAGCAGTGACAGCCTATACCAAATGCCACATGTTGAAAGAAGCTATTGATTGTTGTGTCATGCTAAACCAGTGGAACACAGCCATTGAATTAGCTCAAAAACATAATATTAAAGAAATTAGTGGTCTTCTTGCTAAATACGCTGAACATTTATTGTCAAAGAAAAAATATGTGAGTGCCATTGAATTGTATAGAAAAGCAAACCATTTCTTGCAAGCAGCTCAGCTTTTATTTAAGGTACTGTTAATTCATTTTATTATAATCAGATAAAAAATATGACCATCAAATCCTTTTCTTTCATAATGCATAGGGACTAGATAAAATTAGTTAATTTAAATATCTGTCATACTTGAAGCTTTTATTGGTGAAATCTTGTTCATAATTTCTTTGATCGCAATTTTTTTTAAGTTCAGGCATGATTTCTTATTGTTCAAGGTCACTTATTATCATGTAATTATCCAAAAATATTTTCAACAAACATTTTGAGATTCTTAGTTTTACTTAACGTTTTAATTAAATTTTCTATCGAAAAATGAAAGGAAAATTCTGCGACCTGGGTTCGAACCAGGAACCTCGACTATCACGGCCGATGCCTCTACCATTTGGGCTATCGTAGACACCCGGACACCCAACTGGTAGAGGCATCGGCCATCATAGTCGAGGTTCCTGGTTCGAATCCAGGTTGCAGAATTTTTCCTTCCATTTTTCGATAGAAAAATTAATGCATTATGTTTGGAGGTCATCTCCAGTCTATATTTATTTATTTTTTAATGTTTTGATTTTGTATTTTATTTTTAATAATCTAAACAACCTGTGGGTTGTCCCCCAACAGGCTGCAACCCAACTCAGAGTTTTTATAATAAACGAGAAACACAAAACATCCATGCCCCAAGTGGGATTCAAACCCATGACTTGCTGGTTGCAAGAGCGATAAGACCTGCGCCTCAGTGCTCTCTGCCAACAAGCTGGCAATAAATGGCATTGTTGTTGCAATGAAAGAAATAACTAGATAAAACAAAATTAAAAGAAAAGTTACCTCTTGTTCACCTAATAGAAACAATAACTTTGGAGTGGACAAGCGGTATTTTTCCTTTTATTTTTGTTCTATCTACAGTTATTGTAATGGCATCAACAATACCATCCTAATCCATTATACCCACTTAAGGTTATTAGTTAATATTTCTCCCCTTTGAATAATTGTTTGTTGATTTTGTTATGGCGTCATGCAGAATACTTACTACAGTGAAACTTGTCTATTAAAAAACTACTCATAGGACCAAGTAGTCGTTAAGCTCAGGTGATCGTTGCAGATAGGTGAAATCAAAAAATTACAAATCACCAACATAAAAAAATGGAGTTTTTTTGTTTGTTTTTTTTAATAAAAGAACTTAAATTAATTTGTCTTCCCTTCTGTGTCAGGAAAATTCTTATAAAAGGTTCCACATCTTCCAGTAGAAGCAGCTCAACATCTTCATCCTTGTCTTCTGGTTTCCAATTTGTCCCTTTCAGAAGCATTTTCTGGCCGAGGATTATTATCACCTCTTCACGAGCGTAAAATTTGTGAATTCTCCGCATAGCAGCAATTCTTTAGAATGTTGACTTTTGATCAAACAGAATACTGTAGTAATGTAATGGGGAATTATTGATTGGACCTTTATCTTAATTCCTGGGGAATTGGTTGGCTCTGGCTACTCGGAAATGGTGGCAAATTCACTCTTGTTGGCATCATTGGTGATGGGATAAGTTGGGACGCTTCTGAAATTGGGGCTTATGGCTCGCATTTTGTGTCACAACAGATGTGTTGAGTCAAAAGGCATGGTTTTGGCTAATGTGGAATCATTCCTGTATACTTCGAAAGTCTATTTATACTCTGTCCAATGAAAGTTGGAGTGGGCGTGTCCAGTTGAACTTCCTATTTCAATTGTTAGTCATTTTTGATTCTACTTTGGCAACAATGTCTAACAATTGAAATAGGAAATTTAACTGGACACACCCACTCCAACTTTCGTTGGATAGAGCATAGTTAATATTAAGAACAGTTTTATGTTAAAATAGTTTGATAAAGATAATCTTACAAGAAGTTAATTAAAAATATGAATTAATTTTATATTACTACAACTCCTATTCTTATACCATGTCTTTCAAAAGTTCCCAAACTGTCCCTTCTGTATGTAGAGAAAGCCAACCACTAAAATAAACCACGTGCTGAATCAGTTTTACATAGTGGCAAAGTTTCTCAAATGTGTTTATTTTATTTTTACATTCCCAAAGGAAGCTACATGTAGGTTACACCATTTGCTCAAAGTGTTCACTGTTCACCTCTTGGCAATACGCCAGTCGGTGCTTAAACGCACTGCAGGCATTGATTAGGATTGCCTGAGGAATATTTTTTTCCATCACCTGCCTAATTCTTACCTTCAGTTCATTAATGCTTGTGGGGCGTGTCTCGAAGACCCTGTGCTTAACAAGCCCCATAAGAAAAAGTCAATAAAATAAATAGCGGGATTCGTATTGACTGGGAGCATCCATTAATTGAAAAAAAGAGGTTGAGAGACAGTGGCTCCTGTCTACCAGCCCTTCAGCATACCTGCACAACCGTATGTTATGCAGGGAAAGTCATCTCCTGCGTTCGGGAAATTTTAAAACACACAGTATAATCTTATATGAGTTATGAACTTTTTCTAAATTTGGATATTTGCTTTGAAGAGGCAGAAGGGACTCTGTGCAAAGCATGCATTTTATGGATACTTTATACATGTATTTGGTATTCATGATCACAGAGATCCTAAGTTAATAAGGAGAATTGTTTGAATAAAAAGGATTGCCTCTCATGAAATTAAAGCTCATTGAATATTAAAACAGGAAACATGTGAGTATGAAAGTACATTGATTTATATACTGTGCAAAGGTCGCCTATAAGACTGTCTAAAAATTCTGATTGATAGCGACCGGTCGAAGTGTTTAGACATTGTTGATTCATCATATTATCAGGAAGAAGTGGATTTTTTTTTAAATAAAAATTTGACTTTAATAAATCAGGTGCAGAAAAATTGATATTAGATCATGTGATTTGACATAACCAGTAGGAATTTTTAGACACAGACAATGTTTTAAAAAAATTGAATATTAAATAGACCAGGCACGAAAAATTGATGTTTGATCACGTGATTCATTTTCAACCGGTCAGCACCAGTTGGGCTTTTTAGACACAGCATTACTTTTTAATGATGAAAAACAGGAAAGAAAATTCCATGGGTTACTTTTTAGACAAAGCATGTGTTTTCTCTTGTTACTTGAACAGAGAACATTGACGAAGATATTATGCCAGTGGATCTTAACCTGTCTCCTACCTGTCATGGTGAAGTTTAAACTTTTAAGAATTCCTTGTTTTACAGCAAGATGATTTCTACAAGAGATGTTGGATTCCAATATCGTTTTACAGCAAGATGTGTTAGTAAGAGACAGTGCAATACAATATTGTTTTGCAGCGCATATGTAAATAAGAAATAGTGCATACCGACATAGTTTTACAGCGAGAGTAAGCAAGCATTGAGCAGAATTGAACTTTTGGAACCAAAGTGGTTGAATCATCAGGTTTCATACTAGCGATTCCTCACTTCACTCTCTGTGATTAATATCTCTGTCATTGCATATTAGGAAGTCCATTGTTGCAGTTTTGAGGACAATTTTTATTTCTCATTGGACAATTATACAATTGGAGAGCATAACCGAAAATTCCATATTTTAAAAGGCATCACCTTGTAAATTCTACCAAAAATTTGTAGAATTTCTTTTCTTTCTTTGGGCAACTTATTTTTGCCAACTTTATTTTTAAAGCAAATCATGGAGAAAAGGACAAGAAGAAATCCTGCAATAAAATTTCATGATCATTACATTTATACTAATGCCTATAGAGATAGCCTTATCACCAAATCGACAGACACTGCCAGATTCATCTTTTGCATGGAATCATAGTCAACAGGTAAATAATTACAAGATCATTGGCAAGCAACATCGTAGCTATGGCCACATCAGCAAATTGTAGAAGATTTGAGAAATCGGATAGTTGATGGGTGTTATGCAATAAGAAACAACCCTGGTGTTTTTGGAAGAGTTTGCCAGTCAAAGAGGAGAAGATTGGATTTGTACATCCTAGTGCAACACAACCTTAAAAACAAAGCCTGCTGACTAGAGTCATCAAATCTGGGCGGCAATCCAACTTCCATCGTTTACAACAAACAAAAAAAACACCTGTTGTAATGAGCATTTTTTCGTTTGTTGTAAATAATGAAAGCTGGATCGTTGGCCCAGATTTGAAGACACAGTCTGCAGGTTTTGTTTTTCAGGTGGCATTGCTAGTGGTGGTAGACATTTTCAGCAGCTAAAGTAGATTCGTCCCTACAACTTCGAGCAACAGTATCATCAGATTGTTGACCCTTTTCAAACAATCAGAGCCCAAACTCTTGTAAAATCAATCCAATCTTCAGATTAATCATGATCTGCTCATCTTAATGACATGCATTAGTGTTGTGTGGGGTGTGAATAATCTTTTGTGGAGACCATTCAACATGATGGAACCAAAGATAAATAAAATTCAATTTGAGCAAACCTCATAGTGCTAACGTTGAAGTCTTATTGTGACTCATTCAGTTGGTTGATTTATTGGCATTTCACTTGGTTGATCAGTAGACAATTAAAGATATTTTAAGATATTCAGAACTTTCTATAAAAATAATATTAATAATTTCAAATATCATTTCCTATTTGAATTGAAAAAAATTATTTCTGATTTTGAATTGAAGTGTGTAAGCTTAAGATTTTACTTTGAATATTAAATATCTGTTTATAGTCAAAAAACATCTCCTTATTTCTATTGCTTGCTTATATACAGTATACAGTAGTAGAATAGAATAAGGTCCTCAGCTGGTATAAATGAGAACCTCTAATGCAGAGTGTTTGTAGAAAAGTCTAATTCACTTAGAAATAATTAGAGCAATTATTCTTAAAACTTAAATTGAGAAAGGAGTAGGACTGGTCTTTCTATTACAACAAAATATATGCTCTGATTGTTGCCACAATGTGTGCGTTATTTACAATAATTTATCTATATCTATTAAAAGATTAAAATTATGGTTTTAATTATCAGCTAAAACATTTCTTCTTATTCTTTTTTTAGATTGCTGAAGAGGAAAGCAAAAAGAAAGCAAAAATTCTTCGAATTAAGAAACTGTATGTATTAGCAGCACTGTTAATTGAAGACTATCATGCCCACATGCGTTTACAAAGCAAGAATAAAGGATTTAATAAAAAAGAAGTAAATTTTAATGTTATTATTACTTAGAATAGCTTTATTTGAAAAAAAAGAAGAAAAAAAAAACAAACAAAAACTGGTAGGAAGCAATGCTTGCCCACAAAACAGATTTATTCAGCATAGCATGTATGTACATGTCAACTACTAACTGGTCATCTTTTTGTTGCCTCCTACCTTCTAGTCATTAAGCATCCACTCCTCCTCAAGAAAGGTTCATGACATTTCAAAAATCTGTAGTTGCTTTTTTAAACGAAGATACAGAGATGGGTGACGTATTGAAATGTTTGTAATAATAAGTTTTTATAAGCGTTCAATGTGCCCTCCCCTGCTGCACGGCACACACCTAACCAATAATCAAATTCCTCCCATACCTGCTGAAGCATATCTGGAGTCATTTCACGAATGGCGACTGTTATTCGAATTTTTAGCTCCTGCAGGTTTACCAGAAAGGGTGCACAAAAACACGGTCTTTTATGTATCCCCAAAAGAAGAAATCACAAACAGTGAGGTCTGAGGAGTGAGATGGCTCCAAAAAGGCTTTGTATTGTGCGGGACAGTAACTGATGGGATTGCCCTACATCTTCCAGATGTACCCTAGAGACCTCTACCGACTTTGAAAAAAAACTTGACGTTCGCTTCTTTCAAATGGTGTATTTGGTTCATTGACTTGCGACCAACGGTTGCCAAGCTATTTACGATTGAAATGTGATGAACCTTTATGTTACATCTTGTACTCATGTATTATATGGTCCCACAAATTTAAGTGCTTTTTAGGCCAAAATTTTTCATATTATAGTAGTACAATAAATACGGTACAGACATGGACAAAAAAAAAATGCTCCCTCACTCTGTGCCTACTATATTTTTAAATGAGTGTTTACTACTTTGCCACTAGGTGTCTGATATCGTTTAGTTCAGTCAGAAAATTATCTAAATTTTTAACCAATAAAATCACACCATCCTATTTTAAACGCTCATTTAAAAATATAGCAGCATAGAGTGAGGGAGTGGTTTTTTTTGTCCATGACTGTACATGTTTTAAGGTTCCTGGAAGAAGGAAAAAAGCAGTGAGAAGTTACTCAGCTGATGAATAATTGATGTTTTGGCCACTGTAAACTGCACCTGGTGACAGTATAATGGATGTCTTTTGATGATTTGTAATTTTAGGATACTGTGGATCCTGAATCTAATAGTCATATATCCTTGTTTTCATTCTCTTGCAATTTGTCTTCTGTTGATGTTACAAATGAATATTCATTATTATAACTTGATTATTCCTTTGATGATTGCTTGTATTTTGAAGTTCATTAATTCCATTTCTTTCATTTGAATTTTTGTTGCAAAATGAAACTGAAACATTTTTACATGCAAAGAGCTGATTTTATTTTTTCACCTGTAAGCAACAAAATTGAAAATAAATTGCTTGTCCTGAGAGATGTCTGCTGATTGGAGGTCTGTCCCGATAAACCCAAGCTGTAATAGCAGCATTCTCACTAGCAGCACCATAGCAGATGACCATGACAATCATTTCCTTAACTGAATACGTAGCCATTATATGTGTGAATGTGGCTTTTATCCAAATGAACAGGAAGCTGGCACTGTTCTGAAAACTTTCAAAAGTATACAAAACAGTATATGATATGAGTTCAATTTTGAGTAATCTATTCATCCAATTATGATGCATTTTTTTTTTTAATTGTGTGTAATGAGTTTGTAATAGGAAATTCTTCCCTATCTATTAGACTTTATAAGATAAATTTTATCCAAATTTACATAATCACCTTGTCATGGTCACCAACAAATAGCCCTCCCATGACTTCCTATTTTTTTTTTTTTTAGCTGCAACAGACTTTTTACAATTCTACAATAGTTATACAAAGTAATTTGAGGGGGTATAGGCTTTCAAGCACCCTGTATAGAATGTGCATTGAGAAATATCCGTGCTTTGTTGTGCTATACACAGCTTAAAAATATATATACAAATTCACTGCTTCAAGGCAATAGCTTGTTTTAAGCTTGCATTCAGGAATTATCAATTAATTTATTATATTAAGGATAGAGTTTAAAATTTTTGAACATCCTCTCATATTTAAAAGGTGTTTCTTTTCTTTAATAAAAAAAAAAAAAAGAGGTTCAATAATTCAATGCTTGTTTGCTTGGGAAATGTCATTCTATTACACTGGTCAGCAAAAAAAATACTTTTTGTCAGCTACTTTGACAAATGTAGGTGTTCAGACTAATCTGAGTGTGCTGATTCCATATCTGAACTCCAAATTTCTCTATCATGTCAGGATGTAAAGATATTGCCATCCTGTTGTTTTTGTACTTTTAAACATTATACAGTAACTACTATAGTGATTACATGTAATTTATTTAATTATGTTGCTAAATTTATGTTAAAAAATTTTAGGATCACCATAAATAGCTAGAGTATTTATGGGCAACAGATTTGTGAATTGATGAGAGACACTGAGTTCAGATTGAAACTAAATGAACTTGAGTTAGCAGCTTGGGATGCTTTTATCTTAGTGATAAGAACTTTCTTGAAAATTACAGATCTTCTCAGCATGTTGAGCTAGTAGGCAACATGCTTACAGCTTACAGGCAAATGGGCAGTAGAATGTCGCTAAAAATGTATTTTCTCCACAGTCATCTGGACTTCTTCCCCCTGGACATAGAGGCTGTTAGTGATGAACATGGTGAAAGATTACACCAAGAAATTATCTAATGGAGACAAGATACCAAGGCCATTTTGATCCAAATATGATGGGTGACTTTTGCTGGTTTCTGAACAGGCCATTTTGATCCAATGCTATGCACCAGAGCAAATTTTTAAAACATTTTTGAATAAATGCTTTATCTTCATCTACTCTATGGAAATATTTTTATGAAATCTAAGCTATGTTAACACTAAGTAAAATAATATTGCTTAAGTTTCAATTGTGTAAAACCTCATAATGTCAAATTTAAACATTGGTAGTTTCTATAACTCAGAATCCTGACGTGATAGAGAAATTTGGGGTTCAGATTTGGACACTCATATTAGTCTAGAACACCTATATTTTCCCCAGTAGCAAAAATGTTGTTGACCAGTATTATCTGAACACATTTGACTCCATAGTCTTCATCAATGGAAATAACAGGAAGGATAACAGCAGGATAAATAAGGGAAGAAACAGGGATGGGGGAATCCTTGTCTCTCATAAAACCACAGTGGTTTTTTTGCCAATTGCGATAGGGAAGAATTGGGGGGGGGGGGGGTAGGAT